>JARFJB010001987.1:767500-1175000 GCA_036346205.1 Vesta saturnalis
ACCTTCTCGTAACCCTTGTGTAATAATTGGTTTGAATGGATGAAATTTATTTTTTTTTTTTAAATGTCATGGACGGAGGATTTCGGAATGTGTAATACATCGCCCATTTTTCTAACCGAAGATGCTTCGTTTTCACCAACAAAATTTAGAACAGCATTATTATTACCTTCATTATCTTTAACATACTTGTTAGGTCTTTCCTTCTCAAAACTGCCATATGATAATAAATTGATCACTAAAGTCCTGAAATGTCTTTTATTCGGTTGAACCCGATCGGGAAATATTTCTTCATAATTTCTTATGGCATTATCTGCATTTCTATTTGCTTTGAAATAGATTTCAAGCATATCTAGCTTCTCTTCATTGGAATATCTTAACGCCGTACTTCAAAAAATCTTGCACCAAGATACAAAACATGAATAAATATTAACAATAATAACAACAGGAACAAACAATAAAAACAACACAAACGAATAACAGAATAACATCAATAATAAACACTAACAATGACAACAAGAACAATTATTTTTCCAAGTATTTAACATAGATTGCCAATAATTTACGCGAATAAATAAATGATGTCATCTTATTGTCAGTCATTGCAATTATTATCCATGGCCTCATATTTTATTTTGTTTAAATGTTTGGTTGCTGAAAGTAAATTTTCATATCATGTAATAAATTGTTGAAGAGGTGTTAAAATCCACTATTTGATAATGTAAAAATCCACGATGGCGTCCATATGAAAAACAATAGTTAGTGTATGTATTTCAAAAACAAATGACTGTAGATAAATTTTGGTACTTTTTTTAAAATTGTCTTTTAAAAGTGTCATAATAATGTACAAATCAAAATGTTGTCAGACTTCAAATAAAAGAGCTACAGGGGATAATAGAAAATGCACAATTTTTGTTTTCTTCAATTATTTCAAAAACAAAAAAAGTTACTTCAAATCTGACTTTACCATAATGATAGCCATAAAATTCTCTAAAACTTTCCCCATTTAACCGACATTCTATCTTCAATATTAACGAATATAGCAATACATGCATGCTGAATATCGGACACACTCAGGAACACTTAGGAGGATGGATAGAGGGATAATGAATTGCCAATAGATGCCTATGAACAGCTACCTTAAATTTTCTCATATCATAAGTGAGAGGAAAACAGGAACTAGGGAGATCATTCCAGAGTTTAGAAGCCGTGTAGAAAAATGTGGATAGCGCCCGTTTGGTACGACAAGTGGAAATTTGTACTGCATACTGATGATGTGAATGAGCGAACCGAGTGTTTCTCGCAAAGATAGCCCGAGAGGCTATCAAAGAATATAATTCAGCAGCACAATAGCCGTTGTAATAACGATAATACAAAGAAAGAACTGAAACCATCCTTCTATGCTTAAGGGACTGTATGTGAGAAGTTAAGGACGGTCATTTATAAGCCTAATCGCTCTTTTGAATACGATCAACGATATCGAGAGCGTATTGAGCATAACAAAGGTGAGAATTATATTCAGATGAGGAATTTGGGCCTTATACAGCAGAAGGAGTTGTCGAGAGGTAAAGTACTGCTTAGATCTGTACAAAAGCCTATTTTACGAGCAGCTGTTTTGGTAGCTGACAGAAGATGGTCAACCCATGAGAGATTTGAAGATACAGTCATACCTAACAGAGTAATAGAGTCTGAAAACTTAAGAACTGAGTCATTCATACTTACAACAGGAAATGATCGATCTTTTTTGGCGGACATAAGGCAACACTGAGTTTTGTTAGCATTAAATTTAACTAGATTATTGCTTCCCCATTCGAGAATACGTTGAATGTCTTTGTTGATTGAATTTGCCATTTCAGCTTTAATTTCTTGATTTGACATAGAAGGTGGATTATCACTATGAGTAGACAGATGAACTACAGTGAAGAGTGCTACCCAAACGAGGTGAGTTTGGCAAGTAAACACTTATGCCAAACTTGGTCAAATGCCTTTGAGATATCTAAAGCGACTACAACTGTTTCACCGGACTGCTCTACTGTATTGTTCCAAACTTGGGTCACATATGAAAGAAGATCGCCTGTTGAACGACTTTGCCAAAACCCATATTGGTGGTCACTAAGGAGTTTGTTAGTTTCAAGGAACGTGAGCAGTTGCTGATTGATGGCTTTTTCCATGATTTTAGACAAAATGGAAGTGATGGCAATTGGTCTGTAATTTGAGGATCGGTCTTATCACCTTTTTGGGAATAGGTTGAACATTTGCTAACTTCCATGATGAAGGAATTCCAGAAGATATAGAGATCGTATAGAGCTTAGATAGGACTGGTACTAGTTCGGGAACATTTCTTTAAGACAATAGCTGGGATACCGTCTGGGCCAGTCGCCTTATTGAGATCAAGCCTACTGATGATCGATTCCAAGAGCTTGTACCGAAAATGAATTGGTTTCATAACATATGAAGAAGAGTTGACTAGGGGCACATCTTTTCCAGAATCATTGAGACACGAGTTTGATGCAAACAAATCCACAAAAACGTTGGCTTTGTCTACAGAATCAGCAACTACCGATCCGTCAATAGATGTCAGGGGGGAAATGAAGATGTTCGAAAGTTTTTACTAATGGCTTTTGCTAAAGACCAAAATTTACGACTGCCTAAAGGAGATGTAGCTAGTTCATTGCATTTTCGTTGTTCAAACAACTTTTTAGTTTTAGTGATGCAGTGTATGTGTATAGTTTCAAATAATAGTAACAAAAATAAGTATTTTTGTTAAAATGCATAACACAGGCAATTAAAAAGAACACAGTAAGTAGAAAAATAATTAAAGTATATTTTCAAATTGGAAACCATGTACATTGACAGAATGTTCAAACCTTGTTAAGAGATTAATTGCACCGGGTGGCCAACTAAGAACGGCCGTCGACCATATCTCAGGAATGGATTCGGGAAATAATTTTTTATAACAAAAGTGGCCTCGAGAAACGTCTGGAAATTATTTTCAGAATTGTAGGTCCACCGCTAGAGGGCGTATTTCACAGTTAAAATTTTTCAAAATTTACTCAATTAAGGCGCATATTAAATATTATACTTTAATTCAGGTTCTGATTGACCAATTTTAATAAACTTGATATTGTTTGAAAGAGCTTCTGATAACCAATAGAAAATTTGTAAATTTGAAGCAATTTGATTAATAACATAAATGCTAGAGGGCGCTGTTTAATATTTTTTTAATATTGTGTTTTCTCTTTACAATTTTAAATGGAAGCATAAAATTTTAAGTAGGTCTTTATAAAGTAGACTAAATTAGCAATAAAACAGTGAAATCCGCAAGTCGATATCTTTTTCCTATTCTGTGATATCGTAACCAACAGGTAAATGCCGGGAATTGTTCTTCCAACGTCTAGTAGGCTAGTTCGCGTTAACGGAAATTATTAAATTTAGCCTGGATGAAAAGAGCTTACATTGGTCTGCAGTAATTTAAACTGTTATCATACTAATGTTATGGTTGCCGCTAGATTACGTACGTGTATAAAACGTTCAATGGCCTAAGAATGTTACACTGTGTGGTAGTTACGTGTCGCTCCTTTTATAGTCTGTAGGAGTAGAAATAGCATAGTATACAATTCGGGTGGTAATGCCTATTACGCACTCGTTTAAATTATGGCACTCGCTCGCTCGTGATGATAATAATACGCGTAAAGGTTACCACCATATTATCTAATATATTATTACTAAGTTCATTGTCCAGCTTGCTTGTTACTAAATTTGTCGAAAATTAAACCATAAAGTTCAATCCATTCGTACTGATCCGTAGATGAAGGGCAATATCCGTTCATGCACTATGCGTAGCCGTAGGTTCCATTTCTAATTACCTGACCTGTAAAGTCGGGTTAACCTTAATAAAATATCATTGGTTTGATCTAAAACTGAGATCAAATCAAAATATGCCAATCGGTAAACTTTGAAAAACGCACGGCACGAACGTTGAAGTTTCGTGTATAGTAAAGTGCGCGTTCATGCTGATACCAACTTTTACAAAACACCACGCTGACGAAATATGGTTATTTTGAGATTCTGGTCAAAAGAGTGTAGCTCATTATTATTTAGTTTTATCATATAAAATGTTTGTTTTTCAATTATTACTTTCTCTCTCTAAGTCACTTCGTGGTGTTTGTTAGATTCACAAAGTAATGTCAACTCGCAGCTTTTGATTGGTGTCACACGACCTTCTAACCTGCAAAGTGGAAATTACAAAAAATGAAATAATGTTTTTTTAGGATAATTATGGAACCTCTTTTCTTAATATGTCTATAACTAAAATAGGCAACATTATAAAATAATAACTGTAATCCACGTCAGAAAGGCGTTTAAACCTTTATGTTAAATACATATTAGTACACATAAATATAAGCAGAATACCGGTACGTAACTTTTTACTTTAATTCCTTTTTAAATGATAATCGGGAATTCTCATAATGACCTGGTTTCTCCAAGGTCATGAGGCTGATAAGCATTTAATGGCTTCCTGGAAAAATCCAGATCCTGGTGGAAAAGGCGTTTCCAATTACTGTTTTGGCACCATTAGCCATTTGGTTATTACTTTCAAATAAAAAGGCAATTTAACGTTAACGCCATTAAAGATAGGAATGTTTACTAAAATAAGGAGTGGTGGAGGTTGCACCGTAGAACTCATTCTCTACCTATTTGAACTACATAATTCTAAGAACTCTGGAGATAACCTTTCCAGAAGTCAATACTACCTCACATCTGGCCCAAGTCAATAAACTTTGCACTAAGGCTCGCTCCCATCTCCAAAAACTAGTTATATTTTTAGATTTCTAAGAATAGACCAACAGCTGATCAATCAACTTCGGTTCAATTTTCAGATTTCCAGGAATCTACCAACCTCCGACTGGGAACTGGTTCTATTTTTAAATTTCTGTAAACTGTAGTATGATCCAGGCGGTGACCTGTGCTGCTCTTTATGTCAGAGAACTTTGAGCAATACTGAGCATGCGCAAAACCAGTTACAACTTAACTTTTAGAAGTTAATAAGAATGACTCATTGTTGCCAACCTTGCAAATACGATTTCCTCGAATTCATTTCCGGGAACTAGTTTTATTTTTAGATTTCTACAAAAAGACTAACAGCCGTCAATGAACTTTGGTGTTCTGAGGTAAATGAACCTTGATTCTATTTTTAGATTTCTAAGAAATACCTTGACCCAAGGTTAAAGGTCCATGAACCCTGGGGTTTCTAGAAGCTAGTTCTATTTGTAGATTTCTAAGAAATGTAACATGACACCCATTACAGGTCAATAAAACTTTGATCTTGAGAAGAGGTCAATAAACTTTAGTTCTATTTTTAGATTTCCAAAAATGGTAATATGACACACCTAGTGGTCAATGAACTCTGACGTTGAAGAGGTAAATGAACTTGGCAACACCGTGTCCAGAGGGAGCTATACTACTGACATATAGAGGATAATTAAAACTATTATTAATTAACTTATTCGTTCATAACAAAAACTTATAATAATGTAATATTAGTCAAGTTGCTTTGGTATGTGTGAATCCTTGCGATATTGCATTGCAGGCTAACATACCTTTAATATAAGTAATTTGATTGCTATCACTTTAAATTTAGAATTTATATCAGTTCTACATACATAAAGACAAAATTAACATCGATTGGGGCTTGTACTTCGATAGCGCAGTTGGTTAGCGCGGTACTCTAGCAAAGTACAGATCGTAGGTTCAAATCCTACTCGAGGTAAACTTTTTATTTATCTATTTAATAAAATTAGTAATAATTTTTAATTGCATATTCACCTTTGAACTTATTCGTTCA
Organism: Vesta saturnalis; assembly: GCA_036346205.1. NCBI lineage: Eukaryota > Metazoa > Arthropoda > Insecta > Coleoptera > Lampyridae > Vesta > Vesta saturnalis. The sequence goes on from JARFJB010001987.1 coordinate 773,343, forward strand.
TAACAAAAACTTATAATAAGATAATTAAAACTATTTATTAAAACAGGTTACGACATTAATTAAAATTAAATTAAAACAATCAATCCTTCCTAAAACGACATGCATGGTTTATCAAACCATGCATGTCGTTTTAGGAAAGACATCACAATTTTTTACCAAAAAAATAGCACGTGATACTTTTCTATTACACTTAAAAATCACGGTAATATTGTCTATAATCTCAATAAATCCAGATCAATAAATTCCAGAAAGTTTTTAACACAAAATCATAAAATTCCCTACACCCTCGGCGCCGAAGTCGGTTAAGAAAAAGGAGTTTTTTTTTGATCAGTACAAGGCTAAATTGAAAATTTTCGGCGTCACCTATTGAACCAGGAATTTCCCGATAAAACGATAAGACGGTATACGATAATAAATTTTTCAGGATGTACTCCAAAACCGCGTAAAATCGAACTGCTAATACAGCACCCATATTGCACAATCCTAGTCAAATTACGAAGCGCTTTACTTAACCACAGAAAGGCGGAGGGCGCCGAAAAAGGCCCCACAACAAAATAAACAATTCGTACTACATCTTCATGGTTTTCTACTTCAATTTCGATCGGAGCATCAACCCCAACTGCTCTTACGAATTTAACAGATTTTGCCATCTTGCATTTCACGCCACATCACCAATCATAAAAAAGCAATTGCTTCAAACTCTAAGCGTGGTAAAAACAATAAAATTTTGGGAACACAAACTGGAAAATACGTCAATTGCATTAATTAACACCGTCAAGATACTTCGAAAAAATATTGTAACATGATCTGTTTTCGTCGCCTCTAAACTTTGGAAAATCGACTCTAAACTAACGTATTATTGTCTGCTTACACTAATTTATTAGAAATGAATTCCCCGTCATACAGTCGCCTAAGTTCTAAAGCTGCAAAACTGGGCTTTTGTGAATTAATTTTAACTTTAAAGAAGCAGTTCCCAATGATGTAATTTCAACTCAAGCTAAACTATAAATTAACGATTAGGTAAAGATAAGATCATCCAATATTTACATACGGTCGACTTAATGGAAATATACCAAGAACTCCAGACGATAATTATATCAGAACGCCACAGGATGTGAAAATAACCGTCATTATATTTAGGAAATTAAACAATGTGTTTATACATTTGTACTAAAACAATTTTAAAAAATATCTTTTCTACTAGCAATCTTAAAATAATAAAATTCATCAATGTACTGAATTAATTTTTATATTACAAGCAAACCAAAAAAATGTATAAAAAAAGTATATTACGCAATTTTTTTTAAGATTTACACATAATTCGACATATTAGGACTGCTTTTTATTACTCTAGCTAACTTCAGTTTTAGCTCCAATTTCGTCATTATTAAGGACATGCGCCACCTGTACTATGACTGAGTTGCTGGCAAGACACTAGACTGTGTTCGAAGCTACTCTTTAGTCCCCTGGTACGGCAAGTTTTGTTTTGGTACGGTGTGAAGATAGTTTTTTGGCGCCCAACGTGAGGCCAATCTTTCTCAAATATTTGTATTTACTAAAAATTTTCTGCTACGACTACTAGATATGTACTTATGCTGATATATCAGCGAAATTTAAAACGATTTTTGCGTTTTTGGACATTGGACATTATTTTAAGTTTTGACGTAGATTATTCTTGTGTTTAGTATTTAAAATTTTTTGAATCGGTTACTAAACTTCAGTATTAGTTAAGTTCGAGGGTGATACCTCCCGCTATCCCAGTGGATGAGTAGTTTGGAACATAATTGCTCCGGTACTACTCAATAAAAGATATATTTATTCTGTTGCAGATTTGTGGTTATACTTATATTTGGTTTAAAACTACTATCTTTAAATATCGGATAACAAATTTTACTTACTTACCTTGTTCTGTCTATGAAAGAGTTTTAGTAACTAAAATAGATACCATTTTTGTAACGTATAGATACGTAATCTTGTTTTTAATCTTCCAAGGAAATGGGTACAATAAGCATTCAGATAATTGTATAAATTTAAGCAAATAAGGGACATTGTGTTTGCGTAGTTCCAATTATTGTTGTGATTTTTTAATTTTAATAGATATTTTTAACTCTTATCCGGGCAAGCGAGGTCCGATGGACACACGATTTTAAGTTAGAAATAATTAACTATGTAATTTCTTTATCATGCGAGGTTTTGTGACTTCCTAAAATAATCTTTTGTTTAGAAGAACCTGACGATGCAAATTTTCTTTTCGCGGACAACAAAATGCATTTTTGAATTATTATTTACTGCTGGTCATTTGAGCAATAATGACACCAATTACGATATTTGGGGAATCCGCTATATAGACCTCCAATTTTCGGGCGAACGTAGGCCTGATGCGATTCAAGAGTTTACTCAGATTTATAAGATTCGAAGACAATGATACTAGATCTGAAAGACGTAAATCTAACAACTTGGCGCCCATATGAGAGATATAGGATGTTATCAATACAAATTTTAGAAAGTATTACCTATCAGGAATTAATATCACGATAGATGAACAGCTGGTCCTATACCGCGGAAGGTGTCCTTTTAGACAGTATATGCGTTCCAAACCTAATAAATATGAAATGAAGATACGGTGGTTCGTTAATCTATCCGCTGGGTGGTATTCCTTACACTAGAACAGAGTCTAGGTTCTGCTCTCACAGTTAATAAGCAATTTGTTAACAGTAGTAGAAACTATAAAAAAACGTTTGTGCCTCTTTTTATTTTTATTTAGTATTGAGTGTATATAAAACAAAGTTAGTGTTTATTTAGTATGGTGCTGTGTAGGGACGACCTAAGAATTGTCCTACAGCCAACTACTTGTCGTAACAGCCGACTAATCAGAGGTGTGGAGGAAGCGGTTAGGACTGGCACCACCACCGCTAGCAAGACTGTAGTGGGAAATACCGTACCTTTGTTGATGAGAACTGTATAACTAGGTCACCAGTGTTAGTTTAGTTATTTTGCTTTGCCTCGCCTCACATTTCCGTATGTCCGTGTCCGTGCGTGCGTGCGTGTGTGTATGTGTGTATGACGTTGAAATAAATTTAATTCTTATGTTTTTGGCTCAAAAGTTTAATATTCATTGAATTAGTAAACATTATTCGTATATAAACAAATCTCATAACAGAAATATTTAAGAATGAAACTACGCTATTGAACAGGGGGGAAAATAATTTGCAAACGTATTAAAACATGTTGTGTAAATATAACATGAATCATATATTCGAGTTCAAAATAAGTTTACAAATTAAAACTGTTAACTAATATTAACGAAGTATAAATTTGCTTTCATTAATAATAAATTTAAAATCCAATTGAGAAATTGTAGAAAATAACGAGCCGCCGCTGCTTACAACCTTGGTCATATTGGTTTGGAAATGGCAAGAGGCAGCATTTGTCAATAAAATTAGTTTAAGTTAAGAATTTAAACAAATTAAGCAGCGTTTGAAAGATTATGTTTTGGTTAATCAAAATTACATATTCATTTGACAAATAATTTATTGGTACTTCACATTTTTGCAAAAATAGGTTGAACGGAGACTACTTCTTATGCCGGATTAAAAAGTTCAGTATAACACTACTTAATTAAAAAATTTATTGTGATCGGGTAAAAAAACCTAGTCCATTTACATGAGGATATCTAAGTTTTGTAAAAAATTTTAACTAGAAAATTCATATTGGATTTAGCAAATTATCCTGAAATTTGTATTTGACGCATTAAATGGAAACATAAGCAAATATATGTAAACAAGACCATCTAAAGGGTGCTGTATATGAATTTTTATTGAAGGATTGAATGTATTGATACGCTGCAAAGCTGACTGTATAAAACAAATTTGGGGGTGAGAATGAGTTTTCATTTGACATCGACGGGAAACAGTCGATACTTTCAATTTCGGCCATTTTAATTGTGTAGTTCGAAATTGTATAAAATTTCAAATTATAAAACAGTTTTTCGCCGCAATCATTAAATATAAGGTTCTTTAAATCTATTAGTTAAATTTAAAAAAACCTAAGCGTCGAATTACGAGATCTGACCAAAGAAATAAATAAGGTGTTGTGCATTTAAGTTGGACAAAGATGCGTTCTAAACTCATTGTCCTTTAAAGGCAATAACAAATTTAATTTATCTATAAATTTAATTAAGTAAATGGGGAATTAACATGGTGCACAATTAATTGGTTATAACTGAAAGTTCAGAAGGTTTGTTTAAACCGTATTTAACCATAGAACTTAAATAAATAATAAGACTAATATTAAACGCTTTAAGTAAATGTATGTTGAATTTAGACAGTGAAGTTCAAATATATTTAAAGCTTTCCGATACCTGTTAGCGAAGACATGCTTAATGGTTCGTGTAAAAAATCAGTTTTGTGCCTTTATTACTGAAAGGGTAATAGATTGGTTTGCGAAACAATCAATCCAAATTCAAAGAGATTGGAACATTACACTACACCTATCTTGAAATATATATTACGAGTGGTCCAGAAGGTGATACCTAATATTGGATTATTCATTACAATTTAGTAACAGACCTTACCTTTATATAATATTGAAATGTCAATGATCGCGTGCTGATAGTACATTGAATTTTTGAAATTCATTCAAATTATTGATAAAGTAAATAAATTTTGTCGGAACTAGACCATCGAATGTACATGTAGATAGCTTAAGCAGCTATATTACAGAACCAATAGAATTTATATAAGATACAAGCAGTACCCGACGCGCTTTGCTGCGCTCAAATATAAAACACTTCCTCCCTCTCCCTCTCATGTCAAGAAAAAAAAATTATCCAATATATATAGAATATAATGGGAGAATGCAAATAAAAAATTTTAAATGGCAACTATATTAATTTTAAAATTTTGAGGTTTAGTAAATGCCCCATATTTTTTTTAATTCGATTCGAATATGCCAAATAATCTCACATCGGGTTGAAGATATAATTCCGAAGCAGCATTAGCATCTCTGTTAGACACGTAATACCAAAAAAGCATATCATTTCTTTCTTCAGAAGAATAAGCCATTAATATTCACTATTTAAGTATGAACTACAACTTATTACAACAAATACCTATAGTTGCCTTTTTCCAAAAATGTATGTTTGGGTTGTAACTCGAAAAATAATTACTAAAAAAATTTTTTATTCGCATTTTCCCATTTTTCGTAAAAATAGCTATCAAAAGTCTCTCTTATAACTTTTTCGTATTTTGAATATTAAAAAAGATATAGCCGATTGAAAATTTGGACGATTTTTAGTTACTTTCAGATATCTTAGAAAGTTGGCAACAATGTTGAATTTTCTTATCGGTATTTGAGTTATCATGTAATTCTGCCCAACTTTGCTAGTTTAACCGACTCTGTATCTCTTATAATAACAAAGATAGCGACAGAACGTGGGTAGATTTTAGACACCCTGTATATATATATATATATATATATATATATATATATATATATATATACAGGGTGTCTCAGAAACATGTTGCCAAACTTTAGGGGTTATAAAGGCCGATGAATTAAGTACTTTTGCCTTATAAACGTATGTCCGGAAATGAGTCGTTAAGGCACTAGACGAAGAAGTGTTAAAAATTGCAGAATGTTCGCATTTACGACTTTTGTATTTTTAATATTTATTAAATAAGAAAAACAATAAAACATTATATTAGTTGTTCAAAATTGCGGCCATCGACACGATTTTGGTTGCTCCAAATATGAGTATTGCGGTCTTTGAAGTAACTGTCTCTAGTAAAACAAGCTTCATTGATAAGCTTTTTAAATTTTGTTTTTCTTCCATCTCCACTGATCGAGTCGTTCTTTGCTGACTTGTACCTACATTTGGTTTAAAATTTCCTTTTCCATTTCCTCAAAACTGAAATGTTTCATAGCAAAGAACTTTTCTTCAATTATCAAAAATTGTTCAAATTTTGAATGACGTTTTGAATGTCACTTTGATTTTGTAAATTTCAAATAGTTGTTATTTTAAAGTGATAATTTAAGTAAAGAAGAATTCTTTTACTATGGAACATTTTAGTTTTGAGGAAATGGCTGATATGCATCTGATTTATGGAGAAGCAAGATGCAATAGCAGGGAAGCTGCACGGATCTACGCTGGTCGGTTTCCCAATCGTCGCCATCCATCTCGCAGATTATTCGTTTCATTACACCTTCGTTTAAGAGAAAAGGAAATTTTAAACGAAATGGAGGTACGGGTCAGCAAAGAACGGCTCGTTCGGTGGAGATGGAAGAAGAAGTATTGCGACGAGTGGAAGAAAACCCTCCACTAGTGTGCGAGCAATAGCAAATCAAACTGGAAATACAAGGGCATCAGTATGGCGTGTACTTCATGAACAATTGCTATACCCTTATCATCTTCAAAAGTACACAGTTTGACCCAACGGGATTACGGTCCAAGAGTAAACTTTTGTCGCTGGTATTTGGAAAAATGCGCTCGACAGTTCGATTTTAGCTCAGTTATTCTATTTAGCGATGAAGCTTGCTTTACTAGAGAAGGTTACTTCAATAGCCGTAATAGTCACATTTGGAGCGACCAAAATCCTCATGGAACATTTCAGAAGTCTAACCAGTATCAGTTCTCTATTAACGTGTGGGCTGGCATAGTAGGAGATCATATTATTGGACCGTACCTACTACCTCCACGTTTAAATGGTCAAATCTACCTAACATTCCTACAAGAAGTTCTCCTGAGTTGCTTGAAAATGTTCCATTGGACATTCGTCGTAGAATGTGGTATCAGCACGACGGAGCTCCGGCGCATTTTACTCGCAACGTGCGGGACCACCTAACTTTACAATTTCCTGAGAGGTGGATTGGACGAGGTGGACCTGTTAACTGGCCAGCCCGAAGCCCAGATCTGACACCTGTCGATTTTTTCTTCTGGAGTTACCTCAAATCATTAGTGTATGAAACACCTGTAACTACAGAAGAAGAATTGATTGGAAGGGTAATGGCTGCGAGTCAAGTTGTTCAGGAAGATCCGCACATCCTTTATCGAGTTCGCCAATCAATGGTTCGACGTACGACCGCATGTCAGCAAGTCGATGGCCGCAATTTTGAACAACTAATATAATGTTTTATTGTTTTTCTTATTTAATAAATATTAAAAAATACAAAAAGTCGTAAATGCGAACATTCTGCAATTTTTTAACACTTCTTCGTCTAGTGCCTTAACGACTCATTTCCGGACATACGTTTATAAGGCAAAAGTACTTAATTCATCGGCCTTTATAACCCCCTAAAGTTTGGCAACATGTTTCTGAGACACCCTGTATATATATTACATATTATATAGATATCTATATTAATAATTTTCCGATCACCAAAGTTAAGCAGTCAGTATGGTGATGGGTGACCGAATTTTTCGTGCCATTACAGAAAGATGAATACATATAATCATGAAAACTAGACATGAACCTTGGTATATCCTAACAGTTTCAAACATGATTCTACACACCATGATTCATAAATATATATAACATATATATATGATATCATATTAATATATATATATAATAATTAACAGTCATATGTATGTACAATATTCAAATAGATGAATACATATAACATGAAAATACATAATGTTTAATTTTAAAAACTAATTACCAGATCATTATTTAATGTAAATGATATAAATTTATACATTATTTAAATGAGAGCTATATGTATAATTTATATATAGTTCATTTTACATTAGATATATTAGATCTGTAATTTAAGAAAGTCATTTAATGAATTGTTTAATTAGACATGTTCAGTTACATCTACTTTTATGTAGTTTATGTTTTTAATCTTAGTAATTTTAATATAAAATAATTTTAATGTCGACAAAAAAATTTTAATGTCTTTATTATTATCTACAATTTGTCTGAAAATGAAATAAATTAATATTAACATCTAAAGACTGTTAACCTGGCCTAATTAAACTTACAAATACAATTCAACAAACTAGTATTATTAATTACTATCAGTCATTAGAACCTTCTCTTTGGATATATATATATATATATATATATATATATATATATATAGATATCAGTGTATTTTCAATGTATATATTTATGACACCACACAATAAATTGGTTATAATTGTACTTAATCTTTAATAATATTTTAAATTGGGTACTGAGATTGTGGGGCACGAATGGCAAGTCCTTTGCACTGTCTAAACAAAAAACAAATGGTACAACTAATTAATAAACCTGGCAATAATGCACAAGGGTCCAACAAAACCATATGCATGTCCGGTCTAGGGTTAATTGATGTTTGTTAATAAATTTACATACTTAAGTCATTCACTGTAAAAAAGTTTATCCCGAAATAGGGGCACGAACTCAAGAAAAGAGAAGCAAGAAATTCGAACTAAAGCTATATAATCTATAATTTAAATTACTCCCAAAACACCAACATGCATCGGTCAAAAGCTTTAAAGCTGATATCCTGAAAAAAAAATCTGAAAATCGTAAGAACCTTAAGATGCCGAAATAGGGGACATTTATCTTCTATATACAAACTATGAAAAACTGTTTTTAAAAAGCTATAATTAATAAGCGTTATAACCTCACATATAAAACAAAGCATAAATAAATGTTTTACGCATTTTTACAATAGTTATAATATAGTTACAATCACTAAACTGTAACACCTACTTCACCTAATATATCACATAATCTTTCCATATACCTATTTACAGAATCTGCACCTTTAGCACCTTTAACACCTTTACTTCGATACAGCAATTGAAAAGCATTCATATATTCCAATTCAGAAAACTCCGGCCCCTTTTCAACAATTCCATTCAGAATTTCCTGTAATCCAAAAATAAATAAGTATTTATCAAAAATTACCTTACCTCAGGAGTTAGAAAGAATAACTCAAAATAATGGCGTGCGTGGTCTAGAGTAACCTCCCTAGTCATGGTAATATTTGTGAGAGTTTGCTGTAACGCAAACACATTGCGGCACATACGTTGAATTCCTGTATCATCAATGTTTGTCATGTACTGTGAAGAGCTTATTAAAATTTTGGCAATTAAGTGTCCCAAACCTTCAAAGATATACTAACAGCAACATAAATAATCTCCTAAGTCTACTCTTACTTTGCATTTTCTTGGATGTAAACTAGATGTCATAGCTTCATCAACATTTGCCAACACACGACTTAATTCTAACACTTTTGGATCAGGTTCATGAGTTTCTTTATTATATTCACTTTGAGCTAGTAAATAATGAAAACATTGGACCCTAACCTCCAAATGTAAAAGTAGTAAACATGTATTGGCAAGTTCATCGAAATCTTGCGCAATACTAGTTAACTGTTGTAAAGTCAAAGGTGCTACAGACAAATGTGTTTCGGCAGTACTATTTTGTGATGGTCCCAATGTAGGTTCTTGCCGAAACTCACTTGCAAATTGTAGCATACGAACTGAAAACCATTCCTAAACAGTGTGAATGAAAGTGACAGTTTCCTGATTCAGATGAAAAACTTACCATACTCTCTTGCAACTGCGCTAGTTCTTTTAACAATGACATATCAGATAAAATTTCCCCAGCACTCACACCACCTTCACCTAAATTACTAGCTAAAATTTCCGCTTCACGACGATTTCTTTGACGTACATCTTCAGGACTTTCTTCTTCTGGATGTAATTCTCTACGTACTGCTGTTTTTCTTCTTTCATTACGTGCTTGATACTCTTGTTGAGCTTTGAGATTTAACCAGTTAGGTAAAGACCTGAAATAAATATATATAAAACGACTGTAAAATCAGAATGTAGGTTTACTTCAAAAAGCGACTAATATCTTCATCCTTGAGCCAGGCTGCGCTACAGATTCGCCTGTCTTCTGAATGTGGTTGCACAATTCCTTGATAAGCAGCTAAGCATGTGTCTTTATACTCTTTTAATGCAATACAAACTGATTTTAATAACTGTTCGCTGTAACTGGGAAGCGTTTGCAATAATTCTCGCCATTCTTTAATGCATTTTTCAGCAGTAATAGCGCTCTATAACAATGAAAGCCAATTAAAATATTTCAGAAACAAAAAATGTTTAACACTTTATAGACACTTCGGTACATCTATGCAGGGCCGGCCTGAGGGGTGTGCGAAGTATGCAGCCGCACACTCGAGCCTTTTGGAGGGGCATAAAATAGGCCAATTTTGGTAAAAAAAAAATATTTGGCAAATTTTCAGAAATTGATTTAAATGTTGGGCAGAAATATTTAAACTACAAGGAACTTTGTCTCAAAACTATTACAGTTGATACCCCAATGAGTTCTGAAATACAGTAGTCTGATCTGATGCCCTTGCCAAGGTCCAAGGTCAGTAAAGCAGTCGTCTGCCCGTGTGACGTGGCGCGGGAAGGGTTGTGACTCATCTTCCTGCCTCCCCAACCACTGCTTTGTTTTTCTAGCCAGTAGCCACCGATATGCGATTGTGACAGGTGCAGTGCAGTAGTAACTAGTAAGTTGAGTGACCTACATTAATCACGTCATTCACGTCTCTGCGTTTTGCTGGTTTGAATCTCTTTGTTTTGCTACGTTTGTTGTGTTTAGTTTACGCTGTTAGCTTTTGGTATATTCACCAATCAAGCTAGTGTTGGTACGGACAGTTGAATTTTGTTTATACAGTCAGCGACATGGAGAAATAAGGTAGGTATTTTTTCAAAAATTCTACTATATTAGTAACCATTAATCAGGTTACCAGGTTTGAACACATTTTAAAACAAATATTTTAAAAACCTGCATGTATTATAAATTTTTGAACTATATAATTTATCTAAAACAAGCTTTAAGTTATTATTACTCGCACGTTTTCGAGTAAGATGCTCTCACCGCCTGTACGGTGCGTCCAACAATGCAACTCTATAAAAATGTTATTGCATATAATTATACGGCTGTTGTTTTCATTTATTAGACGCTTGAAATGTTGATCAAATTTGTAAATATAAAAAAAAATTAAAATTATGTTTATATTCTACACCTTTTGAAAATAGTTTATCGCCATAACACCATAACTATTACAGGATCTTTTGGTATTGGTATCAACATGTAGCCGATACTTTAAACTACGAATTTATACTGTAAAATATCCGCCTAGACCGTATTGGCAGACCTTACACGGTCAATACGGATCGCGATCCGTATTGAGTGTGTAAAGTCGAATTATTGATGGTATTTTTAGATCGCGATATGGATCATGGATTTCAAAAAATTTTGAAATGCATCAATATTTAACGTCAATACTACGATCATACATCAAGTATTGATGTATGATCCATATTGATCGTGTAATGTCACGCTCAGTACATCAAAACAACCGGCAGTATCACGATCCTGGATAGCGATCCGTATTGACCGTCTAAGGTCTGCCATTGATTTTCAATTATTTGATGGCATAAAACCCTCTGCCTGCATTGCCATTTTACAGCTTTCTAGTTGGTTTCCAGGCTGTCATAATTTGTCCGGAGTCGGGAAGTCGAAATGATTCTTCACTGAGCTGAGTTGTTTTTTTAGAAGTGATTAGTGGACGCACGCATAGCATGCGGTGAGAATTAGTCCTTCTTTCACATATCTAGCAACAACACTCATGAGCGCATATGTTTTTAGGTATAAATATTAACTCTAGGGTATTTTTTTCAGTTGGAAATGTTTTCAAAACCAAAACAACCGTCGGGTTGTCAAAACCGGGGACGGAAGGCAATTGCAGGGAAAAACACCAAAGCAAGTGCTAAACTCTTATGCAGTTTCCTAAACAAACCAACCTCAAGTTTTAACGATATAGAAGAACATTTTGGTGGTGAACAAAGTAGACAACAACCTGAAAAGGAATGCCAAGTAGAACTAGGCGATGAAGGTAGTAACAGTCCTTTTGAATTGCAAGAAAACCAAACAAGCCATGAACCCAATGATTCCTCTTCTTTTGAAGAAGAAAAAGAAGAAGTAGACACCCCAAAGGATCATAAAGAACCGACTCTTTCTGATTCCTACAGCGACAAGTCCCAAGAAAAATCAGATATTTATGATGCTACTGAGTTGAGTAGTTATTTTACGGACTTGGGTACTTGGCCTGATCATATAAGTGCTAGCTTACGTGATTTAATTATTACCAAGGGACCAATCTCACCTGAATTGGAGAGCTATCCAAGCGATGGAACCAAAAGATCGTTTTGTAATTTGTTTTATTATAGGTTAGCCAAAAATGGTCAAAAGGTTAAGAGACGTTGGTTGACTTACTCAAAAAAGAAAAATAGTGTATTCTGTTTTTGCTGCAAGATCTTTAACACATCAGGAACAACAACTTTGTTAGAAAAACACAGTGATTGGAGGCACATAGGCAAAACATTGACAAAACATGAAACGGCAACGGTAACTACTTAGGTCTTGTTGAACTCATAGCCAAGTTCGATCCTGTGATGAAAGAACACATTTCAAGAGTTCTAATGAATGAAAAACGAAGATGTCTCGTATCTTGGGAAAACCATCCAAAACGAGCTTCTTTCCTTAATGGGAAATAAAGTTCGAGAGTCTATTTTAAACAGAGTCAAAGAAGCAAAGTACTTTGCATTAATTCTAGACTGCACTCCAGATTTAAGTAGAAAAGAACAACTTTCTATAATCTTGCGATATGTCCATGAAAAAAGTGACAAAACAGTAGAAATATGTGAAAGTTTCGTTGACTTTGTTGAAATCACACACCACTGGCAAAGGCATGTCTGAAATTTTTTTTAAGCCCTTAGAAAACTATGGCCTTGACATTCAAAATTGTAGAGGCCAAGGCTACGACAACGGGGCCAACATGAAGGGCAAACATTCTGGGTTACAGAAACGAATTATCGAACAAAATAAAAGAGCATTTTTTGTCCCTTGTAGCTGCCACAGCTTAAACTTGGTGGTTAGTGATGCAGCCAAGTCTTCAGTTCCAACAGTGACCCTGTTTGGAACAATCCAGCGTCTTTATACCTTATTCAGCTCTTCAACCAAACGCTGGAGCTTATTCCTAGAGAGTCTTTCGAGGTCTGAAGAATGTTTTACTGGGCCTCCTTTGACATTGAAAGAGCTCTGTATAACACGGTGGGAGGCACGAATCGACTCGCTGAAAGCGGTGAGATATCAGATCGTCGAAGTTCGCCAAGCTCTTTGGGATATTTATGATTATCCCTCGTTTGAAGATGATGTTAGGAGCGAAGCAAACTCTTTGGCCACAATGCTTGAAGATTACGGGTTTTTAGTTTCTCTAATAACCTGGTATGACGTCCTCCTTCAAATTAACTTGGCAAGTAAGATGTTACAATCAAAGGTGATCAACTTTCCTCAAGCTGTAGACCCATTGAAATACATTCCAGAGTTTTTAGTCGACTTTCGTGAGAATGGATTTGTATCTAGTTTGGTGAAAGCAAAAGAGTTGGCTGAAGAGCTGAAAGTTGAAGCGAAATTCAAAACCCCAAGACTCAGGAGGAAGAAGAAACACTTTGACTATGAGGGTAGAGACGAGCCTCTTACTGACCCACAAGAAAAATTTAAAGTCGAATTTTTCTTACCATTAGTCGATACTGCTTATTCAGCTGTGGAAGAAAGGTTTGAGCAGTTGAAGGCCAAGACTTCAACATTTGAATTTCTCTTCAAGCTAGACAAACTGCCCGATCGACAAACACTTTTGATCAAATGCAAACAACTCGAAGAGCTAATGTCAGATGGGACTGATCAAATTGACATTAGAGAGGACGAATTGTGCGATGAGCTGGTTTCTATACAGAAACTTATACCCAAGGAAGGTTAGTACTCCTTCAGTAAAATAATATTGAAATTTAAGTTAACAAGTAATTTAAGTTAATAGTATTAATTATTGAAACTAATATTAATATTTCACCATCCTAATACTTTAATTATTATATTTTTTACCAAATTAACGATTTAAACTTGATAGGTTTATGTACAGTTAAATTCCACTTCTTACCACACCCTATCTTACCTTATTTTTTACCAGATAAATGCATTAAACTTAGAATTTTATTAGATAATTATGTACTATAGTAATATTGTTCCTTGTTTTTTTTAGTTTTATTCTGACACTTCAGTACACACGTAAATAACGTAAAAAGAAAAATATATAAAAATCCAATCTAATCTTTTTCATGATATATTCTCTAAAAATTACACTTGAAGAGTTTCATGACATAATTTTATTCTTTTTAGGTAAAAAGTATCCAATGGATGTCCTAAACTTTTTGTCATTGACCGAAAGCACGGATGCCTATGTCAACCTGTGGATATCGTTACGGATCGTATCCACAATGCCCATGTCGGTCGCTTCCGCTGAACGAAGCTTTTCAAAGCTGAAGTTGATCAAAACTTATCTCAAGTCAACACTGTCTCAAGAAAGACTTAACAGCCTTTCAATTTTATCAATTGAAAACGAGCTGTCTCAGCCAATTGACTATTTGGACATAGTTAAATCATTCTCCGAAATGAAAGCAAGAAAATCCCTTGTATAAATGTATAATAAGAGACTATGTACCCATCTTAGTAGTTGTAACACCCGACCCGGCTTGTAAAGAACTACGTACAAGGAAGGGGCGCTACATAGTTAATAAACTTTTGTTTTGTGTGGGCCATTATTAAACTCTGTAATTATTGGTCACTATGTTCTGTTGTTTTATTTTATTTTACCCATGAGATATGGAAATTTATCTTAGGTCCGGCGGACGGTGATTCCCGCATTATCTATTTATTCTGAGAGTACTTGCAATATAAGTGTAAAAATCATTGTAACGTGACCCAGAAGCTTTCATTAGTTTATTTAACATAATAGTGGTTTAAGGTACAAGAAAGAGTATTGAACATATCAAGTCAATCAATAATAAATCAAATTGAGAAACATAAATTTAATATTCTAAAAGGCGCAAAAGTGCACAAAAACTGTGTTTTTAGACCTTAAATTTCAAACACCCCTTCTATTACTTGGGGGTATAGAATACCCGCCAGACTCCCCGGTAGGGGCATAAAATGTGAGTCTTGCACACTTGCAATTTTCGCCTTGGGCCGGTCCTGCATCTATGACCCTTGGTTACAGTATGAATACTAACGTGAAGTGCAAAGTAATTATCTAACTATATAATCACGAAGTTTACAAAACAATAACTAAAAGAGTATTTTCAACAAAAATTATTTACTATCAGACAACTTAATTTGTTCAAATAATTTCTAGGAATTTTACTTTACAAGTAATCAACATATATAACATATATCTGTAATTAGGCTTAGTCGCAACATACTTGGAATTAATAATTCTTTAAGAATTCAAGTTTATTATCATGGACAATGATCTCTACTTCACCTCGACTTTTGAGCCCTTCAATTTTACCGTTAAATTTTTTAATGTGACCTTATTAGTGCCCTCCAGATGAAATTAGGTCCGCTTTAAATTCTTGTAACTTGGCCTGGGTTAAAAATCAGTAAAATAACCTGTCATTAACCTTGACATTAGAGATCAATGACATTTAGACTCAAAATAGTTCTGAAAGTTGACACGTGATAAATGGATAAGTGATAAGGTTATCCTCCACACGTCGAAATAAAATTATTAATCATAAACAGAGCCCATAAATGATATATTAATCCAAGAATTTTAGGCGGAAAAACCCTCAGACCCTAAACTAGTTTTTTCTCAGTTCTACTTGACGCCACCAAATGAAATATCAATACTCCCCACCTCTCCAGTGGAATTCCGCGGGCCTTGAATCCCGGAACTCTGGATAAACTGTTACGATTTTTGGAATTACATGTTTTTAGTTTTTATTTTCTGAATTCACAACTATTTATTTTTATTATTGAAGTGAGTATTAAGTTTATTTAAAACAGAAGAAAGTTTTTTGTTAATTTTTTTTAGATATATGGAGGCGTAGTGTTTGTAACACTGTAAAAACAGTATTTGTTATTGAACTATAGTTTTTAACATTGTTATTTTTGGTTGAATGTTTCCTTTTTATATTTATGTTTTTGTGTGAATGATGTCGAGACCAGAAAACGGTCGACGAATAAGAACCCGTTTGGGGTCTGGTTAGCAAACATCCCAGCGTTGACGGTCATAGTTCCGCGCGTGAAATGAGTACACGGCTTCGTAATAAGGTTCAGCTTTAACAAGTAGTTTTCTTTCGAGAAATATATGAACTGAAGCGGATTGCCCGACTCCTCGCCCCAGAGCAGAAACTACTGAGGAAAGAAGTTTGTCAAGGGTAATTTGAACGCTTTGGCAAACGATGACAATTATTTTACGCGGATTGTTACAGGCGATAACACATGGATTTTCCACTAGGACCCCCCACCCCCACCCCCCACCAAACAGGAATCATAAAATTAATATAAGTTTTTGTTATGAACGAATAAGTTCAAAGGTAAATGTGTAATTAAAAATTATTATTAATTTTATTAAATACATACATAAAAAGTTTACCTCGAGTAGGATTTGAACCTACGACCTGTACTTTGCTAGGGTACCGCGCTAACCAACTGCGCCATTAAGGTTCAAGCCCCAATCGATGTAAATTTTATCTTTATGTATGTAGAACTGATGTAAATTCTAATGACGCAGTTGGTTAGAGCGGTACTCTAGCAAAGTACAGGTCGTAGGTTCAAATCCTACTTGAGGTAAACTTTTAATAAAATTAATAATAATTTTTAATTACATATTTACCTTTGGACTTATTCCGTTCATAACAAAAACTTATAATAATTTAATATTAGCCTTAAAGAAATGTTCCCCCGAACTAGTACCAGTCCTATCTAAGCTCTATGCAAATGTTCAACCTATTCCGAAAAAAGGCGATAAGACCGATCCCTCAAACTACCGACCAATTGCCATCGCTTCCATTTAGTCTAAAATCATGGAAAAAGTCATCAATCAGCAACTGCTCACGTTCCTTGAAACTAACAAACTCCTTAGTGACCACCAATATGGGTTTAGGCAAAGTCGTTCAACAGTTCTTTCATATGTGACCCAAGCTTGGAACAATACAGTAGAGCAGTCCGGTGAAATAGTTGTAGTCGCTTTAGATATCTCAAAGGCATTTGACCAAGTTTGGCATAAGTGTTTACTTGCCAAACTCACCTCGTTTGGGTTAAATGATACGCTCATCAACTGGGTTTCTAGTTTCCTTGATAAAAGACGAATACGTGTCGTAGTTGATGGCTTTTTTTCAAAAGAAGTTAGCATTAACGCGGGTGTACCACAAGGATCCGTTATAGCGCCTACACTTTTTCTGCTGTACACAAACGACCTTATTTCTTCAACAAGTAACCCCATCCATTGCTTTGACGATGGCACTCTTCACTGTAGTTCATCTCAGTCTACTCATACTGATAATCCACCTTCTATGTCAAATCAAGAAATAAAAGCTGAAATGGCAAATTCAATCAACAAAGACATTCAACGTATTCTCGAATGGGGAAACAATAATCTAGTTAAATTTAATGCTAACAAAACTCGGTGTTGCCTTGTGTACGCCAAAAAATATCGATCATTTCCTGTTGTAAGTATGAATGGCTCAGTTTTGAAGTTTTCAGACTCTATTACTCTGTTGGGTATGATTGTATCTTCAAATCTCTCATGTGTTAACCATTTTCTGTCAGCTACCAAAACAGCTGCTCGTAAAATAGGCTTTTTGTACAGATCTAAGCACTACTTTACTTCTCGACAACTCCTTCTGCTGTATAAGACCCAAATTCGGCCTCATCTGGAATATAATTCTCACCTCTGGGTTAGTGCTCCCCAATACGCTCTCGATATCGTTGATCGTATTCAAAAGAGAGCGATTAGGTTTATAAATGACCCGTCCTTAACTTCTCACATACAGTCCCTTGAGTATAGAAGGATGGTTTCAGTTCTTTCTTTGCATTATCGTTATTACAACGGCTATTGTGCTGCTGAATTATATTCTTTGATACCATCTCGGGCTATCTTTGCGAGAAACACTCGGTTCGCTCATTCACATCATCAGTATGCAGTACAAATCTCCACTTGTCGTACCAAACGGGTGCAGTCCACATTTTTCTACACGGCTTCTAAACTCTGGAATGATCTCCCTAGTTCCTGCTTTCCTCTCACTTATGATATGAGAAAATTTAAGGTAGCTGTTCATAGGCATCTATTGACAATTCATTGTCCCTCTATCCATCCTCCTAAGTGTTCCTGAGTGCTTTAGCATGACAGGCCAAATTTAGCCTGTTCAGGTACACAATCATAAAAAAAAAAGTTACTTTGGTATGTGTGAATCCTTGCGATATTGCAGACTCACATTTCATTAATATAAGTAATTTGATTGTAATATCATTACATTTAGAATTTACATCAGTTCTACATACATAAAGATAAAATTTACATCGATTAGGAATCATAAAAGTTCTTTAAATCAAAAACCGGCAAAAACCCAATTTTCGTCTGGAAGGGCATTTTGCCTATTGAATATAGGTTAAAAGAGGCCACACTTAACGGAGGTTTATGGAAGCACGATTGAAGGCTTAAAGCAGGCCCTTAAAGGAATACGATGGAATTCCTCGCGAACAAAAACTGCGCTGTTGCACAACTGCAGGGTCCACAAAGCTCGCGTTGTTCAAATCATTATTGCAAACTGTGCCTTTACCGAATTACCACATTCACCCTACAGCTCTCATTTAACACCATGCGACTTCCCTAACTACAAACAACTGAAAGAACATCTCATTTAATGCGCAAACAAATAAATGTTTTTATTAAATAAAACGGCTGAGGATTAAGTGTGTTAGCGTAGATGGTAGTTACATGAAAAAATAAATTTTGTATTAGTCTTTTTTTGACAGCTAGGTAGAAAACTACTTACAGTCTGATCAAAACCTCCCACAGATATATTGCTTTGTTTTCTGAAAATACTGCAATCGCGGCATATCTAATATTCAAGCATGAAAAAAAAATTTTCCTTAGGTCGCACAATCTTAATTGATCGATGGATACTGCTTTTCGTGCGTTCAGATTAAGATCAAAATGATCATCTAAATCAATAGCGTTTTACTAAAGTACAATACCATGTATACATAAAGCTAACAACACAGCGAAAATAGGATGGAGAGAATATCGTTGCGTGTGGAAATTGATTCAGCCAAGCACTCTTTTCTAGGTACCAAAAAAATCTTAAAACTAATTTTCGGGGTGCCACAAATTCTGTACAAGATACCACAAAATTGCAAAAAGCTGAAAGAAAATTCACAAATAAATAACAAAAACAAACTTACTATACAAACTGTTTATTCATCAAGCAAAATAATAGTCCAGAAGTGAGCCATTAAATTAAATTTGCAGGTTACCCGAGACTTACGAAAAAAAATCAATTCACATAACGTAATCTTGCAGCAAGACGAAACAGTTTGACAATAGGCTTGTGGATAATTAAATATCGTAATTTAGTTTATTAAATTCGCACCAAATAAGAGATTTAAATTGGTCGGAAATAAACAATATTTATCACCAAAATTTGTTCCAAAGTGACTATACTGTGTATAACGCATGAATCGTACACTAAGGTAACAATAGCGGTATATTTGTCTGCTTCCGCTAATAAAATAATTGCTTGAGCCAGAAACAGAAAATTTGCTTTTATGAAGCGTATAAATGTAATCAAGTAGTTAGTCTGCACATCAGACTGGTAGTATTAGAAAATGAACTACCAAACTAATGTACATATAACAA
The DNA here is from genome assembly GCA_036346205.1 of Vesta saturnalis. Classification (NCBI taxonomy): domain Eukaryota; kingdom Metazoa; phylum Arthropoda; class Insecta; order Coleoptera; family Lampyridae; genus Vesta; species Vesta saturnalis. The sequence goes on from JARFJB010001987.1 coordinate 793,110, forward strand.
TATAGCCGTCGCAATACACTCTGAAATGTGTGCGAATATGCAACTATATGTGTATACACAATTTAAATTACAGGTATACGAAATAATAGATGCACGATAGTGTACATAAAACATAAAAACTCAGTAATTTACCAAATGTCCGGCCAAACAGACAAACGGTACTAACAGTGGCGCATCGAACTGTAGTATATAGGATATCGCAATAAAGTATATGACAAGCCGATGTTACATAAATTATTTTAAGTTCATAAGTCCACAAATATTACACATTCTGTATTATAAGTGTGTTGTAATTGTGGTTTCATATTAGTTGAGTTAATCAGCTTATTTCCACAGTTTTTGCTTTTTGAGCACGACGTTTCGGAAATGGACTCTGCTTTCGTCATCAGACTTAGTCCTGATTTTTTCCCAAGCACTTGACTACTCTCAGATTTGAACTTGGTACCTTTCTCTTACTATCCTGACACCTTTACCGCTGAGCCACTGAGTAATCCATATATTTTCTTAAACTTATACATATATATATATATATATATATATATATATATATATATATATATATATAAATTGAAATCCATGAGTTTCATTTTCACACTAGCTTGGCTTATTGGATTGGGTACCTCCCCGTGTGGGTAGGTTTCCTGTATACACTTGTCGTGAAAGTGTTGTCATTCCTGTGTACAAGTACATCCAGGAATAGCAGTTTTTGTTCCGACTCAAATTCCATTGTGAACTTTATGGAGGGTGCGCGGTTATTTAGATGATCTAGGAATTCATCTAAACGACAGTTGAACGAGAACGAAGTGAAGGTTCTGGACCAAGGCCTGTACTATGGGATAACAACGAGCTATATTCCTAAAGTAGATTTAATAACCGCAGTTGAAGAAACAGCTATGAAATTAGATCTTGAAGAAGCCGAAGAATACAGAAGTAAGGTTAGATAAGTCTTAGATTCATCTAGGCGAACTGAACCTAACCTCTCTAACCTAGAAAGCGGTCATTTCCGTGAAGAATATCCCATCGATCAAAATTCTCCCGGCAGACAAAGGAAACGCGACTGAGGTAATGGATAAGGACACTTACAACTGTAGAATCCAAAAACTAGTAGGCGAGGGCGAGTACAAACAAATTCCAACACCCCACACCATCAATCGAAACGCGGATATACCGGACGCTACCAGAGAACTAGATTTACCCCACACTACAACAAACCTCCGCATATGTACGGCCTACCAACGATTTCATAAGCAATTTCTCTGAAACCAATTGTAAGCTCGATAAATTCACCTTGTTGCCCAGTAGCACACTATCTGCTAGACATCATCACACCCTTATCGGGAAAAACCGAGTCTATGGTCAATAATACGCAACACTTCGTGGAAACCATCAGAAACTTCCAACCAAACCACGAAGAAATACTGGTAAGCTTCGACATCGTGAGCCTAGTCACAAATGTGCCCACCGATAAGGCACGCAACTCTCGGTAAACACAATTATAGAACTTCTGACAATATGCATTAGAACTACATATTTCCAGGTAGAAGAAAATTGTACCAACAAGAGTTTGGGATGGCGATGGGTTCACCACTATCACCCATAGTAAGCAATATATCTACTATATATATATATATATATATATATATATATATATATATATATGGAAGACTGTGAAGACCAAGCCATATCCGAATTCACGGAGAAACCAAGGATGTGGTTTAGATACGTGGACGATACGTTCGTAGTTTGGCAACACGGCAAGCATAAGCTAGATGAATTCCTAGATCATCTAAATAGCCGATCACCCTCCATAAAATTCACAATGGAATTGGAGTCGGAACAAAAACTGCCATTCCTGGATATACTTGTGTACAGGAATGACAACACTTTCACGACAAGTAAATACAGAAAACCTACCCACACGGGAAGGTACCTACACTACAACTCCAATCACCACAAATACGTGAAGTTACGCGTGGCAAAATACATGTACGATAGAGCAAAAACAATATGCTCAAAACAAGACGACCTGAACAAAAAAAAAGAAAATATCGCTAAAACACACAAAGAAAATGGCTACCCCGATCTAACACCTAACCTATACAGGGAAAGGGTAACCGGAAAAGAAGTACCTAAATATACAGCGATAATACCATATATGCAAGGTACCTCAAACAAAATACGAAGGATAGGCAGCAAATACAAGATACGCACTGCTTTCAAATCAACCAGAACGCTCCGGGGAATACTAACCAGAACCAAACCATACAATGAGGACCAGAATTCCAAGAATTCTGTATACAACCTACCATGCGAATGGGCAGAGCATAACAGGAGTGAGCAGTAGACCACTCAAAGTGAGAACAAGAACGTCTGCAAGGGCGAAACAAAGAAATGAAGAATCGCCGAACATATCTGGACCGAAGACCACCGCATCCAACGGAATAACATACAGATAGTAGCAAAGGGCGAGAATACAACTCGTCGGATACTCAAAGAACATCGCCCAGCACAAAGTTCAATAAGCTAAGCTGGTGTGGAAATGAAACCCATGTGGATTCCAATAATGCGCGAAGAGTTCTAAAAATTCTATTGAATTACTCAGTGGCTCAGCGGTAAAAGTGTCAGTCTAGTAAGTGAAAGGTAACAAGGAAAAATGTATGAATCTGTTTGTAAATACAATTTTAGTAGTAGGTGCCTTATTAGTTGCTCGGTGATCTGCTAGTCAGTCAATTTCAAAATTAAGTAAGGCGAAATTAACTGAATGCGAAAGGTAGAACTATTGTGCGTTGTTAGTATTGGTGATACACCACAAGAAGCACCTCAATGTTTTGCGAACTGCATCCTGATCGTCCCGCAATTTCACAAATCGTGGTAAGTAGAACAAAGAAGAAATTTAGAGAATATGGTCACCTTAGATATTTAAGTAAAACAGTACGACCTCGTAACAGAACGGAGATGCTTTGTTATCCATAGAAGAAAAGCCCGTGTAATTGTCACAAGCGGTTCTCACTTTCAATAGGAGTAAGTCCACAATTCATTGCATACTTCAAAATGCAAAATATCATCCATATAAGGTTTGTCTAGTACAATAATTAAGCGAAGACGATTTTGACCAACGAAATTAATTTTGCGAACTAATGCAGAATTTATGCCATATACATCCCAGTTTTATAAAAAAGGATAGTTTTTCGGACAAAACAACCTTCTGTCTGAATGATATAGTTAACAGACAAAATTGTTGGTACTGGGCTAAAGATAATCCGTATTGGATGATGGAGGTGCATACACAGAATCCTCAAAAAATGAATGTGTGGTGTGGTATCATTGATGGAAACATTTTAGATCCATACTTCTTTGAAGATACATTCACTGGTGAGATATATCTTGAATTTCGTCAGTGTGATCTTATTTCAGCCCTTATGATTCTTTATCCACATCTAGAAGGAGCAGATCTTCCAAGTGACCAATTGTACTTCCAACAAGACGGCGCACCACCCAATTATTCAGCAACTGTTCGTGCTTACCTGAATGGAAATTTTCCTAAACGGCATACTACTACTTTTTCTGGTGTTTTGAAAAGCAAAGTTTACGTCAACAAACCCAAGAATATCGACAATTTAAAAGACAGAATTCGACAATTATGGACAATGTACAGAAAGTTTATTTATCGCCTTGGTTATTGTCAAGTTGTGCATGGAGGTCGTTTTGAACATTTCATTTAGTTTTGTATTGTTAAATTCAGTTTAATACAACTTTATTAAAAGTAAAGAAAATGAAATCCGTAAAAAATTTAAATAATTAAAAAAACAAATGAGGATAGGTACATATGAAATGTGTATACAATTTCCCGTAAAATCCAAAAACGTCATAATAGAGCGGTGGGGAGGCGTTTAAAAAAAATATGATTGTGTAAAAAAATTTGAAACGACGGCGTAGTGATCACAAAAGCGAACACTGATCCTACTGCCACGATGTATAAATTACAAACTAGTTTCTTTACAGCTGATGAATGAGTGGCAAGAATTTCACCAAAGGTGACAAAAGATGTGCCGAGAGTCTAAGATGAAGAAAGTAACAATAAAGAAACAAAAAACAATGCCAAGAGTAGAAAATTGTGTGCCACAAAGCTGTTTTACGAAAGAGGGCGAAAGACAATTTCCAATACTGTTAGTGGTGTAATACATTTTCTGCAGAAAAACAATATCGTAACTTCCTTGTAATACTTTTTTCGACTCTGTGTCAAACCTCCGCCGATCCCACTGACACACGACGTCAAAATCACAAACTAGAATTCTAGTATGTTAATTAATCTTTCTAAAGTATGGAGAATTAAAAGCAACACTATGCTTATCTCTTACTTACCATCTGATGCTTAGATGTTCAACTTTCACAATTTTAACAATATAATTAGGGATATGTCATCTTTGCTTGTTTTGTTAGAACGTAAACAGATACTTTCTTACCCTACACAAATCCTAAATTATTTAACCGTGCAACTTCAAACATGCGCCATAACATAGCTAATTCGTAAAAGTAAAAATATCAAGTAAATTAAAAAAAATTACCACTAATAAAGGTTTATAATCAGTAGTAGCATCAAGTAACACAGTTGTTTTCCAAGCATCCGTTGCACGTACAGCCATATCAATCTGTACCATCGTCTCTGCTCTTTTCCGCATTATAAATCCTTCCGTAATATAATTAGAAACGAATAGATGCAAAGAACATGACACTCTGCAACAAATAAAATTAAAACAATTCAAGGCATTTCGAAACCATACCCTTGATTTAATTTAAGAATTTGCTCAATTTCCTCAATGAAACACATCAACGGTATGAAGATAAATGTAATATTATTTGCTTCAGGTGTACAAACCAACACTTTTTCCCTACCACTTCTTAACGCTGGAACATCTTTTGAGTTACTACTCATCGTCAGTGCACTTAATGATCCCTCAAATTTAAACACAGTCTTCTTTTTTCTAAAAACTTAAATAAGTGTTACATTTTAAACACTTAACTACAAACATTTGCTGTTTTCTGCGTGAGAAGTAGCTGGATATATCATTTGGATTACTAAAATTATCAACTAATTGCGATTCGTTAGAGATGTTTTGTATATCCAAGTAATCGTTAAGTAAAAGTTGCAGCTACAACATAATTTTAAATTTGGCTTTCTGTTCTTGCTTAAATTTACTTACGACAGATTGGACTTGAGCCCAGTATACAGATAAGTCATACGATTTAATATTCAATGCGTGGGCTTCCGTCGCCCTTTCTAAGTGCTTTAACAGAATGCTGTGTGCCGCGCCTACTTCCTTAAATTGCTCAAATAAAGTCAACATTAATTCTAACAAGGCGTTTTGCTTAGTATGTTTAGTATCACTTCCACTTTGAATGGCGCTATAGTCGTTAATGTAAATTGTTGTACGCTGAATAATATTCAAAAGCTCGCTTTGCATTTCAAGCTTGAGTTTCTACAAAATTTTAAAACATTTACAATATCGGCAATTGGATTCACGAAAGAAGGCGGTTACGTCACTACAATGACGTAACTCTCTTCTTTTGTGAATTATGTAATACAACCATACATCAACAGCAAATGGTAGTTTATCAAGTAATGTTAAGCATTTCACAAGTATCCCCATAAACTTAGATGAATCCGCTTCAGGATCGGTTACCTCCAAATCTTCCTCTATGTCAAATTCTTTATTCTTTAAAGCAGATCTGGATCAGGAAGAAATTTAAATTAGATTGACTAGTTTAATACAACTTACATTGAAGGTTCAAGTATGTTTCTTCTAACCGCTGATCTTTGGCGAGATGAGACTCGTAACTCAATACTTCGTTGAAGTGGGGAATTAAATAACCCTTCCTTACCTGAACCTTGACGACGAAGTACTAGGGCGTTTTGGGCAGTTTTTACATACAAATGTTGCCTTAGTTCACTGACCAATTGTAAATGTAAATGCTAAAAAGACAGACTATTACAAAACGAGGTATACACATAATACAAAATAAATGTATAAATGTCCATTATATCAACATAAGTATCATATTGTATAATTTAGACAAATTGAACTTCATTTAATTATTTAACTGTTAAGCTTTATTAGATTAATTAACCACGCCTTTTCACTGCTTCCTCTACGGTATATTATTTTAAAATTACAAATACTGACAGATGGTCAATGACCTCCAACATACCCGTAACCGACATTTAAAGGTCAATGACTGCTTGCCCACAATGGTCACTGACGGTTAGAGTGCCAGATACCTTGAAACTTGCGTTAGAACTGGCTCCGTATCTGAGAATTCAGATAATTTGAACTTTGATATGCAGTACGGCCGGTCTTGTTTTTACCAAACTTTCTTTTCATTTTATTAAAACTGTAAGATTGATTAACCTTTAGTTTAGTTTGATAAACAGGATCGCGTAACGGTGCTAAATCGATAATTAAAAACTAACGATACAAAAATACAAATTCAAAATTTTAAACCGGAAGTTAATTATTTTCATAATTTTGGCAATAACAATATTTGTTAAAAGTTGGGTTGACAACTGCCACGTGTCTAACCTCCCACGTCACATCAAATTGGAAGAAGTTAGTTAGCTCGTCTATTAACTCAAACAGCCTTGAGACCGCAGAGTAGATAGCGTGGGTGTTTTGAAGCGTTGATAAAGAACAAATAGATGGTTAGGTTAGTTAGAAAGCAAGAATAAAAATTGTAGACAGAAAGATAGGGAGAACAGACAAGAAGTAGGCGCAACAAGCTTCAAAGAAAGAAAAGATAAATTATTATTTCTTGAGAGAGCCCCTGTAAAGTTTGAACCGGGGAAGCAACAGGAATAGCAAATAAACCACAGTTCCCGAAACAAAATAAATTTCCCAACAATTAATGCTATGAAACAGTGAAACTTCGTAATTAACATTCATCTTCAAAACGAAGACTAAACAGTCCATATAATTTACGCTTAATATTTATTATAATTGGACGTTGATTACGTTTTCCCAAAGACTAGATAAGTTATGCATGCACACCAACCATGCATTCATTTTCCTAGAAAACAAAGCTACGTATAACCATGAAACAGTAATTAACATACATTTTCAATATTAATACTGACGAGGGCAAGTCGCGAGATTTTACTTGTACTAAGATCAACTTTTAAATTTATAAATAACAACCAAAGAACGTAATACCCTCTCTGGTCCGTTGAAAGATCTTTCAGACGTAAACCTGAAAAGGAAGATTTCATACATATATAACCAGTAATATTTTAATTCGGAAAGATAACAATCCAACTTGCCTTTCGTTTCACAATAGTCAAACACAAACTCCCATTAATAATTATAGCTTCAATTATCTAAATAATCGGAGACGTTTGTTTAGTTCACTATATTAATCCTAGCATGCATGTAAGTACGAGTAACTAATCAAGTAAAATTAAATCCTAATGATATGAGCACTCTTATCCATAATACAAGAATATTTGTACTCAGAACTAACAACCATGAATTTAAAATCACACGGTATCCCGAGCTAACGTTTGACCTAAATACATAAATAATACGACATATACAACCGGGTTTAACACAATATTTTGAGTTTCTGCTACTGCGCACGATAGCGTGAACAGTAAAATAGTATCAAACATGGATGCCAGATGATAACAACACTGGGTGTTTTATGTAAAAGTTCAGTAATAATTACTCTAAATTTGGTTAAAATATGTGCACAAAATGTTAGCTAATGGTTTGATTAAATTATAACAGTTCTACTGTAGTGAAATCTTTAAGAAAGTTAAATGGATTCGGATATCAATATGACACATATTGTAACAAAGGTAAACAGTTTATTAAAATTCTTTGTAATATGGTTAATTTAAATGCACTTTTGTGTAGATGCTGTAGTGATCCCTGCTGAAGGCAGGTATAACAATGGTAGGTTCGAAAGTAAACTCAGCAATACAATGTTTATTAGTACATGCAATAATGGAATAATCTGACCTGATGTTGAACGAATACTTGACCCTTAATTAGAACAGCTTAAATTCCATCATCAAAATATCCAGTGACAATGTAACATAACGATAACAAGACAAAAGTAATTGAAGCACATCGACCAGTCATTTACGAGCAGTCCCAGTTAAGAGAACAGCGTAGCAAAACCAAAAGCGAGACGAAAAGGTACATAACGTATAATCATAACGCACCAATAAAGAAAAGAGAAGGGGATATAATAACAACTTATTCATATAACGTTTTAACTCTGTAGATCGAAGACGAACTCTATGTGATGATTTAACACGAACTGGTCAAATTATAATTCTTTTAGGAAATAGTATTTAATTATCGTATTTTAAGCCTGAAAGAAAGATTCTAATTACAACGAAGTGGAAAGAAGCAAAGCAAACTTACCAACTTTTTGTGCAAGTAACATTTTTTTACACCTGCATCAGTAGCGATTATATTACTTTACAAAGCAAAGAAATATTTTCTATGAAAAATTGTCATTTAAACAGGCGTTATACACCAAAGAAAAGAGCAACAAGAGAAATTTTTCTAAACTGAGTCACATCACAAAAAATGGCCGTTTTAGAAAGACCACACCTTAGGAAAAGGTATTTAACAGAATTCTCTTATCAAATTTAGTTATAATCAAAATGTTATCCGTACGTATTTCAATAAAGAATTGTTAATATGAAACTTATTTAATGGTAACACCAGTGGTGATTCAACAAAGTAATAGATATCTATAAAATGGTATGAATTTGAAACTAACCAGAACCCACGTACATCCGATAGATGGTACTAGTAGGTTTATTTAGAACTTTTATAAAGTAAAAAAAATAATTTAATCAATTATGATTTTTAATCGGAACTATTTGTGTATATCGACTAACCACAAAGAACACATGGAAACTAACAACAATCTGTGTGATTGTATAATATGGCAATTTCAATAAGAACTGAATATCCAACATTCTTAAAAATCAATGTGTAGAAGGACGAAAAGATACAAAAATACACATTTTCCTTTTCATTAAAGCAGAGCCATCTGCATACTAATACATTAAAAAACTGTTTACACTGAAAACTAAAGCAGCATTTACTTTCTAAAATCTACATTTCACAAAAGTCTGCTTTCATTCACCCCTTAATCAATTGACCTGAATATTCTCTAAAAGGGACATATCTTGTAATATGCGAACATAAATACAAATTATAAGATATTTCGTAATTGATTTCAAATTAGACACTTTATGCACCTCATGGAAATTACGAGATGTCATAATTATCCTACATAGTAAAATAATCTGGTCATTCAGTTCACACAAATTGCAAGACAACTGCTTGACGGATTTCAATGATTTTTTTTTGATATTAAGGTAATTTTGAGTAGAAAGAAATAATGGAGCCAGAATTTTATTCTAAGGTTTTAATTTTTTTGGAAAAGCTTAGCAGCTGACGCTAATATTGTTGTTCATTTACGTATATACGTTTGTATTTAATTTATTATGCGTTTTATTATCATCAATAAATTTAATTTTAAACGCAAAATTTTGCGGTGAAAAAGCTAGTGTGATGTTTTCTTACACACACTTTATACATTCGAGTAATAATAAATGTTGCTATAGTTAAAATATAATCATGCCTCTTTTTTTAACTCTAACTCTTGACTTAATTCCTTAAGACCCTCCACACCCTCCAGGCTACCCTTTCCTAATGAAACGGCTTGTACAAGCAATTGGGTTGCATGTAAATACTGCTTTTTTGATAAATGATTTGAAATCTGATTAGGTACTTCCATCATTTTCTCTCTAAAACACTGACGGTAATAAAGGCAAACTAACAAGTTTCAACTTACACTTCCTCTAATAGCTGTAACATATATTTATACTCAAGCCCTTCCAACCACAATTTCTTAAGTTCATCTCGATGACAGCGTAATAAAGTTTTACATGCTTTTAAATTTTCCTTAACAGTATGTATTTTGTCCCTTGATTCATTTATTTCTTGTGACAGAACACTGAATAATTGCATTACCTGCAATGTAATTGAACGGAATCACTGTTGTGGATGAGTTACAAATACCTTCGTTAAATTGTTTTCATGTTTTAAGATAAGTTCGTCTAATTTTCTATCACTCTGCTTGTATTCGCTCTCTAACTTTGCCTTTTCTCTGTCTCTTTGCTCATTTGTTTCACTCGCTGATAATGTGCGAATAACTGACATTAAAAGGCCACTCTGTAATGTATAAAAAAATTAAAAGACGCAATTGCAATTTTGTTATTACCGTTTCTTTTATAGGTTTAACTCCTCTTGGAGGTTTTATTGGTGGTTGTTCCATTTTTAGAGTCTAATAATTCAGTTTATTAACACATAACCTAAATATCATAATAAACCACCTTAAATTATGGCAGTGGTCCTTATACCTCCGCTGGGTTTTTACCACTAACCATAGATATCTATGCCACTAACATTTTTTTAACACTTTTGCAAGTTAACTTAACTTTGCTTTGTGTAATAATTTTCAACGGTGTCACGTTTCATGCACCTTTGCATCTGTCTCATACCGTAAACCGGGCTTTGATCAAAGTAAAAACATTTTTGTCGATAACTTACAATAAGAAAAAAACTGTTTTTCCAGTTTATATGTTTAGACTTTTTGTATTGATTTGCATAATAAAATAAAGCACGCTGCGTTCAATATGCATCCACAGACCACTGTGCACTCTGCATTCATCCTATTATCTTTTACACCATATTCTACCGCCATTTTCACCCATAACAAAATCAAACGTTTGCAGAGAATGGAATAACTGTGGTAATAGTTTTAAGGAGTAGTTATAAAGTCACAAATAGGACACTGTGTCGCTTTCTTAGGATTTTGCTGTTACGGTTTAATTCTTGTGGTTTAGTGTCGCTTATTAGTTTGGGCTCAACTGTAAAATTAATAATATAGTCGATAAACGGAAATGTTATAATTAAACGTAAATTAAAACAAAATGTTTCTTTCCTATTTAATTAAAGCCCTTAATATATCATCCCTATACATGACGATTCTTTAACCCTTAAATTAATCTTTAATTACATGGCTGTAAAACCATCATTACATTCCTTAAGACTACCCTGCCTACGAACACTACGAAGTGAAAATGTGGCAGGAAGCCTGTTAGAATAAGAAGTAATTATTGAATCCGAGGTTATGATTGATGAGTATCATTGATAATTGTAAAATAGAGTTGTAAAGTTTTGTTCATAACCAAAATAGGCAACACTGTAACACAAAAACAATCATCTGTGTCAGGTGGACTTCTACAATTCATGTCGGATAGAGGTTAATCGACTATATGTCGATATATACTTAAAAAAAATTCGAAAGATATCTGCGAAACTATGTCAAACTTCGTAAAATGGGGCAATAAGTCGATTTAGGAAAAAAAAGTCGAGTGTATAACCTTCTACACCTACTATATATATATATATATATATATATATATATATATATATATATATATATATATATATATATATATATATATATATATGTACTGATTTGGTCATAAGTAATGGCCCGCATACGTGTAGGCAACCAACATCCCTCTTCGCCGATGCTGTCCGAAAATGTTTAGCTTGGAATTCTCACCATTATGCTTATATTTTGTATTTTTTTGACTTAGGTATTTAAAGTTTAGTTTAATTTATTGAACCTAAACCTTAATTTATATATTGTACTCTTTACAATGTTTCAACGCTTATTTGTATTTCCACACATCTGTATGCGAATCTTGAAATCACATTACTGAATATAATCACTAACGCATTAATTCATTAATATCTCCATTCATTTCCTGAATTGATAATATTCTAATGGATTTATAATATTACATTAATTAAATGACTGGTCTATCTTTACGTAATTTCAAATTACCTAATAAAGGGTGATTCAAAATGCGCGCCGGTTTTAATTATAACAAAAAACAAAGTTTATTTTAAAAAATCATTTACGAAAGACACAGAGCTGTTAATCAAACCTTCACAATTTAGGAATGGAAAATCACATCGGGCATATGTCCCCCTCTACTTTGCTGGCAGGCCAAAACTCTCTTCCTGAAATTGTTGATTACAGCTTCACAAACTTGCACGTCAATTTCGTTGATAACTCGTCGAATTTCTTCCTTTAACTCGCGGGTGTCTCGGGGTTTATTGACATAAACCAATGATTTGACATAACCCCAAAGAAAAAAATCGCATGAGGTTAAATCACACGACCTTGGTGGCCATTGCTGGTCACCACGAAGTGAGATGAGCCGATCCGGGAATTTCTCAAGCAGCAATGCAATGGTTTCAGCGGAAGTGTGACATGTGGCGCCATCTTGCTGAAACCATAACTGTTGAATGTCCATTGCATCGATATGAGTCCAAAAAAACTCTTATCATCGTGCGGTATCGGTATCTATTAACTGTTATAGCTTGTCCTGCCTCATCTTTAAAAAAATAAGGACCGATGACCCCACCCGCCCAAAATCCACACCAAACCGTCACTCTCTGCGGATGCATTTCTTTTTCATGAATCGATTGAGGACTTTCTGATCCCCAAATACGGCACTTTTGCTTATTGACAAATCCATTTAAATGGAAATGGAAAATGATTTTCCTCGCAACGCCGTCGTCCCCCTGTTGTCTTCTCAGAACCTTGTCAACAAATTCTCGTCTCCTTTGGTGATCGAGCACCTTAAGTTCGTAGGTTAATTGGATTTTGTAGGGATGGTAATGAAGATACTTCACAAGAATTCTCCGCAGTGAAGAATACCCTATGCCCAATTGTTGGGAACGACGTCGAACCGATTTCTGTGGGCTATTATTGACATTATCACGAACCACAGCAATGTTTTCAACAGACCGGCCAGATCTGGGACGACCAGAATTTTTAATGTTGAGTGTTAATCCTGTTTCAATAAACAGTCTGCGCACTGTTGATTAATTCGGAGCTTCATTACGCCCGAAAATCGCACGAAGTCGCCGGACAGTTTCTGCAAAACTTTCTCCGTTTTGAAAAAAACGTTTTCACGATTAACACACGTTGTTCAGTAGAAAAGCGTTCCATTTTGACACACAAAATGAAATCGGAATATTAGCAGATGTCAACTTTATAAACAACTATGTTGCTAAGCAACAAACTACAAAATAGCGAGGGATTCAAAACCGGCGCGCTTTTTGAATCACCCTTCATTTAAGCAGGATGTGTCTATTACTTTATCGTTTACGCTTAATTTGTTAGTCACGTGTTTATACAAATATTTTTGTAGAAAGACAAGTTGTATAGAGATTCTGTATTGTATCACATAAATATACTGCTTTCACCGGATATTAAAAATGCGTAATCGTGATAACGATATTATTTGTTGTTTTTCTCTAATTAATAATAAATATAGATAATAAAGGATTGACTGCATCCCTTCTCGATGCAAACATTTTTGTGTGGCATCGGCGAAGTGGGATGTTGGTTGCCTACACGTATGCGGGCCATTATTTATGACCAAAACAGTACATTGGAAGGTAAAAATTTATTTTAAAATGCATTCTATTGCAACTTTTTCTTATGGGAATTAGCTGTAATGAGAATTTAATTTTGTGAAATGGGATTTTAAAAAAATCAATACGTCACATATGGCTTGACATGTCTGTAAATATTTTTTAAATATGTGTAAGTTATTTGATTGTCATCTAATTAATTTATAAAATGTGGAAATAAAGTAATGACAATGACTGAAAGCACTGAGAACAGCTCTATATCAGAAATAATCCATGTGGTACATGAACCAACAACTTGCACAGTAAATTGTAATGGTGAAAGTGACTGTGAAACACTTGCAACAGAATCGGTTATTTCAGATGGAGATGGTAAGAAAAACACTTAATTTTAAGATGTTACAATACTAATACCATATTAGATATCAGTGAAGAGATTAAAAAAGAACAATATCCTGAAACGGACCAGACTGAAAACCTGAGTTTAGAAGATTATCGAAAACATTTAAATAACTGCTTTCACAATATTAATGCATTAGATCATAAATGTTTAATTTTGAATGAAACATGTAAAGAATTACAAAAAAAACTTGAACTGGTACGTATTATTAATATTAAAACATATTTTTATAACTGTTTGTAACAGACAACGAAGCAGCATTTAGCTGCCGTAAAAGAAAAGGAAACGATGGTGATAAAATATGCCATAAGTGAAAAAACTGTTTTAGAATTAAAATCTGCAAAAGAAAATGCAGAAAAGAAACTTAAAGAGGCTAATCGTGAAAATGATATTTTACAACATAAGGTATCTAGTACGTTTTCAGAAAAGAATCGAATTTGCCAAATATTAGATAATAAGGTACACTATATTCACTATTCTTCATTAATTTTACATTTTAAATTGTAGTCTTATGAACTTAAATCTAGTCAACAAGAGATTGAAAAATTGAAAAGTGATCTTAATAATTTAGAAACGAAAATGAAATGGCTGCAAAATAATTTACGAACTGAAATGGATTTACGAGCGGTAATTCGTGTTTGCATTATTCATTATAATTACAGTTAATTTTTAGGAGGGCGATAAAAAAATTGAGACTTTATCGGCTGGTTTACAAGATCATGTTACTCAAATAGACCAAATAAAGCAAAACACGGAAGAAGCGATGAAGAGTTTTTTACTGTCGCAGGAAAATCGGGCTGTTGTACTTGATCAACAACTAAAAGAGCAACAGGCTAGCTTAATTCTATTACGGCATGATCGGGATGATAGAGAGAAACAAATTAAAACTTTACAAGCTGAATTAGAACGGTTACAGTCTAAGCAAAATGAAACTCTACAAGAAAACAATACTCTCTCTGTAAAAGTACAACATTTAGAAAGGGAACGATTAGAAATGGAGCAACGGCTTAGCGAATTAAGAGCTTGTGCCGATCAACAACGACAAGATGCTGCTGATTTAATAACGAAAACCGCGCAATTAGAAAAACTTAAATTTCAAATACAAAGGTAAGGATTGAATTTAGTTAATGTCAATTAATGTTAGCTTTTAGTGAGCAAGAACAGTTAACGGCATATAAGGAACAAATGTCTTTGTTGAAGAATCGCAATACTGAATTAGAATCGGATATGGAATTGTGTCGAGACCGTGAAGCAGAAATGTTATTGTTTACCCAACAGCTCACTGATAAAAATGTTCGACTTCAATCAGAATTTACGGCAATGGAAACTAAGGTAAATACTATTTTCAAAACTCCCATTTTTAAATATGAATTTTTAAGGTCCAACAATTGACGTGTGAACAAACACTTTTACGGAGAGCAACAAAAGAGCAAGAAACAAAAGTGGGAATTTTATCTAAACAATTGGTAGAAGAGCACAATAAATCAGGGGACGAAATTTTAGATTTGAAATCTCAATTGATCGAAAAGACAAATTTAAATGATACTCTTACTCAAGAAATTTCGTTTCAAAAGGGCGAGAATAGTGTTATTAAGAGAAAGTTGGAATTCTCCCTTAAGGTATTGATAAATTTTAAAATAAATTCTGACTAAAAATTATTCATTTTAGGAAGTGAATAAAGAATTACAACATTGTCGTAAAAAGATCGAGCAATATGAAACGGCAAGTAACAGTAGTAATAGTTCGAGTACATCTTTAAATGGAATAGATCAGCAAATGCCACATGATTCTATAAATGATCAAGTTAAAGTTATTCAACCGGAGGGTACGATTGATAAGCAAACGTTAATAGAGCATATTGTAAAACTGCAACGAATTAGTGCTAGGAAATCAGAAAAAATTGATTTTCTTGAGGAACATATTAACACTTTAGTTAGTGAATTACAAAGAAAAACTCAACTTTTACAGAATTACATGATGCGTGAATCAACCGGTACAATGACTTCAAATAAAATGGATAACAATAAGGTACGTTTTCTTATATAAACTAATTGCATTAACATGATGGAGTGTGTTAAATTATCTAAATATTCTCAAACTTTAATTTGCTTAAATTTATTCCGCTTATTCTATTTCATGCATGCTTACATACTGTTTAGACCTCTAAATTATGGTAAGTGAATCATAAATTGTTTAAAATTTCATGCAATATTGTAGAATTGGTTTTTTCATAGGCGCACATAGCGAAATTTAACGGAGTGATGGCATCCATGTATGGCTCACGAACGGCTGATAATAATTTAACCTTAGAATTATCCCTAGATATAAATCGTAAGCTACAAGCCGTACTTGAAGATGCCTTGCTTAAAAATATAATGTTAAAAGTATGTATAATTTAAAATCGTAAAACATTAATGCAACTGATTATTGTTAACTAATTATTATTTTAGGAAAATGTCGACACACTGGGTGCTGAGATTGATAAATTAAATAATCTTCTAAAGTCTTCTAGTTCTCTATAGCGTTGATTAGCATCATAAATATCAAAGTATTATAATATGCAGAAGTGTACCTTCACGTTAAATAATATGATTTTTGTCTATCATTATCACAATATTACTTCGTTTTTGTGTTTGGGTCCTATATATTTGCATTCCATAAAATGAGAAATATGAATGATAATCACAATACAAGCAAATGCATGGTGAATGATTCGCTCAAAACATGTTATTTTTCATATACAATTGTACAAATTGGTTAATTCCATATTTTTCTATTATAAATATATATTTAAGTACTTAAGTTATTTTGTTTTAAACAAATATTGTTCATGTAAAAATTAAAATAAAATATGTATGTTATGATTATTTTTTATATAAACATGTAATGGTTTATATTTATTATTTCACCAGTTCATTACCGAGCTAGTTGGATCTGTGGTAACACAATCTGCAATATAGATGAATGTGGGTTGCCCAAGTTTGTATGACAAGTGAAGATTTATATTGCATATTGATTATGTGAATAAGCAAACTGTATTTATAGCAAAAATGTGGCCTAAGATGGTATCAAAGAATGTAATTCTGCAGCACAGTAGCCATTCTAATACTGATAGTACAAAGAATGAATTGAAACAATTCTTCTATGCTCAAGGGTCAGAAGTTGTGGACATTTATTTACGTCTAATCACTTTTCTTTTAATGTGATCAATAATATCAAGAGCATATTGGAGACACCAACCCAGAGGTGTGAATGAGGTCGAATTTGGGCCTTATGTAACGGAAAGAGTTGTCGGGATGCAAAATACTACTTAGATCTGTACAAAAAGCTGCTTTAATAGCTGACAGAAGATGGTCAACCCACGAAAGATTCCACGAGACTGTCATTCCCAACGTAGTAATAGAGTTTGAAAACTTAAGATCTAAGCCATTCATACTTGCAATAGGAAATGATCGATCTTTTTTGGTGAACACAAGGCGGCATTGAGTTTTATTAGCATTCAATTTATCTAGATTATTATTTCCCCAATCAAGGATACGTTGAATATCTTTGTGATTGAACTGACCGTTTCCGATTTAATGTCATAATTTGAGATAGAAGGTGGATTACTATTATGAGTAGGCCGAGATGAACTATAATGACGAGTACTGTTATCAGCAAAGAAATGGATACTGTCGTCGAAGAAATATTTATGTATAGCTTAAGTGATTAGAAGGATTGTTACTAAAGTGTTATGAAAGCTCCAATCAATTCCAATTTGGAAAATATCGAGTTGATTTAAAATGCAAGAAGTTGGTAATCAGTAGAAACTAAGTGTCGTGTAAGGAGTGAAATAGGATAATCTAAGGAAGAGTGACTTTTCTGTTAAAAATAATAATAATTTTTGAGGTTCAAGGAAAATAAATAAGGCTGAAAATTGCATGCATCTAGAACATAAGTGAAATAATAATACATAGAATGAGGTCACGTCGATTTTTTGATGATAGGCAACACATTATACCTCGCAGTCTAGCAAATAGTTTACCTACAGGGATTAAAAAACCAGCCGAAATACACAAAGAATTGTAACAAAGGATATATGATAAAAAATTAATACAAATATGGAAACAATGTTGAAAAATATTCAACATCAAATAACCACAATGAATGCCAGAACGGAACGGCTTGAAATCATAGCAAAAAAAAAACTTTTCAATTAGAAGTAATACACTAGAAGGTGAATACACTAACCTAAAGGAAGAAAATGAGGGGCTGAGGTTGCAGTTGATGAGGCAAGAGAAGTACATGACAGAAATGGAAAGGGAATTAAGAAAACGGAAGATTATAATACAAGGAATACAAGATGAGGAAAATAAACCTGAATTACAATTAAAAGAGAAGGTCAAGATGTAATAAGGGATATGGGTATTGATATCCATATTGAAAAAGAAGTGGAAGATATAAGATTAGGTAGAAAGGAAACTAGCCAAGGTAAAAACAGACCAGCACTGATAGAGTTTGGATCATTAAAAAAGAAAATGGAATTGATAAAAAACACAAACAGGCTGAAAGCGACAAAGATATGGATCTCAGAGGCTTTCCCAAAAGAAGGACAAAAAAAAGAAAAGATCTATTAGTACATCTAAAAAATTCTAGGAGCTCAAGTGATACACCGTACTTAGTTTATGCTCATCGTTAATGGGGAACTCTGGACTGCTGAGCAATCAGTGGAAGAAGAAATAGAAACTAACAGTATGGAAAATGAAAAGGGAAAAGGACAAGGAAGCCCAAAAGAAAAGAAAAAGATCAACAGATGATGGGACAAGAAAAACCTTAGAAGAAATAGCTAGAAAGGTGCAATACCAAAAAAAAAAATTAACTATGGATGCAAACTATGTTAACCCCACAGAGAGATAGGTGTTAGATGGTGAGGAAGCATTAAAAAACGATATCAGAATGATCACAAAGAGAAGAAGTCGTCAGCCACAAGGGCAAAAAACTAACAAAAATACAATGCCGGACAGAAATACAGATGACCACCTGCAAGTATTTAAGAAAACGAAAGGAAAAAAGTGAGAACAATAAGGGAGACATAAAATAAAGAGAATATGGAACATACAAATCAGAAATTAAGATATAAATTTGCCACGTGGAACATAAAAACATTACTGGAAATTGGAAGAACGAATGCAGCAGTACAAGAATTAGAAAGATATAAAATTTCAATAAATTAGATGGGCAAGGTCAGATGAAATTAGGAAAGGAAAATGTGGTATTTACTACAGTGAAGGAGAGAAACAGGGACAGAGGGGAGTAGGTTTTTATGTAACAAATAAATGGAGACAGGGTATTATGGTTTAATCCCATCAATGCGAAATTAGCAAAATTAAAAATTAAGGAAAACAGGCAGACGTTACAATGATAACAGCCTATACACCAACGGAGACACGGAATGAAGAAGAAAAAGACATCTACGAACAGCTACAAAGAACTGTAGAAAGTATCCCAAATAAGGACATTATAGTTATAATGGCAGATTTTAATGCACAAATTGGCAAGGAAGTATCTCTATGGAACATGTGGTAAGCACACTGCGCGTGAAGATACAAATGGCAATGGTCACAGATTATGCACTTTTGCATCTTCATTGAATTTATTTGTAGTTACAACAAAGTTTGCACATCCTAAACACCACAAAGTCACTTGGAAACATCTCAACGGCAGAACTGAAAGTCAAATAGGCCATATATTAATAACAAAAAACACATGAAAGAGAACAATAAATGAAGAAATGGAACAGCAAACCTAAGATCAAGAAAAAATGGACAATAGAGAAACTAAACAACGAAGAAGTCAAAAAATATTACAGTAACACGGTGACACAGAGGGGGGTTAAGATACAA
The DNA here is from genome assembly GCA_036346205.1 of Vesta saturnalis. NCBI lineage: Eukaryota > Metazoa > Arthropoda > Insecta > Coleoptera > Lampyridae > Vesta > Vesta saturnalis. The sequence goes on from JARFJB010001987.1 coordinate 812,933, forward strand.
CAAAAGGAAGACATTAGAGTTACTGGGGAAATATCCTGAAAGCGGCCACAGAACTGATAAGGTATGAGAAAAACAGGAAAAGAGATTAATGGTATGATACGGAATGTCAAGGGAAGACTGAAGAAAAAAAACAAGGCAAGATTGAAGTAATTGCAGAACAAGACAGGGAAACATACAAATAACAAAAAAATAACGCAAAACACTTTTTCAAAAGAAAGAAGAATGAATGGCTAAATAATAAATTGGATGAAATAGAGGAAGAGTACAGGAATAACAACGCAAGAAGATTTTATCAGAATATAAAGAAAACGCATGAAAACCAGTATTGATAGTAAAAAGCTACAGAAATATAAACGGAAAACTAATGCATGAAGATGAAGAAGTAAGGAAAGTATGGGACGAACACTTTGAACAACTACTCAATGAGAAAGTAGGAAACAATCAAGGCAGCACAGAGGGATCACAATCAATAGACCCAGCAGAGGATGAAGAAGAACTGCCACCGCCTACTCTAGAATAAATAACAACAATAATATTAAAAAATCTAAAGAACTATAAGGCAGCGGGTAGCGATACAATACCGGTAGAATTATTCAAATATGGAGATCAGACTGTGCAGACAGCTAATCTGTAAAATGTGGGATGAAGAGTATATGCCCCAAGAATGGAAAAAAGGAGAAAGAGAAAAATGCGAGAACTATAGAAGCAAAACGTTATTGAACACGGCCTACAAAGTATTTGCATTTAACGTCAAAGAAAGGTTACAGCAATACACGGAAGAGATCTTAGGCGACTATCAACAAGGGTTCCGCCCCGGTAGAAGTACAATTGATGCCATACACATACTAGAGAAATTACCGGAAAGAGCATATGCACATACTTTAGAGATGCACTTAGTATTTATTGATTTTAAAAATGCATTCGACTCAGTTCACAGAGAGAGTATTAAAAATCCCAAATACACTGAGCAGACTGGTGAAACTGGCACTGCAGGGTTCACAAGTGGTAATAAAAATAAATATAATAACAAGAAATATCGCGGTGAATAAAGGGGTAAAACAAGGAGACACACTGTCACCGCTTCTCTTTAATTTAATAATAGAAAGTGTTATACGAAAAATATGTATGAAAGACACAATCATCAATAAAGAAGCACAGATAGTTGCCTAAGCAGACGACTTAGTTATTATCAGCAGAAGTAAAAAAGGACTGATAGAAAGCTTGCAACATCTAGATAGAGAAGCAAAATTTTATAGACTGCACATTAATGAAAATAAAACAAAATATATGATTTTTAGCAAGACACAAGAACGATTAGATGATCTCCATATAGGAGATTATACTTTTGAAAGAGTTAATATGTTCAATTATCTAGGCTCAAGAATAGCAACCCCAGAAATGCAAAACAAAAAATTTAAAGAACGAACGCAAAAACGCAGCCGATGTTTCTATAGATATAAATCTCTGTTTAACAACAAACATAAAAACTAAGATAAAAATCTATAAAACCGTGATACGTGTTGTGGTAACCTATGCTATGCAGACACGGTCGTTTAGAAAAACAGAAGAAGAAGAATTAAGGCGTTTCGAAAGAAGAATTATAGGAAGAATCCTAGGGCGCAAAAAAACTGAAGATGAACAACATAGAAGAGGGATGAATTTTGAACTGGTAAAGGCCATGAACAGAAAGGATATTATAAAGTATGTAAAAGCACAGAGGTTGAAATGGTTTGGCCATGTCATGAGGGATGAAGATGGTAAAGCAACCAAAAAATACAATGAAAACCAGTGGAACAAAAACATAAAGGAAGACCGAGGAGTACCTGGCACGACAATATTGTAAAAGGCATAAGGGCAATGGAAATAAACAACTGGAAAGCTAAGTGTAGTGAAAGGAAGATATGGAAAAAATAGTGCAAACGGCCAAAACACATATGAGACTATAAGGTAAAGTACAGTGCAGGAGTGGTCTATTCACTTTTAGTCCCACATCATACTATTATGTAGTATGGGTGTAAACACCCCTTGTGGGTGAGGCCATAACCCGCTTAGAGTTGACAGACTAAAATATATGTATATGTATAACAGAAACAGTGTAGAAGCTATAACTGGTCCCTGTGGCTCGCCTGTGTTAATGCCAACATCTTTTGAAAATAATCCATCAACTACGGCGGGTATTCGTCTTTTATTAAGGAAACTGAAAACCCAGTTGATGAGCGTACCAGTTAACGCAAACAAGGTGAGTTTGGCAAGTAAACACTTATGCCAAAGGTGGTCAAATGCCTTTAAGATATGTAAAGCGACTACAACTGTTTCACCGAATTGTTACTTTGTGTCAAACTTGAGCCACATATAAAAGAAGATCACGTGTTGAACGACTGGCTAAAACCGCATAGGTGGCACTAAGGAGTTTTTTAGATTCAAGGAAAGAGAGTAGTTAGTGACAGATGGCATTTTCCATGACTTTAGACAAAATGGAAGTGATGGCAATTGGTCGGTCGTTAGAAGGATCGGTCTTATCGCCATTTTTAGGTATAAGTTGCACATTTGCTAACTTCCATGATAAATTAAATTCTCCAGGTAATTGATTCTAGTAGGTTATGTCAAAAATGAATTGGTTTCATAGCGTATGAAGATGAGCTGACTAAGGGCATATCTTTTCCAAAATCATTAAAACACGAATTTAATGCAAACAAATCTACAAAAAGATTGGCTTTGTCTACAGAATCCACAACTACAGATTCGTCCAAAGATATTGTGGGTGGAAATGAAGATGTACCAAAGTTTTCACTGATAGTTTTACCTGAAAACCAAAATTCATGACTGCCTAAAGGAGATAGTAGGTTGCAGTTTCGTCTTAGCTATAATGATAACACTTTTCCAAGTATTTCTAGCACCAACGTAGTCTGCATAACTCTCGAACGTTTTATTAAATTTCCATTTGGTATAAAATTTATTTTTGAACGATGTTGCATCAGCCAAGATGTATTGAACCAAGGTTGTGAATGAGAATGACCTGTACGATTTTGTTTTGTGGGGGATATAACTCCATGCCCATGAGGATGACATCACATGCTAAAATAGCAATGTACGAAGATGAAAACGACTTAAAACAATATTCACGCCATAGGAACGCTGCAAAGAAATCCCGTAAATCATTCCATTTAGAAGTTATTTCTATTAGACAATAGTCAGATAAACCTAGTAGGGAAAGTTTGTAAATAGGCTTGATGTAACAAAGATGTCTAGAAGATGTGGAGTATGGTTAAGATTATTAGGGATTCAGAAATAATTTGTGTGAGATCACATGAAATAGCAAATGTTTCTGCACCATGACCAGAAGGATTAGTAGTAGATGAATATTGAAATCTCCCAGAATTGAGATAACGCAGGATGGAAACTGAGATAGAAGATAGTAAACTTTCAAACTTAGGTAATCGGCGAAGTCTTCAGTTATTCTAATTAGAAGACCACTAAATGCAACAGTGCAATTTCACAAATTTAGGACCGGAATGCTTGAACCACGTCGAATTTTTTATTCTCTAAAAAAGAATTTTCTTGCAAGAAATGTTGTCCTTGAGATAGGCACACACTCATCCTTTATACCGAAAGTTAGAGTGAAGATTATGTTGGGGAAGTTGCAAATCGGGTGAATTGGAGTTTTCAGAGGAGGCTTGTGTTTCAGATAGAAACTAAATATCAGGTTGTAATTGTTCAAGATGTTGGTGAATAGCATTAAGACTATATCTGATACCGCGGATGTTACAATAATGGATCAGAAAGCGAGTACTTTCGATGACCAAGGTCGCTTCGGTCCTGTCCTCCCGGACATCCGAACGGGACAGGGTTTTACGTCCGGCATTCTTTACTTTAGAAACCACAGCATCTTTTTTTTTAATTTTGGACTCTCAATCCGATATGGAGACGGTGAGAATGAAAGGAAAAATAGGATGAGAATGGATTAAAGTTAATGAACCCTCCCAACGTTTGATTATGCAGTTGATGTTAAATCAATATTTTCTCAACATTTTGTGTCATTTAAGTCGATTTACTTATATAACTTAAAATTATGAACGATAACATTGGACTGAGCAGTGTACATACAGGGTGTTCCAGCTAGACCTAATCATTAGAAGTATCTGGAACACCATGGACTATAAAAATCTTTACCGACCTGATCTACCTTTGGAAAATATTTTCAACTTTGTGGCACTTCCGGTTGTGTTGAAATGTGTCTAAAATTTACCTTATGAATCAGTTCATGGAAACAGAAGAATGGCAAGATGTGTATGCTAAAATGTAGACCAAGGTCAAATGGTATTTATATTGACTAAATTGAGTCAAGGTCAAATAGTTTTCTAAACCAAATGTAGAACAAGGTGGGTATTTAACAAGTTAAACATGTTGTAATAGGTACTCGAGTCAAGGACACATTCTCTTATATAAGCTGCAGCGAGGTGTCCTTAACACAAGTTCATACACGTGTCTTACAAGAACCTCTTTATTAGAATACAACTTCAAATTACCAGTCATAACCTACAAAAACAAATATCATTTCCAACCAGAGGTAACAAGGGGCGAAGGCCTACACTTCTAGATAAGATTAGGTTAGAACCCACATACAACTGCACCAAGGGGCCACGATAGGGGCCAAGCTCTACACTTGTCTTATAAGGTTAGGGTCCCCATACCATTTCCAGCCAGGGGCGAAGGCCCGAGAACAGGTTGCGAAGCCCCACACGTGTCTTACAAGTTGGCATTAAGGCCCCCTTATTTCAAATTTTCAGTCAAAGGGCCACGACAGGGGCGCAGACCCTAACACAAGATCGAAGGCCTACATGGTAGTTCCTACACCTGTCTTACAAGTTAGCATTAGGGCCCCTTATTAGAATACAACCCAATGTATAAATAAATTTCGTAAGGTTACAATCTGTAGATAGGAATTAAAAAAATACGCACAATTGCCTAACCTCCAGGGGTTGTACTGCTCTTAATACAACCAAAAGGATCTTAATTAGGGGTTAAACTCCGACCAAGGGTTGCAAAAGGCCTCGGAAAAGAATCCAACATCCTGCCCCAATCTCAACTCCAAACCAACGCCTGGATCAACCCCAAGTCCAAGACCAGTTCCGAGCTCCAAGCCCAACCCCTAAATGTGCCCCTCACGTGAGCAAGTACAAAAAAGGCATGGCTGTCAAAAAGGCTCTTAATACAACCAAAAGGGGTTGAAAATTCCATCAAGGGTTGAAAAAGACCACCGAAAAGAAGCCGTCACACAACCCCAGAGCCCAAAGCCAACGCCTGGACCAACCCCACGTCCAAGACCAACCTCAAGACCTAACCCTAAATACACCCCTCACGTGAGCCAGTACAAAGAGGCGGTAATTAGGGTGAAAATTCCATCAAGCGTTGAAAAGACCATAAAATAGGGGTGAAAAAATACGCCCCTCAAGTAAGCGAGTAAAAACAAAAATACTTAGGGATGAAAAGGGTTGAAAATGACCTCTGGAAAGAAACCATAGGGGTGAAAATCGAGGGTTGAAAAAGGTCTCCGAAAAGAAACCATAGGGGTGGAAAATACGGTCCCCCACGTGGGCGTATAAAAAAGTGAAAGATGGATTTTCCCCTGAAAATCCAAGATGGCGCATGGTGCCCGTCTTCTACTAATGGCTAATATATCAGATGCCACTTTAGAGAAAGTGATGCGACTCAAAACTACGAAGCAGTCACACATTGTTTAATGGTACATCTGAGAATAAAAGCTGCATTACTTCGAATATCGAAAAGATCGTTCAGTTGATATGTTTAGGCATATATCCAAAATAAAAAATAGTAACGTGAACTAAATAAAATGGAACACGTGCAAAGTGAAGTATAGTTTTAAGGCTCATAGAATTGTCAACACTGATGAGACAGGCACCAAGAAAAACTTTAGACAACAAGGGACTAAAGCAAGTGGAATTTCCACAAGTTCGGAAAGGGGCCGAAATATTACACTGTTGTGCGCTTTCAGCGCAACAAAAATGTATGTACCACCAATGTTTATTTATGCAAGAAAAAGAATGAATCCGCAACTTCACAAAGGGGGTACTTTACACTTGTTCCGACAAAGGATGGCTCACAGAAGAACTGTTCCTGCAATATTTAGACCATTTCCAAAAATTTGTGAAAACGAGCAGGAAGATCCGGTTCTCCTCATAATGGATAACCATTTGACCCACTCTATTCTACAACCTTATACATTTTATAATCCAAGGGTATTATACTTTTGACCATCCCTCCACACACCTCGCATAGGATCCAACCATTATATGTCAGTTTTATGGCCTGCTGAAGACAGCGCCCAATTCAGAATGCTGCAAGTATTTAAGGAACCACCCGTATGAAGAAATAGCCCCTTTTGAACTTGCAGAACTTTTAGTAATGCATGTATTAGGGTAGCTACTCCAGAAAAAACTATAAAGGGATTAGAAGCTATAGGAATCTGTTCCTCTAATCCAGACGTTTTCACTGAAAAGGACTTTGAGTCAGCTCGTCTACAAAGCGCCAATAGCACTCATGGTCTTGCTAATGACGTCCCTGATGATATTCATGAACGTTAGACAACACCAGAATAAGAAATAGTTTCTGCTTCTCAATGCCCAGAAAGCGAGAAATGTTTAGAAATAGTAGAGCCGTCAGAAGCACAACATTCAGATATTGAAAAGCCGTTAATTGAAGCAAGAGAAAATCATGATAAAAGAAAGACGAAGAAAAGCGGAGAAAGTCAACAATGCCAGAAAATTACTGGCTTTTACTTAAGCTGTTGTAGAAAGAAGAAAAATAACCAATCGCAGTACATTGAAACTCAAAAAGCTGTTCCAGTTTCAATGTTGATGAAGGCAGCGTCATACTTTCCATCATTCTACATTTACCTCTGTCAATAGTGTCAAGAAATTTAATGTGAATTTACCTTCATTCAACCAGTAAGGGAAAGTGGGGGAATCGTGCGCGTCGGGTAATTGTGCGCATCAAACTATTTCATATTTAGTGGGCTTTCAAGATCTTCTGGGCAGTACTGCGCTCTCTCCTTTCTATTATAAACCACTGACGCCATTATTCATTTCAGTTCTACACGTTCACACGGAACGACCACTGTCTATTAAAAGTCCAGCTAGTTTTTATAATTTTTTGTCATCGGAAAATAAGGCGATAAGTAAGATCTTAATCATCCATTGGTGCTTTATTTATATTGTTAGGTTTGGCAGTTTGCTAATTGGCATTTAAGATCTACATGGGTAATGATGCGCGCTGAAGCGCACCATTACCCCACATGTATTTTAATCCTTTTGTTTGTGTGACGGGAAGGAAATTGACATATTATTTATTTATTTATTTCTCGGGTGCCGAGAAATTATACAAGATGAACCACAATTCTCCCATATACGGCAGAAGCTTTACAAAACGCATTATTCGAAATCAAGAATGATGACAATTCCAAACTTTTTCTTCAGTGGCTAAGCTACTTTGAGACACATGCTAAGCCTACTGCTGCTGATCCTGTCCTTTTAGTCCTGGATAACCTTTCCAACCACATCTCAGTTGCAGCTTACAATTTCTGCAAAGAAAATAACATCCATATGGTCTCACTTCCTCCATACACATCTGGTCATCTTCAGCCTCTGGATCTGACTTTTTTTAGGCCACTAAAAATGCACTACTCCGGCCATCAAAAAATAACTGAATACGGTATAGCTGAATTTTTAAATAAAGCCTTCATGAAAGTGGCTACAATAGAAAAAGCCGTTTCGGGGTTTCGGACTTCTAGGATGATCGTTCCATTGGATCCCGAGAAATTTATCGATGCCGATTTTGAACATAATCACCATGTGACCCCCTACACTAGAATCATCTGAATCATCAGAAGATGATGGGTCCTTTATTTGTGACGACAAGGAGTTCGGTGACATTGAAGATGTTGTTGGGATGAGCCTCATATCGCCACCTTTAAATCAGCCAGCGAAACCAAACGAAGTGTGTGTTGTCCTCTGTTCCATATGGAATCATGTCCAATGTACTGGCTCAGATACTACGAAAAATTATAGCGTTTATAAATTTTGACGTTTTTCTAAGCTGAAGTTAAAACGACTTGCGGAATCGAGTGGGACAAGATTGATTAAGTATGCTAGGTTTCCAGGATGAGCCTAGCTCTACAAGCTGTAATTGATCAATTTACTGCTATTAAAGCTCGCAAGAAAACGTTTTCATTTAAAAACCACGATGAATTTTTATTACCTTATACTTAATGTAATTTATTTTATATAATATTTTAGCTTATTTATTTCGTTTTTTTTAACATTTGTGGAAATTCTTAATAAAAGTTTTCTAACAACGCTGCTTTTTTTTGTCAAAAAGGAGGGCCCCAATAAGTAATTGTGGCGAAGGAAGGGGCCCAAAATTAAAGTTATGTCGCTGAGTGCAAATTTATTCAAAGTATTCAATTATAACATTTTCATGAAACAGAAAAATTGATTTTTGAGATTTGTAAATTGTCAAAATGGAAACTGTATGGAAAGTTGTAAATAATTTTTATGCAATAATGCTCTGGTATAATAATGATGGGAAAAAGGTGATAATTGGACTATTACATAATTTGGTTGCTTGATATCATTACTAGAATTAAAAATCCAGATGTCTTAAACAAAATGTAAGTTTCTATGGTAAATTAAATTTATAAATAAGATAATCAAAATTTATTTGTAAAAATTTTGTGTGAAGAAATTTTTTAGATTTATTTTTAAATTTTCAATGTGTGTTATTGTAAAATTTCTGTAATAATGGTAAATATATCCAACAAAAATAAAGATATAATTTAATCGAAATATTTTTCAGAGGGAATGCATATCTGTTCATGTCGGCCAAGCCGGAGTCCAAATTGGAAATGCAACATGGGAATTGTATTGTTTAGAACATGGTATAGCACCTGATGGTACTGTCCGAGGTGCCGATGGGTTTATGGCTTCTACTGACAACTGCTATGGTACCTTCTTCTCTGAAGTAGAAAATAGCAAAATGGTGCCAAGAACCATATTAATTGATTTAGAACCCACTGTTGTGGATGAGATTAGAACAGGAAAATATAAACAGTTGTATCATCCCGAGCAATTAATAACAGGAAAAGAAGACGCGGCAAATAACTATGCCAGAGGTCATTACAGCATTGGAAAAGAAATGATCGAGACCGTAATGGAACGACTATACAAACTGTCAGAACAGTGCTGCGGTCTACAAGGTTTCTTTGTATTTCACTCTTTCGGAGGAGGAACCGGATCTGGTTTTACTTCCCTCTTAATGCAAAAATTATCGCAAGATTTTGGAAAGAAAAGTAAATTAGAGTTTGTTGTTTATCCTGCACCACAAGTACGTATTTCTAAAAATGTTAAAACACTAATTTTGTGAATTATAGATTTGCACAGCTGTTGTTGAACCTTACAATGCTGTTTTAACAACACACACAACATTGAACCACTCAGATTGTGCGTTTATGGTAGACAACGAAGCCATTTACGAAATTTGTAGGAGGAAATTAGGAATCGAACGTCCTGATTATGTTAATTTGAACAGATTAATAAGTCAAGTTGTATCTTCTATTACGGCATCATTAAGATTTGATGGAGCTTTGAATGTTGATTTAACTGAATTTCAAACTAATTTAGTGCCCTATCCCCGAATACACTTTCCCTTGGCATCTTATGCACCAGTAGTTTCTGCAGAAAAGGCATATCATGAGGGAATGTCTGTATCTGAAATAACATCAGAGTTATTTGATCCATGCAATCAAATGGTCAAATGTGATCCACGTCAAGGTAAATATATGGCATGTTGTTTATTATATCGTGGAGATGTTGTTCCTAAAGACGTAAACGCATCTATTGCACAAATGAAAGCGAAAAGTAATGTACGTTTTGTCGATTGGTGTCCGACTGGTTTTAAAGTTGGAATTAATTATCAACCACCTACCGTTGTACCTGGTGGTGATCTAGCTCGTGTACAAAGAGCTGCATGTATGTTATCAAATACAACTGCAATTGCATCCGCATGGAACAAGTTGAACAGAAAATTTGATCTTATGTATGCTAAGCGAGCATTTGTACATTGGTACGTTGGAGAAGGTATGGAGGAAGGTGAATTTAATGAAGCTCGTGAAAATTTAGCAGCATTAGAATTCGACTATGAAGAAGTTTCATCGGAAGGTTCAGGGGATGGAGAAGATGATAAAATTGATTGAAATGTATATTTTAAATTAATGTATCAAAATTGTAATTCAAAACAAAGAATTAAAATTGTATATAAACGATACAATTTAATTTTCTTTGCGAAATCAATAAAGGTCAATAAAGAAAACTATGTTAATATAAAACGCGTTAATCATTACCAATTCTTAAGAAGTAAGAGTAAGAGTACAAAAGTACAACTTAGTCTTCACTTAATAAATTATTACTAAAGGGTACAATAGTAGGTATGTTATGAAATTAGTGTATAATGCAAGGGATTGTGGCATTCGCTCAATAATAATTGAAAGGAATGCCATAATCCTGCATTATAAACGAATTTCATATGCTATTTTGTCGTCGAACTAGCCACTTTGAGACAATTTAAATGAAATAATTGCAATTGTTTTCACAGGAGTTCATGAACGGTCTTATTATAGTTGCCATAGTTTAGCATTATAAGAGCCATTTATTTTTCGTAAATAAACTAATTTTGCAAAAATGGATTCAGACGTGAAAAGAAGAAAGCCTTAAAAAAGCAGAAGAAGCTGAGTTGAGTCTTATTCCTAAAAAGCCCGAAATCATTTATAAGAAAGTGTTCAACAGATTTATTGCGCAAGAATAATATGGAAACTGTTACAGAGAAGGTTTTGCTTGTGTATTTCCTTCATCAGGTAAGTTCATTACATCGTTTAGTAAAGGTAATCATTCTTTGTATTTATTTTATTAGTCGAAAAACTACAAATCGTCTTTATTATGGTGCATGTGCTCCAAATTAAAATGTATGTTGCATCTCAGAAAGGATGTGAATATCAGTAAGTTTTCAAAACTTTCGACATTTATGAAAAACTGTTCTGTTGGGTACATACCAGAGAACTCATTAGTGTTTTCTAAAGAGCACTTACTTGAAGCACCCAACGACAAATACTTACTTATGAAGGTAAATTTTTACTTTTAAGATTATTCTTAATAAATATGATTACATTTTAGGTAGTTGCAATATTTGGTCTGTTGCAAACACATAGAATTGTACAATCTGTGTGTTGGGGATATTAAAGAAGAAGGTTCTGTCTTTGTGGTGTATATTAGAGATACCAAAACACATAGACCCAGGGTTTTTACCATATTAAACGATGACAGTAGGGTAAAATATATTGACCTCCTTAAGTACATGCATTTAAGACCGAAGAATGTGAAGATTGAAAAGTTTTTTTCTACAATGGGTGTAAATGTACCTATAACCCTATTGGCAATAACACATTTGGTCAGATTCCTCGACAGATTGCCAAGTATTTAAATATTCCCAATGCCGATCAATACACAGGACATTCATTTTGTAGAACTTCTGCCACAATGTTGGCAGACATTAGAACTTTAAAACGGCATGGGGATTAGAAAAACGATGCCATTGCTGAATAGTATGTGGTAGACTCCATCGAAAACAAGAAGAAAATTGACAAAACCTTAGGACCCAGTAGCGTACAACAAATGAGTAACCGAGAAATATCTATACCAACATCTTCAAGCAGTTCAAGTGAATGCCTTCTGGGGGAATTTCAATTACCGGAAATTCCAGTTGCACCATTAATACTAACATCAGTAAACAATCATTTCTTTAATATTCCATTAATTACAGATCATACTCTAACTGTAATATTAATATAAATAAATAATTTGTTCAATTTCTTTGTTTGTATTTTGTCGTCAAGATGACTTTATGGCATAACATTACCGCACACATGCCATAAAGCGACAAATTATTAACGATTTTGACATTAATAACCAAGGCATTCTAATCCTAGTCGACAACAAAACCTTTACATATTGTAACTAGAGATGATTAAGTTACTATTACAAAAATTTAGGTAGGTGTTACAAACACAAGAGCTGTAAGGAATTTTATTAAAAGTTTTTCCGATTAACGATTCTTTGACCTTCATCATACTTTTTTAGACGCCCACAACTTTTTAAAGCATCTAATACTCTAGTATGGAACCACCACCAATGTACGTTGAATACAGCCGTTCTTGTGGAGCTGAAATTTTTTTAACTTATTAATACAAATTGAAAAATTTAATCTCACTTTAATTTGAACATCCTTTGGAGATAATTTCTTAATTTTTCAAAGTAGCAAAGTAACATATTTTTTATTTTTACTAACAAGCCGTGTACTGCTACTCCTTGCACCGTTTACATGAAGAAGTTTGATTGTTTCTACACAATATAGTGTGAACATTAGTATAAGAAAATCATCATTCTGTAACTAAAGCTGATTTAGAAAACCTTCAGCAAGATCAATTGTTGTATCATCACTCTTTCAATAAGTCATTTAAAAAACTGCCATCCAATGATATGCAGAGTCCATAAATGTAATAAACCAAATACTGAGTGTAATCAAACAAGCTGCATTTACTTGGCATCACCCACCTTGAGCTATACCAGACATTTGCTTCAGATTCCGACCATAATATATTATTAAAAATATTCACCATTTTTGTTTTAATGGCAAGTAAACGTTGCAACTGATTCAAACGTTCCAGGCAATTGTTTCATAGTTTTAATTTCAGTTGTGTCAACAGTATTATTATGTATTGAAATGGAGATGCCAAAATTGATAGAATTGTATATTTTAAATTAACTAGAAATGCTTTTAATTCGTCTTTTGTCCTATAATAAATCATTAGTACTAGTTGGCGACTTTAATTTCAATTTTAAATAATTTAATAATAATAATAATGTAGTTTATTGTCGAGTATCAAATGAACTTGATATAGACATTGTCAAACATAAAAAATAACATATAAGGTGTAAATAAAACATGTCACAAAAAAATGATAATACTACACACTAATGCACAGAGAAATAAAAACAAAAAATATAAACTGTTACTAGGTGGTGTCGGTATACCTGAAGAATTCATCTAAATTATAAAATGATTTTTCAATTAATAAACATCTTAATGCGTGTTTAAAACAATTTTCATTTTGCATGGTTTTCATACTATCAGGCAAACAGTTGAAAATTTTAAGTCCAATTACATTAGGCGCTCTAAGAGTGGAATTACATCTAGCAAATGGAACGTAATACTTATGTTTATTTCTAGTGTTGAAGCTATGAATACCGCAGGTGTACCCTTTCTTATGCTTAAAAACATACAAGCACATCTCAAATATATATAAGGAGACTAATGTCAATATGTGAAAATGTCTGAAAATATTTCGACAGGATTCTGTACTACGAACGTTAGCCATTTTTCTTATAATCCGTTTTTGAGCTACAAAAACTGATTTGACATGAGGGGAATTGCCCCACAGACATATGCAGTAACGTAACCAACTATCAATTTGTGCTTGGTAAACAGAGATTAGTTGTTTAGTATCCAAGATCGATAGAAGGTGCATAAAAGCGTATGATAAAGTACTTAATTTAGAGGCCAACCTGTCGCAATGTAGATAGAATGTTAGAGTACTGTCAAGATGAATACCCAAAAATTTAGGACATGAAGAGTTACTTGATATGACACTACCATTAACAAAGATATTTAAGCTACCGATTTTCTTTTGAGGATTGTGAAACTGTGTAAGCAGAGTCTTTTCCGTATTGAAGTGCAGACCAATATCATTTAAATACTTGGCAACATTTGTTAGTGACACGGTACACTTCGTTTCAAGTAGAGTATTGTCTAGATCGGAAACTAATAGAGAGATGTCATCGGCATACAAGACATGCTCCCCACAGATTACCTCACTTATTTGATTAATATACAAAATAAATAGTACCGGGCCAAGGACATATCCTTGGGGGACTCCCATCGAAACCGGCAGTTTTTCAGAGGTGCTATATGACAGATTAGTAGCATTAGAATTTAAACAGGAGACAAACTGGTACCTATCAGACAAGAAGGAGGATACCCAAGTAAGAGACACCTCTTACCCCATAGTCATACAAAATTGTTATAAGTTTTGAATGAGTGACACAGTCGAATGCTTTACTTAAATCGCAGAAAATTCCAGCAGGGCATTCACCTGCCTCTATACATTGCATTAAGCAGTTATAAAAATTATATAAGGCTCTGGATGTTAATTTATCTTTTCGGAAACCGTGTTGGTTAGTCGTAAGGATATTACACCCTTCCACAAACTTTGTAAGTCGTTCTAAGAAAGCATATTCAAAAACTTTAGATAAACTTTCAAATACTGTTATAGGTCTAAAGTTGACTAGTGATGAGGGATCACCCTTCTTGTAAATAGGCACCTTACCAGTTTTTAATCTCTCCGGAAAAATCCCCGTCGTAAAGGACGGATTAACCAGACTCCTTTTAACAATAAATATTGGGATCTCATCAGATCCTGCTGAGCATTTATTTTTTAATTTTGAAATTAGCAAGTTAAAAAACTCAATATCTGTGAAAGGAAGTAAAAACAATGAGCGTTCATTACACATTTTTTTATACTCGGAAGGTGTGCACATAGTATTAATTTTTTTAACAATGTCAAGAGGAGATTTGACAAAATATTTATTAAATTCAGATGCAATAATATTCAGGTCGTCTACCACTTGACCCTTAACTTTTAATTTATAGTTAATCTTGTTACTACAGTCAGACCTGTTTGTTAGTTCATGAACGGTATTCCATAATACACATGTATTATTTTTAGCACCGTAAATTTTCTTTTGATAGTGAATTCTTTTGGTTAATCTAACAAGCTGTCGATGTTTTATTTTGGCCTATTGATATACTGGAATTAGAGCATTACGAGAATGTTTCAAAATAAATAGGTCTTTTAGGACTAAACTAGAGTTTAAAACTTCAGGATTAATCCATCTTATGTTATCATTTTTCACACTGAAATTGCGTTTAGGAAAGCTGACCTCAAAATTATGCAGTAGAATATCATAAAATGTATTAAAAGCATCTTTAAAATCATTATGACCTTCCACTGCGGTCCAATTTCCGCTTTCAAGTGCATCCTCAAAATGCTCAATATTAGATGCACAAAATTTCCTTTTAAAAACATATTTACCATTAACACAATATTTGTGTATTAAAAATACATTTAATTCAAGCAGCACATGTCTGTGGTCAGATATCTCGTTATCTAAAACACAACATGTACCATCATTAGGGAAATTTATGAAGATGTGATCAATTATAGTCGAAGACGAACGTGAGATTCTTATGGGTCAATTTACTGTCGGTTTACAATTATAACCAGCCAACAAGTTGCATAAAATTTTAAAAGATTTGTTTTTATACCTGTCAAAATTGAAATCACCACAAATTAAGATATTCATAGTTGAATTGTAAACATTTACGAGAACACCCGTTAAGTTGTTAAAAAAAATGTTTTCATCACCAGAAGGAGGCCTTTAACAATTTAGAAGTGTGTAATTCTGATTACTTACTTTAAATGAAACAGCACAAATTTCAAAGTGCTTTTCAACACAGTATTCGTTCAAATCAATTGATAAAGCATTTATAGATTTTTTACTCCAGATGCCCACACCACCGCAACTATGTAATTTTCTACAGTAGAAATTTACTAGTTCATAGCCATCAATGACATAATTCTCTAAAACATTTAACTTTACACCTATTTCAACTAAGCACAAAAAATACAAGTTTTCGAAATTACAAATTTCTGTTTTAAGCAAATCAATGTTACAGGAATTAATGCTATTTATATTGAGTAGTAAAAGACTAGGATTGAAACAAGCATTCTCTAAGTTTTGTGGACTGCCTCCGAGTTGCGTCGGAAAGAAACCAACTAATAGCTGCTCCGTATGGCCAAATATCCGGATTCATAGCAACTTTAAAATTTCTCTCATAAATTGATACTTTAAAGGAAGCATATAAATCAGCTTTTCTTGATGTAAGGGTTTCACATTGTACCTCAGGAAATGATTCTTTCAGGCTATTTGTTAAACTTTCAACGGTAGTTTCAGGTTTTAACCAACACACATGTAAATACACGCACCTAGGGACGCCCTGGATATCATTTGTATTTGTATTACTGCTGCCGATTACCACATTTCTATTTCGTTTTTTTCCTGTCTGGTTTTTTAGTCGGTGACACATGGTCTTTTTCATCATCATGAGTTAAAGTAATTGGCAACTGTTCTGTTAAAGAACAGTTATGAATTCAAAATTAAAGAAATTCATAAATCCAATTAGTTCCTTTGGGTTACAACCGCTTATATCTGATTCTACCAGAATAACACCTAAGTATGCAACATGTATTGATAATATAATAGTTAATTTTCATAATGATAATGTAATACAACATAGTACTATTGATCCGTTCCTTGGGTGACCATATTGGAAAATTTCTATACTTTAAAACTAACAACACTATAGTACTTTGCACACCAAGAATTCAGCGTCGAGCCTTACGGAAGAACGCCGTTGCCTTATGTAGCATGGCTGAGCCGGTCATGAATCAGAGGTAGCCTCAACTAAACTGCGCCGCTCGGATCTAACTTTATTTAAACGTTATTTATGAACAATAATCTTGTTAATAAACAACATAGAAAATCAATAGTACCAAAAAAATTACAATTAATCGGAAAGAGCATTGCAATTTTAAATAAGTAATTTACTTTTTACTGTTCTATTTAAAATGCATTTTATTTTTATTCTGCACAATTTATACAAAAATCAAAGGTATTTTTTATCTTTATTTATTAGTATTGCTTGCAAATATTCAAATATAATTTACAACGATTAAAGCATAATTCTTGTACGGCACAGACAAGAAAGCAGAGATATAAATACAAAAACTAATTATGTATTTAAATTAATATTAAACATCCCCACTTACAAATGAACGTTATTACAATTTACGTAACAATTGGAACTATTATATTAAATAGACCCAAAACCCATCCTTAATTACCTGCAGAACTATGCAAAAGATAAACAAAATAATTGCATTTAATCACCTGCATGGATGCTTAATGATATTTTCCAGGATTTCGCTAATAATCGTATTCGTAGTTAGATCAATCACCCGTTTATAAACTTTAAACAAACTATTTCTTTTGTTTATTTACATTAATCCTTTAATTTTAGTTTCACAAACCAAGTCGAAATTGACCACTCTAATGTATGTGTTAAATAACTGGATAAGAACTTGCCTTTAAACTTGATTAAAATAATAAAATGGAAAACGAAATTTAAAATCATTTTAACGTTACGGTATTTACTTATACCATTTTCAAATAGTACATCATGCTATAAAGCTAATTACATTTTATAATGTACTTATATTAATAACATGACATTACAAATTTAAAGTTTACTTCAACGTCAAAGTTGTCAAAGCAACCTTAAATTTGGCATGTCATGTTTACATTAAGTGGTTTGTATTTATATATAATACAGAGACTCCTTTATGTCCAGATCTGATAAATTACTGACTCTGTCCAAGATTGTAAAGTCATCATGTGTGATGTTGTGGTTTTCTTCAATTTTATGTTTAAAGATAGCGGAATCAGGTATTGTTAGAGATACAGTCGAGAGTAATAAGTGTTCACATCTACGAACAGCAAAGTGACGACGGTTTTACCGACGTAATAGCATTACAGCTACTACATTTAAATTTATAAATGATGTTCAAGATATGTCATTTAAGTGCTCTTTATAAAAAGAGAACGATGTTCAATGGTTGTAAAGGCAATGTAATTCAAGAAGAAAAACATATTATATATACAAAGCTCCCTTATACAGGTCTTATAGCCTACAAATACGTCGTATCCTCAAACAACACATTAAAAATATCTTCAAAGTTGAATTACATATTGCCTTTACAACCATTGAACATCGTTCTCTTTTTCAGTCAAAGACGCACTAAATGACATATCTTCGAACATCATTTATAAATTTAAATGTAGTAGCTGTAATGCTACTTACGTCAGTAAAATGTCACTTTGCTGTTCGTAGATGAACACTATTACTCTCGACTTGGTAAGCGTTCTCTAACAATACCTGATTCCACTATCTTTAAACACAATAATGAAAACCACAACATCACATGATGACTTTACAATCTTGAGAGCCAGTAATTTATCAGATCTGGACATAAAGGAGTCTCTGTATATATAAATACAAACCATTAAATGTACAACATGACATGCCAAATTTAAGGTTGCTTTGACAACTTTGACGTTGAAGTAAACTTTAAATTTGTAATGTCATTATTAATATAAGTACATTATAAAATGTAATTAAGCGTCGATTTATAACACAAACCATGGTCCATGGTCGTTCAAAATGTAAAATTTTAGGATAAAAAGAAAAGGCAAATGAAAACAAAACTTTGAGATTTTAATTATACTTAAATTAAACTAATAACAGATAACAAAAAAAATATGCAGAACAGAAAAATATGTATATTTTAGACTTAATTTTTTGTTTATTAAAATTTAAAAATTATTTAATTTATTTTGCTCTTCCAGATTGCTCTGTACTGGCTACGCCCATGTAAATTAGCTTTATAGCATGATGTACTATTTGAAAATGGTATAAGTAAATACCGAAACGTTAAAATGATTTTAAATTTCGTTTTCCATTTTATTATTTAATCAAGTATGTGTTAACCTGGAAACAATCAATACCTATATGTACATAGTTACAATAATTATAAATAACATCTGCGGGTATCCGTGTGCTCTTTAGTGAGCCGACCCTGTCACTAATATGCCAGTGACGGCAATGCTGCCCAGGTTTCTCCCACTTAAAATGCATTGCCTATGCTAGCCATACTGAATTCTCAGTGTGAAAAGTACAATAGTAATGTAACAAATAAGTATGTCATTACTAGAAAGCTTAATCTATAGGGATATAATAGACTGACACAGTATCTGGCAGAAGTTGATTGGTTTAAAATCTGTACAGTAACTAAAAATAAAATAAATATGTTCACACACTTTGTTGATCAATGCTTTCCTTATAAAAAATGTTCTAATATCCGTAATCACAATAACTCCTAGTTTAACAAAGAATTAGCTGATATACGTGATATGCCATTGCTGGTAAAAAGTATGTATAATTGTAATAAGAATAAACAACTATTAACACTGTCCGTTGCTTTGTGTAAATATTATAGACAGAAACTAAAAATTAAAATTATATAAAATGGTACAATTTAATTTTCTTTGCAAAATCAATAAAAGTCAATAAAGAAAACTAGTTTATTATAAAAAGCATTAATTATTACCAATTCTTAAGCAGTAAGAGCAAATTTTCGTACGAAAGATAAATTACATAAAGCGTTTTTCAGTACAAATTTCTTTTGTTTATAAAAGAAATTGTTTACAACTTACTTCTGTACTTAATAAATTATTACTAAAGAGTACAAAATCTTTATATATTGCAACTAGAGTTACGAATAAGTTACTATTAAAAAATTAAGGTAGGTGTTACGATCACAAGAGCTATAATAAATTTTATTAAAAGGTTTTCCGATTAACGACTCTTTGACCTTCTTCATCATATTCTTTCTTAGACACCCATAACTTTTTAAATGTATCTAATGATGCTAATATGGAACCACCAATCCATGTTGAATACAGCCGTTCTTGTGGAGCTGAAATCTTTTTAAAGTGTTAATACAAAATTGATTAAAAAATGTAATCTTACTTTAATTTGAACATCCTTTGGAGATAATTTCTTAATTTCTGAAAGTAGCCTATCTCCAAATCCCTGAAACAAATATTTTTAAAGAATACTCTATGTGAAACGATCCAAAGATGTGCATCCCATCAATTTTGTTAGAAAAATTTTTATGGCATCCTTCGTCACGTATTTTTTTATTTTTACTAACAAGCAGAGTACCACTATTACTTATACCTTTGCACTGTTTACATGATGAAATTGCTTGTTTGTACACAATAATATAGTGTGAACACAACTATCTGGGTTCAAGGAAATCACCATTATGTAACCAAAGCTTACTTAGAAAACTTTCATCAAGATCATTTTTGGCATCTATCACTCTCCTCTCAATAAGTCATTTAACAAACTCCCATCCAATGACACACAAAGTCCATAAACTTAATACACCAAGCACTGCGAACAATGAACAAGCTGCATGTACTCTCATCATTCATCTCAAACCATACCCGACATCTGCTTCAGATTCCAAGCAAAATTTCGCTTGTAACATAAAACAAGTTTTTTTTTACAGTCGTAAATAAGTTAAAATGTTCATTACTCTATACGGTGTCAATAGACATTATTTTCAGCGAATTCACATAAATTATATATTAGTTATCGGGACGAATCTCGCGATTAAATTTTCAAAATTTATATATATTTCAATTATTCTGGTATTAAATGATATATAGAATTTATGGAATTAAATAGAGCCATATTTTTCGATTAAAGTTTTGGTTTTTATGCAAATTAGGCAATGAATCGTCCGAAGCAACATTAAGCCAGTGAGGCTAAATGTTAGGTAGCGCGCGACATTTTTGTTTGAAATTGATTCAACCCTTCCAGGCAGTTTTAGACGGTTTTTAATTAAGTTGTACCAAAAGTATTCTTGTGTGTGAAGTATTGGGAATTGAAAATACCACTTACTCAGCGACCTCAGTGCATAATACTAATTGAACTATCCTTTCCGATTACGCTAAATTAAACCAAGCGCGTGCTATCAATGAAGAAATAAAAGCTTGAATTAGAAATACAATCACGATGGAGAAAATAAAATTAGACGCAAATTAATTGACTTCATCTTAGAATAAAGAATTAAGTGACAGCATTTTTAATTATTAAATTAAAAATTAAAAGAACACCATTGAAATTACATATTACTATGGAAGTAGTTTTAAGTTTCATCAACCTTTGACAATTGTGAAATGGAACCCTTCTGAACAGGTAATAGCGTTCTTATCACAGTAATCTGAATTACACAAATTTGTATCACATTACTTGAAGTACCAGATTACGCTCAATATAACAATATAAAATACTGGATTAAAGCAACTAAAATACTACACAAAAAATTAAGCGACATGTTTAGTTCTTGAATTAAAAGGACATCGTTAAACTATACTCACGACGGGGTGTTTTATAAAAAAAAAATTGAATTTATATTGACGTCAAAATTAATTACCAAAACTAAAATTTCAGTTATATCGATTACTTTCTAAAATTTAAAAATATATTACAAATTTTAAAGAAAACTTAAACCAATATAAAATATTAATGTGATACATTTTTCGTTTTAGCGAATCACATTGTTATATGAAGTACATGTGGGCGGCTCATTCCTTTTTGTTTTTTTAATTTCGTTAAGATTATATACATTTATTATTTTTCGTGATTATTACGTTAACTTAATTATATTTTTAGTGAGTTAAACCATTTTATTTGGTTTTTGGATTTTAAGAATCGTTTAATAATTAAAAGTATTGTCTGCGAAATCGTTGGACTTTCGAATTTAAATTGTTGGCAACATTATTTTATTGAAGAAGCTTTCAGTTCATGTAAGTTAACATCATGCGTGATCATTATAAGCAAATATATATCTAATGGTGCCTTTTAACTTTGTACTTGACTAACTTTATTGGTGTATTCTACAACTCACGCTCACGCGATGATCGCCAGGCAACAATCACTATATACATGTTTCCGTCCTGTAGCGTGGATTTATTGTATAATACAATAAAAAAATTGTTTTCATCGTCGAGCGTTATCAAAACGCAGTGTTGTGGTTTCATTTGTCTGGTACGTGGGTGTATTTGGTGTCTCAAAAAAAAAGGCATATTTAAGATTAAAACCACAGTAAAAATAGATTTGATTTTCTTCCGACTTGAATATGTGAATAATGGTTATAAAATAACCATTTCTATTTTAAGTTTCCACTTTTCACATCGTTTTTCATATTTATCAATAAACTCCGTCTAGTTCCTTTAACCTATGCATGTCAATAAATTTTTCATATACCTACTCGAATAATTAGTTTTTTAATCTTTACTCAAGTCTTAGATGCAAGATTGATTTCCACTGTCATCGTATTTATAAAGCAATACAAATACACCAAATTCCGTTGTTTAGAATTTCGAATTCATCCCCTCTATTTTATGCTTATTACCCACATACAACACAAAGTCTCAGCCACCAACACCGATAGCTAACGATTTTCAGTTGCGTTGCTGTCCGCCACCGCTCTCATGAGGTTTCTCGGCTGTCCGTCGTGAGAGGGAAGCTGGATGAGAAAATATCCTGCACTAAACAAAGACCACCAGAGATGGAAACTCCATTCACCCAATAAACGAACGATCGAGACAGGATTGAGATTTTTCGATAGCCATATTAGCAACCACCGAACGTTCGCTTAAAGCGGAAAAATCAGTGAGTTATTACAACTAGGTATTAAATCGTTTTCTTGTTTTAGAATGAAGAGGAAAAGGTTGTCCGATCCCTCTTATCGTGGTATATCCACCCAACGAACAGGAATAAAAAAATGACTGGTATCCGATAGGGTTTCTGTCATGAACAGAGATGATACGGGGTCGCAACACACTCCACTCTCTAGTGCATCGGAGCTGAAGCCTGGATCCGCCTAGAATAAACATGTTAACTACGTGGTAATTTCAGTTCGAAATTGAAGATATTATTCATATTATTTTTTATTATTATTACATATTATCAAAGGAAAAGATGGCATTTTATTGTAAACATTATTTGAAGTTATTTAAGAGATACTCGCATGAAGTTAGCAATAGATTTCGGCAATAGACGATATTTCAGTAAACTGGGCTATCATTTCAGCCGAACATCTTGGTTAAGAACCTTGGTCCATCATCTTCCCTTATGCAGTCTAACCCGATTTTGGAAGTTACATATGAGTATGGTAAATCAATGTTTACGTAACGAGTAGCATAAAATGATTTTGGTAACCATTATAGCTTACGTATATTGTCAATGCAAATCAAATGAGTTTCAAGAAATGTCTTACAATCGCCTTAATCAGGCGAGAACCAAACAAACACGCCGAAGACTCCTGGATCAAAACCACCTCCCAGAAATGGGAAACTCTTCTGGCAACAGTTTGATAGACTGGCCACAAGGAAAGTAACTCCTAAATACCACTTAACCGACCCACAGGGCAACCTAATCTTCTCCGACCAAGGAAAAGCCGACTTCTCCAGTCTTCACCTCCAATCCATTTTCCGATCCCCACAAGATCCCAAATTCGACACCCAGTTCAAGGCACTCCTAGAGAGTCACCTTGAAGAATTCGGCACCCTTAATCTTCCCGAAATCCAACTGGATAACGAGAATCCTTTCTATACCCCATAACTCCCAACCAGGTTTTATTTTAGAAAAGAATGAAATTCAGCCCCAGGTCATGACGGCCTAAATCGTAAAATTCTCCGACTCCTGCCCGACATAGTCCACCGGTTACTCTCCGACATTTATAACAAATGCCTAACCCTATCCCACTTCCCGACTGACTAGAAATCGGTCTCCACCGTCATGATACCCGAATCGATCTAACTCCGATCTAAAATGCTTTGAGCAGATTCTAGCCAGACGGCTCAGAGATCACCTTGAATTTAACGAACTCCTTCCTAAGAGCCAATTCGGTTTCCGTCCCAACCGAACGTGTCATGATCCCTTGTTGAAACTGCTTACAGATACCAACATACCCGACCCCTTCTCCAAACTCCTACTCTTGTACCTGACTAATCGGTCAGTTCGAGTCAAAGTAAGCAACACCTGCTCCGATCCGTTTCAACCCACTGCAGGCGTACCGCAAGGTTCTGCCTTAGCCTCGATCCTCTTTGTACACAAAAGAATTTTCGTTCGAGATTCAAACTCAACCAGGAAATCTTACCATTCCCTGGGCAATAGAACACGAACGGCTTTCATCATATTACAAAACCTCAGAACTAAAATTCAACCGGTGGAGTCTCTATCCCCAAACCAACTATCTTCGATTTCTACACTCGAAGATAACATTCCGACAGCAAGACTTAGAAGACAGTGAAATTACCTAAATCAAGATGACTCCGGGCATCACGAAATCATGTTGGTAATCCTTCACTAGAACTCCTAATTGCAGATTAGCAAGTAACACTAAGGACAGATGGTTTATGCATAACACCAAACTTACTGAGGACAGAGAACTTAAAGGTGAGACTCAAGGTATCATGGTCACCTTCATACAATATGGCAATACCTGACAAAAGCTGTACATATGTCATTAGGAGAACTTTGCGTGCACTCCAACTTCACTACAGCCAATGATTCGTCCATGTATTAGCTTCATGTAAACAGGGCAATGAACGTCTTGAATCACAGGATACCAGGTTCCTGAATAACATTCGATCAACCACTACTGCACAGTAATACGGACATTTCAAACAATACGTTCAAATGTTATCGGAGGCCTACCATATTGAGCAGTCATTCATACTACAAGGTTACCGATTTCATGCAATTGAAGGAAAGTTGGCAAACTAAAATTCAAACAAAGTCTCTTAGCCTCGGCAACAAGTCAGAAAACCCCAAAACTTCTCGATTAATAGTGAAATTACCACCCTTGCCGGGCCTGTATGTTGGTAATCTAAGCTCCATTGCAGAAGCAGTAAATAAGGAGGACAGATGGCTTATGCATGTAAACCAAATCGAGGACAGAGAACTTAAAGGTGATACTAAGGTATCATGGTCACCTTTTCATGCACAACATGGCAATCTCTGAAAACAGCTCTACAGCATTAGGAGAACTTCTGCCTCTTTTGCGTGACTCGCCAACTTCACCAGCCATGTATTGGATCATGTAAACAGGGCACTGAACGTCTTGAATTCGGGACAGGTTCCTGTAATAACATTCGATCAACCACTCTGCAATAGTAAAACATTTACAATATAATACGTTGTTATGTTTGGAGGCCTACATATTGAGCAGTCATTTCTAAAGGTTATCGGGGCATGGCTTGAAGGAAGTGGTTGGGTCAAAGTAGTACAGAACGCTGAGGTGGCCACATCAGGAACTGTTGAATCATTTATCAAAGTAGGACATATGAAAAGAACTCGGCAAGCACATGAAGTAACAATGTGCGCTCTAAACATATTGCTTCAAATCATTTGCAGTAGCGCTCGAAGAAGAAGCAAATTCTGGCAAACACTTTAGTGAATGGATGTAATTAAATGCAAGCCCCTCTGCTTATAGGACAAGACATTGAAATTAGAACATATGCATGGTCATTTCTTGGCACATGTACTGCAGACTTCAACTTGTACATTGCAAAGCATCCAGTGTCGGACATGAATTCCATAAAGGATATTTCGTCATGGACAGAATACATTACTTTTCAAACATGGCTTAGACCAAGCTCATGCACACTAATGCCTTGACTGAACACCATTGGTCAGACTAGCAGCATCCCAGTGATGCTTGCCAGAAGAATCTCAAATGATTGCCGAATTTAAAAAAGAATTAGATAGAAAAAAAGGAACGTCAGAAATGAGGCACCATGAGGACTACCCAACCTTTCAGTAGAACTTTTTGTGTGATGTAAAGAAATGTGTTGAAGCTTTTGAACATTTTGGGAACCCATTCAGGGCGGATTTCAGGGAGATAGGTCTACTGCGATTACACTATAAACAGATAGTGCCAGCTGATGTTGTGGATACTAACAGAACTAGACAAAGGAAATACTGCATTTACATTGTTTGTGGAAGAAAGAATTGAACAGAAAATAAAATCTGCGATCCTATCAAGAAACTTAATTTGGCAAACATGGCTTCCATTCGTACAGCTCGTACATGTGAATCCAGAGGAGGAGACGTTGAAGACTTCTTTTGTCATGAGAACCAGACTTGACCACATTCCCTCTCACAAGACGGAGAACTCAGAACTAGTGCCAAGAGTGACATTCTTAGCTTACTAGAGAAAATGGACATAGAACATGAATAGCCAATCAACTTGGATGCAATATTACTTGATGCAGCTGTCATTGTCAACATGCTTTACCCTAGTGAATCCATTAAGACCTTTGAAGATTACAATCAGAATATGTTTCTCCCATACCTTAGATCGAAGCTGAACATTGCTCATAGACTCGACCTTGTGTGGGACACATGCTCAACAATCATTAAAAGAGAGGGCTCGTGTCAAGGAAGTGGCATGATTTTCTTCGACATAATGAAAACAACAAGGAACTGTTACTGTACCTAACCAAAGCAGTTCGTAACAGTCGTAACAACATATAAAGACTGTGTGCACTCTAACAATCCTGAACTTACCCTCGACGATTTATCTCCATGTAACCACGAGGAAGCAGACACTCGATTAACGCTCCATGTCACTAGTATGATGATAAATGGTTCGAGAAAATTACTAGTTAAAACGGTTGATTCAGATGTAGTTGTTTTATTCATTGCAGCCGCTGCTCGGAACAGAGATCTGAAGCTGTGGATGGAAGTTGGCAAAACCTTAAGATATATTGCTGCCTATGAAATAGCAACTAAATTAGGTTCAGAAAAAGCAGATGCACTTCCCGGGTTTCATGCATTCAGTGGAAAAAGACGACGTGGAAAACATGGCTATCATATCTTGAGGTAACAGAGGCATTTGCAGAATTATCACATCCATGCGAGTATTTACAGGACAGGGCCTTCAAGGTACTTGAGCGCTTTGTGGTGCTTTTATATGACAGAACTAGTTCACATGAGAGTGTAAATGAAGCTAGACAAACACTGTTCACACACAAGAATCGAAGTATGGATGGAATACCTCCAACGCAAGATGCCTTAAGACAGCATATACTGCGTTACATTTACCAAGCAGGGCACATATGGGGACAGGCAGAAGTACTGCAGCCAAATCTACCAAGCCCATCGAATTGGGGTTGGGTTGATAAAAATGGAAAGTGGAAACCACTCTGAATAACGATCCCAGAAGCAATGGAGTCGTGCATGGAACTCCTGACATGCAAGTGTCGCAACCAACGATGTGGTGGCAACTGTAAATGCCACAAGTTGACCACGTCATGCAAAATTATTTAGCATTTGCTGAGGACAATGTGAAGATTGATATATTTACTTTGATCACTGTCTAATATGTGTAGTAACTGTGTTGTTTATGTTAGAAATGTTTCAGATATATAACTTATGAGAAACCAAAACTAGGCCGATTTTATAGTTCTATGTCATTTGAAGGGTATAGTAATTAAACAACGTTCTCTTTCTGTTAATTAATATCTGATTTAGGTTGCGAATTATATAAAAAAAACGAGTGTGACAAGTCTTTAAATGACGAACTATTTTCGTGGTCTCCATATCTTAAGTTGATGTGCTTGTTGGTAGCTAACAACTCACCAAACCGCTTGCTTTTATCATCAACCGAATGTAAATTAATATAAATTTAGTATTTTAGGTCGGCCGCCATATTCAATGGCCGCCATCTTTAAATGGCGTACAATTTTCATGGTCTCCTTATCTTAAATTAATGTGTATGTTTATACTTAACCACTGACCAAGCCACTTTGCTTTTATCATCATTTTACTTTATTTTTTTCCTAAAAAAGGGAGTACTCTAAAAGATATATCTAGATCACGCGTGCGTAGCACTTTAAAATGTGGTGTTCTAATGTGAAATAATTACGCATTTTCAAGTTGTGTTAGTGTTTTGTTGTAATTTTTTAGTGTTTTCTCCACAAAAAATCGTAATAATTGACTTATTTTAGTGTTAGTATATAGTGTTAAGATATTTCATAGTTAATTAGTGAACATTATTAGTGTATATCATAGTTGGGTTAGATTTTATGAACACGTATTCGCCTTTAAGACGTTTCAATAGAAATTTGTAAGTATTTTGTTACTTGCTTTAATAAGGTAAAACCCATGTGAAGTTTGGTAAATAATAGACGCTCTGTTTCCTTTCGAGAAAAATGGCTTTAAGTGATTATAATTAAACCTGAGTTGTATGAACACCTCATCTACAAGTATTAGCACAGAAACATTTTCATCGCCTACGATTTTCTATGAAATTGTAAGAAAACAATCACATCCGATAAGAACGTGTGTTAAAGTTGTCCAACATCAGGCAAGGTCACACGTTGTAACGTCCATTGAAAATGCCTTATAAGAAAAAAAAAACAAAAACTACTGTAACCTAACATAAAAAAAAATGCATGAGGCGGGAATCGAACATCAACCGCGTGTCTGGCATTAACACGATTCCCATTTGACGTTGAAACTAGAAATTATGTAAGCTATTTTGTTACTTGCTTAATAAGGTAAAAGCCATGTGAAGTTTCCTAATATGTCGCTCTGTTCTTTAGAAAAATCGCTTTAAGTGATTATAATTAAACCATATGTAACAACTATCTAGACACGAGTGATTTAGCAAAAAGGGACTATTTGGTGAACATTGCGTATTATATGATATGTATTGCGCATGCCCACGCGAAGTAAAGCCTGAAAGCCACTACCAGCTTGCACTTTTTCACCACCTTAATTTCATCTTTTAGACGTAAAAGATGTGCTCTGATATTACTGTTTTTTTCAAGATAATCATGGCATGTTTTGGGTGTATTATTATTGTGAATTTCTAGCTCTGTGAGGACGTTAGGACGACTTTATTTCGTTTATACAGGTCCACGATGTGCTTTATTCAGGATCTGTTAACTGCCCCACATATGAGAAAACCTGCGCTACAAATGTTCGCGTGTACAGAAGGTGAAAAAACTGACCGGTAAGAGATGCTCATTTTCTGTTGGAGGTAAGAAAAAGGCTTTCTTCCACGAGACTTGCTTGGATATTACCATTATCTTCGTGTGCTAATGGTTTTATTCTTCTTTTCCTAGACAGAAATTCCTTTGCTTAGAGGTGTACATGTCATCGAAGGCCATTGTTGATTGAAACAGCTTTTGTCGAGAGGTATGTTATGCTTACACAAGTCGGAAGCCTGGTGATTGTGGAGGAAGAAGTGTCCCTGCGGAAATTGACGAAGCCAAGATAGGTAAACAAAAGTACAACAGGGACAATGGGTTTTCTGAAGGTTGAAGAATGTATTCATTGTTCCAGTTGGTGACAGAAATGCTGCTACCTTGTTACAAGTAATTTTAAGAAAGAATTCAACTAGGTACCACCATCATCTCCGATTGTTGGAAGGCATACGATTACCTAAACAATGTTTGATTTTGGCACTTCTCCATTATTCATAGTGTGAACTTCGCTGATACAGAGATCAGGACCCACATGCAGAATGATGAGTAGAGAGCGGATTTTATGCAAACTGCATATTACTTATATTTTATAGTACCACCCACGCGTTTCGGTTTGTATACGAATCGCATTAATTATAATTAGTTTTGGCATATTTGGTTCATATTGCATATTTGGCCAAATACTGCATATTTTGAGTTTTACGCATATTTTGAACTTTTTTGCATAATTTAACATTTTTTTTTTCAATTTTGCGTTAAACTCAGGTTATGAAATATTTTCGGGACTCTTGTTCAAAGTTAGAAATTTTATATCCTTTTAAAATTAATATCTTTAACATCGGCATTAATTCAAATGTTTGTATCAATAAAGCGCAATCGGTTTTAAAGAAATCAGAACTGCGCAATCAATTAGCATTTCTAAAAGCACATTATTATTTTGTAAGCGGGACTATTTGTAAATTGGAAACGGAAGCATTGCCACTTAAC
This sequence comes from Vesta saturnalis, assembly GCA_036346205.1. Classification (NCBI taxonomy): domain Eukaryota; kingdom Metazoa; phylum Arthropoda; class Insecta; order Coleoptera; family Lampyridae; genus Vesta; species Vesta saturnalis. Next base: position 842,857 of record JARFJB010001987.1, read on the forward strand.
GTATCGATGGAACTAGTAAATAATATTCAAAAATTAATTTATACTGCCCCAGGAAATACTGGTAAAATTATTTCAAATAAATTTAAAGAAATTTTACAAAAAATAGTGGTTATCAGCTGTTAACTAAAATTAACAAAATTTTGACTCTGGACGAAAATCGGGAAGATCTGGATGTACAATTAGATTTGTCCATATTAACCGCATTAAAAAATGCACCTATAACGTCTGTAGACGTGGAAAGAAGTTTTTCCACCTATAAATATATACTTTCTGATAGACGTCAAAATTTTCTACCAGAAAATATAGAAAAGCATATAATTATAAATTGTTTTGCAAATCAACGCAATGAAGCATAGGAGTATTAAGTACCTATAATTTAAAATTTATAATACCATATGAACACAAATTATTTAGATAAGGGGTGGCCACGGTAAACAAAATCACTGTCTTTGATAGGTTCAGCTTGCTGTTGGTTCTACATGTCAATCAAATGTCCGTTTCGATTTGAATCAATCATGCAACGTACGTTCAGAATTCCAAAGCCACCCTTTATTTAAATAATTTTTGTTCATATGGTAAGTATATTATATTATTATTAATACATATTATGTTAATTATGTATTATTTTTTAACTAATAGTTTCAATTTTTTATGTAAATACTTTCTTGTAAAAGTTTTTTGCATATTATGTATTAAATTTTTTTTATTAAAGATGTAAAAATCACATTTTTTATTGGTAGTTTATTTTGCATATTTCGAAAAAATAATGCATATTTTCTGCATATTTTACAATTTTTAAGCGCATATATATGCACATATTTCGGCATTTTCTAATGCATAAAATCCGCTCTCTAATGATGAGAGATATCCGCGGTATAATACACATAAGCTGGCAATGAAACCCATTTACATGAGTGTAATTTCTTTCATTGTTACATAATGAATAAGATTATTAGTGTATAATTAATTGGATTTAATTAGGTGATTAATACAGCCAATGAATAAACTCATTGTTACATAATTATTTTAAAATTACTCACACAATATCCTGTAAGATAGATGACCACACATATACAGGGTTATTACAAATGATGTTCATGATTTCAAGTGCACATAAATCTAGTTTTATTTATCATACAAAAAAATAAAATGGTTACATTTTAAGAAAAACTTAAAAAGTTTCATCCCAGGTGCCAAGAATTATAATTTTCCATATGGAAACCCGTTGTGATACGACAGTTGTTAAGCGTGTAATCAAGCTCTTGCCATACTTTGTTAAGAGTGTTCAGGTCGATTGTTGCGATAGCTCTGGTAATCCGTTGTTGGATCTCAGCTATGCTTTCTGGTGGTGGATACACTTTATGTTTGATGTACCCTCACAAGAAAAAATCACAGGGGGTGATGTCCGGAGATCTTGGAGGCCAGTTCAAGAGTGCACCATCACTTGGATCTGCACGGTCGATTCATCTGCCAGGCAGCCGATTTTGAAGTACAGAATGAAGTTTAGGGATTCTTGTTCTAATTTCGGTAGAAGCCATTCCGTCATCATGTCCAAGATTTATTCCATTTATTGTTTGTCCAACAAAGAAAAAAGGTCCGTACACTAAATGATAGTACAAGACAAATTAACTTTCGGAGTGTAAGTGCTTGATGTAGGTGTGTGGGTTCTCCGAACCCCATATTATGACATTATGTCTGTTCACGGTACCACACAAGTGGGATGTGGCTTCATCACTAAAGACTAAACATTTTACACAGTTTTAATTTTCCATCAATGCCTACATGTTCTCACAAAAAGAAAGTCTTAGAACTTTGTCCTTTGGTTTTAATGCTTGAACAAGCTGAAGTTTGTCAGGCTTGAAATTTATACATTTACGTAAATTTTTTCAAACTGTTGGCTGTGGTATACCAAGCTGTTTGCTGCATTTAACAGTAGATTTCTGTGGACTACGCGTAAAACTTTCCCTTACCTGCTCTACAGCGTCATTGCTTACTGACTGATTTCTTTTTACAAATGCACCAATTTCTCTTAAAATTCAAGTACTACTTGTGACTGCTAGGAGAATCTTCATTAAATTTGGTTCTAAAGTAACGTTGCACACTAATAACTGATTGGTTGATGTGATAATCCAACACATGAAATGCTTTCCTGTCTTCAAATTCATCCATTACACAATTGACAACAATTGACTTTAACAAATAGCTGATACGTACTTAAATCAATGTAAACAAAACTTTATGAGTTTTTCTTTCCAGTGGTACCAACTGAAATGGTCTTAAAACAGGTTAATCCAGTAATATTTATAATTGAAATCGGGAACATCATTTGTAATAATAATAACCCTGTATATCTAATCACGATACAAAAATTACATATATAATATTTAGTCTGTCTATTTACACGTGATAGGTAACTTGGATCTTTCTTTTACTAATAAAATTAGATCCTTCTTTAACAAGGTTACCGTCAATTGCTACTACGTTCTCATGTTACTGCAGATTCCGTTTCTTCTTTTACCTCACAATACGAAAGTATTGGGAGGTAGTGTAATCGGTCGGCGAAATTTCGAGTGCAGCACTTTAGTTTTTGTGAATTATCGCAAAATAGAAAATAGATAGAAAGTACATCACAGGGTATTATTAAACAGGATTAAATTTCCTTTAAAATGAGCTACCATACTTAAAAATTGCTTTACCGTAAGTTGGAAAAAAGGGGTTCAAACATGGAAGTTTGTAAATGTATGTCTGTCTGTCTGTGTTCCAGCGCGATAGCGTTCACAAAGATAATCTAATCGTCATGAAATTTCGCACCCAGGTTCGGATCCATGAGTAGACGAAATGAGCAAAATCTGTCCAGCCAAAATAGAATTCCAGATTTCGACTATTATAGAGCCTATAAATACGAACGGGTATTTGTAGCAAACCGGCACGTCTTTACGTAGGCAACTAAGTGAACCATCCTAGAATTGAATATCTACCTAGCTTTTCGTTTGTTCGTGAACTCCTCGGTAGCACAGTGGCACCGCACTTGGTTGATGTCCCGGCGTCTCGGGTTCAAGACGCATAATGTACGTGGTTTTTTTTTATCTTATCTTATTAGACGTGTTAAGGCATTTCTGGCCACCTGAAACGATTTTTGAAAAAAAAAAAGTTTGGCCCTTTGGACAAAAATTTTCGAAATTTTTTTTTTTCATTTTTACTTTTGGGCAATTTCTGACCATTTGAGACGATTTCTGGAAAAAAAAACTTTCTGGCCCTTTGCTAAAAACGTTAAAAATTTTTTTTGCATTTTTTCACGTTTTGAGACATTTCTGACCATTTGGCCCTTTGATCAAAATTTTTCGAATTTTTTTTTGCATTTTTAATCGTTTTGAGCGTTTTCTGGCCATTTCAGATGATTTTTTGGAAAAATAAAGTTTTTGGTCCTTTGGTCAAAAATTTCCGCAGTTTTTTTTTGCATTTTTACATGTTATGATAAATTTTAAAATTTCAGAATTCTAATAACTTTTTTCATTTAGGAATTATATAAACAACTTTTGTTTTTGCAACAACGAAAGTTAACTATGGAATAAATGTAAAAATGATAACCGCATCAATAGAAACATATGGGTAACAAGTGGATTTATATGTTTATAAAAATTGTACTTTTATGCACATATTTACACGTTTTCAATTTAAAAACTAAATAAATGTATACTAGGTGATTATGATTATATACTTTCTCTGATCAACTTTTTCGTTCCTGATCATTTTTGTTTAGTACGTTACACTTTATAGGTATTATTTAAATAATAACATAAATTAAAGATAATATGTCTTGGTCGTCATATTTAATTGTTTCTGTCGAAGCATTACGATTTTTTTTAATAAAACAATTTGACGATATGAAAGAACTGTACAAAATTTTTAGTACCAAAAGAAACACAGTACACTAGTTATAAAACATCAAATTCTTTCAATTTTACTTGTGTTTGATTAAATTATCAATTACATTGTATTGAGAGGTTATGTCACATCAGATTTTTTTCGATAGGTTAACGAATAGGTAATTCCACAAAAAACTGATGCACGTCATTAATTTATGTAAGTACACCCAAAGTTTTAGATTGTTTCTATCTCCTTATAAGTCATGGGCGACACACGAAATAGTAACTTGAATAATTGTCAGAACTAGCTAAATAAATTTATTGCATCGGTTTTTACGTGGAATTACTTAAAACGTACAGAGTACTGTACTTATGTTTAAATCTTTCGTCTACCTTACATAAACGATATTTCTTTGTACGCTTTCCGACTACCGGAACAACAAGGATATTCAGGTTACTATAGATAGATTTTTATTCATTCTGTTCTGATTTGTGTGAAAATTTTGAACTCAAATTTTACCCAACATTTTTTTCATTAAATTTTTTTTACGTGAAATATCATATTAGTCAGATTGTAAAATTAACATAATTTTAAATTGTAGAATTAACAGTAATCATATAAAACAAGTTAAACCAGATGTGACAGAAAGAATGGTATAACAGGATTAGAAAGTGAGAGAGAGAGAAAGGAAAGGTTATATATGCCAACATGAAGGAGCTTTAAATGCCTGAAAATAAAAAATATCCACAATGGCCTAAATTTGACAAAAATAAAAATACAACCTAAATGCCATAAAAAAAGAATATCAAAGCGTGAACTAAAATTGCACTTCACCATGTATTAAGTGTAATGAGAGAATACCTTAAATAACGTTGAACCACCTGAGAGTACAATATTCTTCGAAAGAACTTTTCGTAGATCCAAATCTGATTTTTGAATAGCAAACATAAGCACTTCATGAAGACCCTCACATTCTTCACCAATGAGATCCGGTCGGAAGAGCACTTCGGGTGCACGAAACCTAGCTTGTCCTATTTGTATAATATTACCATCTGGTAATGTATACATTTTATGCTCTATATCTACACTTTCTTCTTTTAATGGATTGTTAGCTAAATAACATTCTCTTTCCTTAATTGTACGTACAGTTTCAAATTCTGCAGTCGTCCTAAAGTTAATTCCTTCTTTACGTAACAACAGTCTAAAAAAATAATTTAAATCTAACTGTTTTCATAACATAAATCATTACCTAAAATATCTGGTAACATCCCTACCAGCTACATCTACCCGCATTATACTATGAGGCATTGCAAATCCTTCATAAATAGGTACTGCATGAGTAACACCATCACCTGAATCTAACACTACTCCAGTTGTGCGTCCTGTTGAATATCTACAAACAAATTTTTATTACGTTACACTAGAGATTACTAAACTTACAAGCTAAGTACAGCTTGCATTGAAATAAATAAAGCAGGAACATTTAGAGATTCGAATAATATTTCTGCAGACTTCTCTCTATTTGGTCTAGGATTTAATGGAGCTTCTGTTAATAAAACAGGATGTTCCTCTGCAAATGTCGATAGCTGCTCTTTACTATAAATATAACTCCAAATTTTCTCCATATCATTCCAATCCGTAACAATTCCATGTTCCATTGGATATTTAATAGCCAATAAGCCTCTATGTTCTTCAGCTTTAGGGCCTATAAATATATCACTTTCTAATGCTCCGGCCATAACACGAATATGCTTTGGTCGTCCAATACTACAATTATGTAAAGTGTATTTACAAAGCGACTCCAATATATACTTACTAATTTGGAAATCTGCATTTTGGTATTTGGTCACCAGCAAAACCAGCTTTTACAACCCCCGAACCCTAAAGATTATTGTTTAATAATTTTTTTAATTAAACTGATTAAGTACGTACATTATCTATTACTACCGGTTGATTTACTATAACATCGTAAGGCTCCATTTTAAAAAAATTTATATTAATTTAAAAAAATAATGAATCACACCTTTTAGAACTTAAGACACTAAAATAACGTAAACGTCAAAATGTAAAAATACCAATAAAAGAATTCAAAATCCCCAATAATTTGCTTATACAGAGTCACCTAAAATTTCGTAGAATTTCTGGAAAAAATTTCAACACAAATGTTGAAAGAATCTGACTGCTTCAAATGTCAAACATGTCAATATAGTTATTGTATGTAGAAAATATATTTAGCAGTGCCAGAAAATTATTCTTTCATAAAATAATTTTTAGTAGTCTTTAAGGCCCATTTACACTCGGTCGTATAGTCAGGTGAGTAAAGGAATACAGTGCGATCATCATTGTTTGACCGTGCCGCTCCTAGATATTAAAATAACAGAAAATGGGCTACTTATGATTTAAAAAGAAGTCGCTACAATTTTAAAGTGAATTTCAGCAGAACACGTTTTTGACTTTACATATCACGGTTTGCGGAAGAACTAAACAAGTGGTGACTGTACTGTCGTGTAACAATGCGTAGCATTGCCGGATTTCGCTTAAATTAAATTTTTCATGGTAAACTAAGGTGAGCTCCATTACCCATGTGAGCACCATTCTCCAATCTACTTATCCTTGTCAGGCTCTTATAGGGTTTTTATCATCTATTTAGAAGTGACTTGTAGGCCTAATATTTTTTATGCAGCAAGTTTGCTAAGCCATTATAATAACTGATATAATGAAACACACTGGAAACCTGCTAAACGAGTCCTTAGATGCCTAAAGGGTACAGTTGATTATTATTGTATTCAAGAAGACTGGAGAAAGGTTGACTAGGTTCGTGGATGCAGACTGGGAAAGCAGTGAAAATGATAGACGACCCTTCAGTGGCCGAGTGTTCAAATTCGATGGTGGTTGGGAAAATCGAAAGCAACAGACTGTTGCTCTTTGCACCAGCCAGTGTGTGGTACTGTAGTAAAGTACAGGTCGTAGGTTCAAATCCTACTCGAGGTAAGCTTTTTATGTATGTATTTAATAAAATTAATAATAATTTTTAAGTATCGAGGATTGTTTGTAACAATCATAATTAAAGTTGTTTTACAGAATTATAAAATAAGTAGGTTCATATCAGTTTAAATTACAATACAATAACCTAGAGTAGTTAAAATTAAATCTGTTAAATGTTTTATATAACTGTCTGTATACTTCATGCTGAAGATAAGTAGGTATTGAGCTTGCTAAATATAACCAGCAGATATTCTTCTTTTCGTTTGACAAACTAAAACAATTATTAGTGACAGTAAATTATCATTACATTCCAAATCACAACTACTAAAAAGGTGGCTCGAGGTGATAAATTGTTGTTTTTTTCAATATACCTGTCGGTGCCTTGTTAGGAAGGTTAAATCACAGAAAATGGTGCCCAAAGTGGTGGCGAGTGATTAGTTCAGGTTGAAACACTACAAGATATTAATAAAATGTACATTCAGAGAGAGTTATCATTTGTATTTTTGCGGGGGAGGGGGCAAAGAACATTTAACAAAGGACATTTCTCACTGCATGAAATTGTGGAATTTTACGTACACTGTGTATAAAGTTTTAGATACACGCTTTGTTAAATCACCCGGTATAATGTATTAGTAATACTTGGGTTAGCTATTGGAATCTCTGCATTTACTCAAACGTAATTAGTAAAACTAGATACATAGGTTTAAAATTCTAAATTTACAAATTTGCATATTTATTAAATATGTGAATTTGCGTCTCCAACACTTTTAACATTTTATTTGTATGTTGGTATAAGCGCACGTCACTGCTTGACATTAGACTTTATAAAATGGCTGCGTTGTTTGGCATTGATTAAAATTTATACAATTATAAACGTGATTAAGTCTTAAAACCTGTTAATTTTCAATTTAATCTATTTGTTCAATTTTTAATTATTTATAATGGAATTATCTACTATTTTACCAGCTCCATCTCAACCTATATTTGATAGAGATGATGAATTTCGCCTTAAAAATTTTAATAAATTATCAAATGCCTTAGTTATCGCACAAACAATTGCACCTCCTTATGGTCAAAGAAGAGGTTGGATACCACGTAAAGCTACAGATTTTGGAGATGGAGGAGCGTTTCCAGAAATTCATGTTGTTCAACATCCCCTTGAGATGGGTCAAAAGGGTAAAGAATCGACATCGAATGCTTTGGCAGTTCAACTTGATGCAGAAGGCAAAGTAAAGTATGACGTTATAGCAAGACAGGGACATGGTAAAGATAAAATTGTGTACTCTAAACTTACGGATCTGTTACCTGCTGAAGTGGTTGCTGAAAGTGATCCAAGCTTACAGAAACCCACTCAAGAAGAAGTAGATGAGGTTACTGAAAAAACTAGACAGGCCTTACAAAAACTAACAAATTCTAAAATAGCAGCTGCTATGCCTGTGCGTTGTGCAGAGAAGTTGGCTCCTCCTCAGTATATTCGTTATACACCATCACAACAAGGTGCCGGTTTTAATTCAGGTGCTAAGCAACGTGTTATTCGGTTGGTTGAAGCTCAGGTTGATCCAATGGAACCACCACGTTTTAAGATTAACAGAAAAATTCCACGTGGTCCACCATCACCTCCGGCTCCAGTTTTGCATAGTCCTACTAGACGAGTTACAGTAAAGGAACAAAAAGAATGGAAAATTCCACCATGTATTTCAAATTGGAAGAATGCTAAAGGTTACACTGTTCCACTTGACAAACGTCTCGCAGCTGATGGTCGAGGGTTACAACAATTACATATAAACGAGAACTTTGCAAAATTAGCTGAGGCTTTATACATAGCTGATCGAAAAGCTAGGGAAGCTGTTGAAACTCGTGCACAGTTAGAACGAAAATTAGCACAAAAAGAAAAAGAGCAGAAAGAAGAGCATTTAAGGCAATTGGCTCAAAAGGCTCGTGACGAACGTGCAGGTATTAAATCTGGTGTCCCTGCTGGAGAAGGAAATGTTGCAAATGATGAAGAGCGGGAGAGAGAAATCCTTAGATTAGACCGACATAAAGAAAGAGCTCGTGAACGTAATCTAGCTAGAGCAGCTCCGGATAAACGGACGAGATTACAGAAGGAGCGTGAGCGAGATATATCTGAACAGATTGCTCTAGGTATACCAGCACGTGGACCATCATCTAACGAAACACAATTTGATCAACGATTATTTGGACAAGCTCAAGGTTTAGGTCACGGTTATGGAGATGATGATGCATATAACGTATATGATAAACCGTGGAGGGAAGGTGGTTCAATGGCAAATCATTTATACAGACCCAGTCGAAATGTTGATAAAGATGTTTATGGCGAAGATCTAGAAAAGTTAGTAAAAACAAATAGGTTTGTTCCGGATCGAGAATTTAGTGGTACAGATAGAAGTGGTGCAGGTCGTTCAGGACCTGTACAATTTGAAAAAGAAGAAGATCCTTTCGGTCTTGATCAGTTCTTGAGTCAAGCTAAGCGCTCGAGTAAGCGAAAAGAGCCGGAACGTCGTGATGACAGAGATAAACGGAAAAGAAGAGATTAAACTCTAACTTAATTTACGTCATTCACATTTTAATGTAGTTCTTTTAATTATTGATTAAATGTGATGAAATTAATTAATATATTTTTATATTTAATTACGTTGTACTTCAAGGTTCTATTTGTTTAGTAAACAAATTATTAAAATTCTAGAATTCGTGATTTAACATACAATAAAGAATTTTTCTAGGAGGGTTAGTGTAGGATACATATATGGAAGGATAAAATTCAGCATGTTTTATTTGTTTAAATATTGCCTCTTCTGTTTTAATTCATGTAAATGTGTAAATAATTTCAATATAATGTTTGAACTAACGAAATTTATAAACACATTAAGCACTGTATGCAATGTGTTACATGAATATTTACAAAAATTAGTATAGTTTAGTTGAATTCCACATTAAAGCAACTAACCTACGAAATATAATATTTGGCCATCCGTAAAAGCATTTTTTTGGGTCAATGAGTCGTGAATTTTTCATTATATGTACATAGTGAGGTATAGTTGTGAATAAACACGTAAAAAATATGATATTCCATGAACAATATTTTTCAAATAATGTAGCTGTACTTAATGTGTTGATAACATCGATAAGTTTAGCATATTGCACAATATTACCTCAACACAGATGTAGTTAATATCTTGTGTTTGTTTACATGGAACTCCGAACCCACTGTTTTACCCTACCTTATCATTTGTGAAGGCACTAAGTCTCATGTAGAGTGAGAACAGAATAAATGCATGTTTAATTATACTGCATTATATAGATTCGTTTACCAAAACTATCCGTGAACCGATATTATTGCTGTGCCTTTATCAATAATTATTGTAAATATCTGAATATTAACGACATGCTTTGCTAATTCTGCGATTCCTTCATCTATTCCACTATCGACTACAGATTTTCGCTCCCCTGTGATACTGTTACTTATAGTATTGTAAATATTCCTACCCTTTGCCTCTTTTGATAATGAACAAGGATCACGTTTGCATAGGGTAGGGTAGTTTTATGCATGGGGTACTATCATGAAAATATTCTGTGGGTGAGGTAGCAGACACAGCATAAATTAAATTATTTTTATTTGAATTTAAATGTGTCATATCTTAACTACAATTTGGGTTTGTGATTTGCTGTATTCAGTGCACGAGTTCCCAAATCTATCTTAAGTAGTTCGCTAAGACCAGCGATAATGGTAAACCCATAGGTGCTCTCTCAATCTGGTTATACTTCTGGTCTTCATATATAAAATACGTATTCTGTAAGGTCCATAATGTCTTCTGGTAACTGGTATTTTGTTTCTTTTTAAATCCATAGTCTCCTTCACTGGTAGATTTATGAATAGTAACACTACATCAAAAATTACTAGTAAGTAGTCTTCTTCGATTTTTTCCTTTGTTATTAAGCCCACAAAATGATTTAAGTTTTTCACGTATCACTCTGATTTTGCTGTGTATGAATGCAGCTGCATAGCTAGGTAATGGTGATCCTATTGCGCTCACTATTGATGTTAATGGTAGGTACCTCCTGTTTATGGATTTTTGGGAGTTCATAAAACTTCGGAATTATTGACGACTTCGGAATTATTGACGACTTCTCTCTCGGTATTAATTTTAATTGATTCTCCTGATCGATGTTGCTCCTTTTTATTTTCGGCTTCGTTGTTTTTTCCAAGTTAGTTGTTAGATCCGTTGTAATTCGTTTGTATGCTGTCTTGAAGCAAGTCTTATTTTGATGTAGTCCTCCACGTTAATAAAAATAAGTTCAAAAGGCTTGCTTCAAGACTTTCTCAATCCCATCGTCACCCAGGACAACAACAGACCGTAGTCAAAACACTAATTACGAGATCCAAGCGACTGCGGCAAACAATCAAACCATGCATGAGGAAATGGAAACACTAAAGTCAGCTGTACTACAAAAAAGGGATTCACCGAAACACATATCAAATCTAAAAAGAAAGAGCAAGAAGAAAAAGAGGAGGAAGAAATAAACAATGTACTCTTACCGTACATAAAGGAAACAACAGACCAGATTAGCAAAATTCTAAAAAACTCAACATCAAAACCATATTTAAGACGCATGAAACGATGAGAACCATATTATTGCCTAACCCAAAAACCAAAATTAACCTAAAAGATGAAGGAATATACGAGATTCTATGCGGAGACTGTGACAGAACTTACATAGGTCAAACAAATAGACGAATCAGTGCTAGGCTGGAAGAACCTCGATCGGCAATAAGAAAAAAACACCACAACCTCATGTTTAGCACAATCGAAATCACACAATATCAACTTCGATAAGACCATAAGGAAGCACCAGCACAACATCTAACCGAGAGAATAATAAGAGAAGCTGTAGAAATCGAAAAACGCTCAAACAGCCTCAATTCCCATATTGGTATTAAACAAAAACCGTTAACCATACAATAGATTATATATATATATATATATATATATATATATATATATATATATATATATATATATATATATATACACACACACAAGTGCCTCTAAAAGGTCTGTGCAAAATACTAGGACAAATCCCTGAGAGTAAAATATGAGGATCTAGCCCAATTTAGCTTACTCCAAAGATTGATAGTTTCCGAAATACAGGGTGTCAAAGTTATTATTTTTTAAACTCTTTTAAATACCTATCTTAATAATAACAGGATTTGCATATTTGGTACCTAGAGGTTTTCTATGATGAGAAATTCATATCTGATTATAGTTTTGATGTATCTTCCAGAGGGCGCCACCAGCATCCCTTTCGTCTATATTTAAAGCTCCATAACTTTGCTCCCTCGGTATATCAAATTTCTAGTCAGAAATTCTTATTCCCCGATGTTTTCTTTAAAAAATGTATACCTTGTAGATGTCGCTTCGAGTAACCGTTTCTGTGATAACCGAATTTAAATGTTTTATTGCGTACTAAAATTTATCATAGCTCTCCTTCACAATTTATCCAGGCTTAGGACTAGTCCAAGAAGTTTGGAGCGTGTTGAAGGACCTACCGGCCAACAACAACATAAGAACAACAACATAAGAATGTAAGAATGAACTGGCAAAGAATAAAAGGAATACCATCCAAAGTCAATATCAAACAACCAAAACAGTAAACTTTTATTAAATTATAAGTTGTTCAATTAAACTCTAAGTAAATGTTGAAAGTGACCACCATTTTTATGTACACAGAGATTAACCCTACGGGGAAAATTGAACTACACCCTATCCATCATCTCTGCATCTAACCGTAAAAAGTTTACTGAATTTTGTATTCGCGCCCACAATTCTTCTTCGGTGTTTATTGGTTTAGATCATACCATCTCTTTAAGTGTTCCCCATAAAAAGTAATCCATGGGCGTCAAATCCGGTGAACGAGGTGGCCAATTTGCAGGAAAATTGTTTCCTCTGCCGATCCATCGATTCCGAAAATTCTCATTTGAGCGATTTCTGACATTTAGCGTGAAATGTGGTAGTGCACCGTCGTGCATGAAGCACATGTTTTGCCTAACAACTAGTGGAAGTTCATGAAATAAATTTGGCAAATTTACTAAACATTCTAGGTAATTTAAACGAGATGGTAAGATGACAGGACCTATGATAAAGCTGCCCACACGTTTATTTTAAATTCACGTTAATAATGCACAACCTTTATTGCATGCGGGTTTTCGCAGCATAAACGTATTACGTAAATTTGTCATGCCCCTTTTTGTAAAACAACAGTCATCGGTGAATAAATTTCTTCTATAAAAATTTGGATCATTTTCTCTATTTTCATTAATAAAGAGACAGAAGCGTAGTCTTAATTCGGGGTTGTTAGGTAAAAACTCTTGTATCGTTTGGAGGTGAAATGGATGTAACAGCATTTCTCTTAAAGTTATGTTAACCGTATCCTTAGAAACGCCAAGTTCCAAATAAATGTCTCGTGCTCAGACTCGGATATTCTTCAACTCGTTCTAAAATTTCTTCCTCAATATCTACTGTTCTAATAGCACGGTTCCGTCCATAATCAACCGTAGGAGCAAAACTACCGGTTGCTCGAAGACGTCTTTCAACAGCGGCAAAGGTTTGATGGTTTGTGTAATTATTTACTATTATCTGTTAATATTATATTTAACTCAAGAATACAAATACTATATAAATTACTACAGACTAATATAATAATCTTCTATTTGGTCAGACTTGTTATTCTATTTCCCTAGAAACCATAGCCTTCCTTTTCTAGCCTGGCCAAGCACCCTTGACATCCTCCTTGAGCGGCAGACTTCAGACTCACAAATCTAAAATCTTAGGTTTTCATACTATGCGGCCGCACCTCGTTGTGACCCTTGTACATTCTATCAGGCTTTATTAAAGGACCTGAAATCAGATTTGTATTACTGGAAAGGTTTTCATGGGTTCCATCATCTCTTGCTGATAATGTTTCTTCTGTAGGCGCTTCTTTTGCTTCAGGTACTTGTTCTTCATTACCAATTTGTTGATTTATAGAGGTGGATTTGCCTTGTTCTAAAAACCAACCATTTCTCCTGAGACCACCACCATATGCTATCTTCATCATATAAGATCTTCCCTCAGGTTCTTTGGATACCACTTGAGCAGGTTCCCATATCTTGTGATTTTTCCTTAACAGTACTCTATCCACTTCTTGATATTCTGGAAGAGACCTCTTGTTTTTGTCTGTACGCCTCTTTTCATTTTCTTTGATCCTCTGCAACTTCTTGGGAACGTTTGAAATGATCTGTGGCAAAAGAAGTTTTTCATTGACAGGTAAAAGTGACTTACTACGTCGACCCATCAACCTTTGTACAGGACATCCCAGATCTTCACGAGGAGTATTTCTATGATGAAGTAATGCTAACTGAACATCCGTCCTTCTAAGCATTTTGCTAATAAATTTTTCGCTTCTTGGACATAACGCTCTGCCAGACCATTTGAGCGTGGAAATTCTGGACTTGAAAACCGATGTTCAAATTGCCAAGTTTCCTTAAATGTTCGGAATTCTTCCGAACTGTATTGGTGGCCATTATCTGTCAACAATTTATCCGGTATTCCATGAGTTCCAAGCCACATATTAAACATCCTGATTACTGATGCACTAGTTATGTTGAATAATTTTACAAAATCAAAAGATCCTGAATAGGCATTTACAATTACTAAGTACTCATCACCTTTCATATGAAGAAATGTCACTAGCTACTATCGACCAGGGACGGACTGGAACTTCTTGAAGTAAAATTGACTCAGTTACATTGTCTTTTTGAAATTTTTGCCAAATCTTGCAGTTGTTAACAAGCCTTTGAATATCTTATTTCATTTGTGGCCAAAAAATATAATCCCTGGCTAGTTTTAATGAGCCTTCTGTTTCTTTGTGACACAAATGACTACAACTGATTACTCTTTGTCTTAGTTCTGTTGGAACTAACACTCTGAAATTCTTGAATATGATCCCATTAATGTACGACAATTCTTCTCTATATGAACAGTACTTTTAGAATTCCTCTGGTAAGTATTTTCGATTATTGAGCCAACCTACTACTATAACTTCCTTTAATTTCTTGAGTTGTGGATCACTGCCAACCAATTCTTTGATACATATTTGTAATTTTTTCGTGAATGGCATTAACACATGAACCATTGTTATTTTTGTGATGTCTGCATCTGGTTCTGCTATCCATTGACAATCTCTACTTAGAGTATCAGCTATGTATGTCTCACTTCCTTTTTTATACTCGACTTTTAAATTGTACTGCACTACTTCTAGTAACATTCGTTGCAGTCTTGGAGGAGCAGCGTGTAACTGTTTTTTAAATATTGCTTCGAGTGGCCTGTGATCACTTTCAAGTCTTACGTTGGTATGTCCCCAGATGTATTCGTGAAACTTCTTACAAGCTGTCGATATAGCTAACATCTCTTTTTCCAGTTGACTATAGTTTAATTGACTTTTTGTTAACGCCTTACCACTGTAACATACTGGCCTTTCATTCTGTAATAGTACTGCACCTAATGCTGTACTATCAGCATCCACGTGTTCTTATTCTTCCCTCTGAACCCTAGTTTTTAATGTGTCCAAAAGTTAAAAGTCGAGTGAGGTTAAGTCTGGACCAAAGCGCCCGATCCAGTTATCTGCAAAATTTTCAAACATCAAGTCTGTAACTATTCTGGAGTTACGTGCAGGGCAACCATCCATCTGGAACAATACATTTATCCGCCTGCAATGTCATTCAAAAAATCCATAATTTCTTCGTTAAGAATTTGAAGAAAACCATTTGCGTTTTGTCAAAAAGTTGATTTCGTGTCATACCAATCCAGACATTTTCCCGAAACTCGTCTTGATAGTGGTATGTTATTTTGCAATCGGAATTTTCACAACACCATTGATGAGAAGAATTATGAGTATTTACAATCCCTGAACCGGTAAAGTGGCTTCATAAGTACACAGGATTTGATCTCTACCTCAAATTCTTAACATATCTTCATACTAATTGCAAAATTCCATTTCTTCGAAAATTCTTTCCAAAATATTGTTTACTTTTCATTATGATTAAAATAGCGTCATTCGTTGGTATGACTGAAATCCAACGATTTCACCATTTGCTAGAGATTTTCCCGCTTCACGTGCGACCGCCTTAGATTGTGATATAGCGTTCTAATTATAACACATTTACAAATTTTACAATCTTCTAGTCCAGCTCATACCCGAAATTTTCAAGACTCAATTTTTAGAAAAATGGCAAACATTAAATTATCTTTCTTAGCAGTTCCCCAGTTTTAACCAAAAATAAATAAACTAATCATTCCTCTCACTTTTAGAATGAACGTTCATTTGTCTTTCAAATACACCGTTCAGATGTTTTCTTACCTTAATCTCGAGTAAAATATAATGCGTTTTGTAACGTTGAGTCAAAAAAGGTTATGAAAACTAAAAATCTTCATAACTCAGAAACCTTTGAGACCCGGACAGTGCTTTATAGGAACATTTTTGTTGGAAATGAATGTATAGGAAATATCATGTAAGTTTAGTTGCACGTCATTAAATTAGGTAAGTAGTTCCAACGTTACAGATTGTTTCGATCTCTTTTTGAGAGATTGGGACATACGCATGAATAATTTGTTGGAACTAGCTAAATAAATTGGTGCATTGGTTTTTTCGTGGAATTGCCTATAGAATGGCCCATTGAAGTTTCGCGGTCTTAAGCGGGACACTCTACACATATACAACCTTCATTGACACCTTCGACGAGACTGCAATACTGTTGAAGACAAAAGCGTCATCTCAGTATCTGATCATATACAAATTCAGTAATTGCAAAAGACCCCTAAGCATAATTGCCACGATCCGCCACTGCATAGTTCATATTCAGCTGAATTTTGTGCAGAACGCGTTGATGTGAGTGTCCAAACTGTGCAGATCTACTTCTTGAAATAGGTGTTTATTATACATCTTTAGGTTGGCAGAGAAAGTAATGAGCAGCAGTGGAAGCTTTAGACAACTGACCTAATCTAAGGTGGAAGCCTTAGACAAGGAAAGAGAGAGGACGTATAGTATACCAATTCTGCCTGTTACTGCTTGGCACATAATTGTGTAGCACAGTGACGTATCAGGATATGGCTAGTAGAAATAAAGGTCCTATTAAAATTTGAAACTAGCACTTCGATACAATTCCACAGACAAGTATGAAACGCCACTGCTAAAATAAATTAACATAATAGTCAAGATTTCAATGAAACTAAAAACTGAAATTGTTTAATTTGCAAAAATAAAAAATTTGACAATAAGAAGAACATTCAGAAATTACTGTAATATAAACTTTTGGAATTTCTCGATTTCTACAAAAAATCCTCTTTTGTTTGCTTCTTCAGGTGCTTTAATTTTCTCAATTATTTCGTCAAAGGAGTACCAAATTGCGTCAACCTCATGAGGCCATTTCCATTTGTTCATACCACTCATCTGCATTGTGCTAACAAAGGCACGATCAGTTTCAATATCCTTAATAATTCCTGGAAAATATTCGTCTTCATATTGAATAATCACAAAGTCATTCACTGAGAATTGAGTTTTACTTCTTCTTTTTGATGGCAGATTTCCACTAGCAGAGCCATTTTCATCCTTTCTTTGTAAAGGCAACTCTTCTCCAACTGTACTACTTGCAGATTTACTTTCATCACCATTTTTTGTTTTCTTTACATTCTTCTTCATTGCCTTATTCTGTTGATTTTTATCGTTTAAGTGTCTTTCTTCTCGTTTGCGTTTTCGTAGTTCTTTTTCTGCTTCTAACTTTTCTTTTTCTTCTTACTTCTTAGAGTAGTACAGCTTCCATGCATCTGATGTCGTAACTGAAGGTATTTTCTCCTTGCTCTTTCGTGGTTTTTTAGAGTGTATTTCCTCTGGCCGAAACAATGATTTTTTAAAAGGTGACGGAATACAATTTTCCTTTTCTTCATTGTGAGTAGCATCTGCTTGTTCATTTGATACATATTCTTTTACTGGAGTGCTTTCAGTTGCTCTTTGGGCGGCAAACACTTCATTCTGATTAGGCTGGTCTTCTACTTGATAATTTCCTACTACGTCGGAGTTCAAATTTTCTTTTGATGGTAGCGTTCCAGATATACCTGATTCAATGCGCTCCTTGTTTTCGTGAATCTGCTCACATTCTCCACAATCTTCTATTACTTTCTCATATACCTTTACTGGTGTAACTTCAGTGACGTTGTGTGTTTCATCTTGTCACAATTCTGTGTTTTTCGGAATCCACTATTATAGGATGCATGCTACTGCATGTTGGCATTAGTTCGGTATTGTGAAATAGAAGGTCAAATTCATTTTCGTTATTATTTTCGACGTTTTCTTTATTTTCATTCAAATGAAATATTACATTGTGGCTCGAATCTTCAATGGTCTTTTCCACATTTTCAGCTGGTCCATTGTTCAAACCTAATTCCAGATCATTTATCCATGTCTCTTCCAGTATTAATCCATCTTCAAACTCGGTTGTAACTCTAGTATTTTCAGTAATGACCTCCATATTATGTTCCTCCCGTTGAGGAAATTTTAATCCGGATTTTTTAAAGATTTCCAACCAAATACTGTATAATGCTTTATCTTCACTGTTTCCCTCCCACTGTGCTCCTTTAAGCTCATAGAATTTATTAACCTTATCATTTTCTATGTGCTTTTCCAAAAACCTTAAATGTTTTATTATCTCAGGATTCTCTGCAGTTACATCATTGTCCAGGTTTATTTTTGATTGTAATACCTTACTGTAGTCGATATTGTTGGGATTGAAGGGGGGTATAATCCGCAAGCTATAAAGGCGTTTTGAAAAATTTTTTTGATATCGTTTATTTGCTCCAACGCAATTTTAAGTACTGGTGCAAAGTTATCCCGTTTGAAAGCTTTACGTCCATTTTCACTTCTCCATTGCTGGATACTTTTCTTCCAACTATTTTTTAGGGATCTGAAATCCCACATCAAGCGGTTGGAGAATATGTGTGGAATTGGGTAAAAGGCTAATAAGAATGATGTTTTTTTCTCTGCAAAAATCGCTAAGGGGCGCAGTTACATGAAATTTGTGGCCATCCAGATGCAATAAAACAGGAAACAGTATGTTTTGTTTCAGAAGCCACGGGTAGAAAATATTGGTGACATATTCAAAAAATGTTTCAGAGGTCATCCAACCACTTTCTGATTTTCCAAGTACCCATCCTGAAGGAATTTGGTGTATGACATGTTTTGGTATTCACTCGTAAGGGTATATAACCATTGGGGGAGTTTCGTCACCAAATGCATTTCCTGTAAAGAAAATACGAATTGTAATATTTATCCAATCAATAGAACTCTGATTAAAAAACTGACCACATATCAAGACTGTTAAACAGTCTTTTTCATCATCTGCGAGGTTGTAGACTGTCTTACTCCCTTTTTTGGCAAGAATGTTGTTGCCCTTAGGTGCAAGAAAAAATGCTGACTCGTCCGAAATGAATATTCTTCGAGAGTCATCAATCGAAATCCCAGTTTCTTCAAAATAGTCCAATATTTCTTTGAACCAGTTTCTGATGCTGCGTTCAGTCACGGTAGCCCTTGCGGAAGTGAGATTTTGAGCCATTCGCTGACTTATTGTAGGGTATCTTTTAAAAAAGTCCTCGTACCAATGACGCCCAGACTTTCTGTCAAGAAAATTGTTGGGCCGTTTTAAATTTTTTACTAATAAATCGACACTATTCACTAACTGTGACTTAGTCACAGGGAATCCCATTTTGGCCATGGATATTATCCACTGAGCCAATATCTCCTCTTCTTGAGATGTTTATATTGTGGATATTCCGCTTTTACATTCTTCTGGATATATATATATATATATATATATATATATATATATATATATATATATATATATATATATATATATATATATACCTTTTATTTTTCCAATCAATGTAGTACGTGAAACATTGTACATTTTTGCTGCAGTCGCACAAGGAGTGCCATATTTTATGGCTTCAAGAGGTGATTTTAGGCTTCCCTTGGAATATTTTGTGCACTTTTTCTCTTTGTCAGACATTTTGAAAAATGAACAAAAAAACATGTCACTAGCAAAAATTTGTGCATTATTCAACATGCTAATTAGTACCACTTAAATCAGACACATAATGCACCTTAATTCGACACCCCTGTCGGATTTATGACTGAATGTAGATTATAACGAAGTTATTAATTAAAAGAGAAGCCATCATATCTATTGGGCAAGAAGTAGAGAAAGCAATGTACTTTCATAAAAATCGCTTTGCACGTAAATCCGACAGGTCATGTCTGATTTACAGCACAATGGTTATGGACTGCACCTAAATCAGACACTTGAAAATGGTCACTTTGTACCAATTTTAACCATAGAAAGTGTATTATATGTCAAATTTAAGGTTTCGTAAACACGTTGGTAAAAGCATCATGGAAATATAGGCATTATTGGCAATTATACAGCTTACTGAAAGCTACGACATTTGTTCTTACCTTACAAGAAAAACGTCAGACTTTGCAACATGAGCACTAGTCACTTACAGCATACGGTTTTGAGGTTAGCACTTTATATGCGTTTATGTCGATAATACAGAAACATTTAAAAATAGATTTCTGCTATAATATTCATCCTTCAAGAAACTTCATTGCTGTTCTATCCGTTACAGTTTTCTTGTTGTCCGTATTTTGAAGATCACATGTCTGAATTATGGTCACTGTCTGGATTGGGGACACTTACCTTATGTATGTACAACATATCAATGAGACAGTTCACATCACTTTCAAACAATCATAAATTCCAGTTGGTTACTGTCAGTGTGACTATGCATCTATGCATTTTTAATAATTACCTATGAAATGATATTCCTGGCTCGTTTTTATTGCTATAAATTTTGCAGCCAACACAGTTCACAATACACAAAACTTTTCGGTAAAAAAAACTAACAACTTAACCGTGTTAACCAATTGATTTACCACACAATCAATGGCAAATGAATCGGTTGTGGTAACAAAAGAGAAGCATTGCCTAATATATGTATATTAGGCAATGAATATAAGTAAAGAATCGGATTTTCAAATTCGCTAAAAAAAAAAGAAACACGGTGGCGAAGCTTATAGACTGTCATTAACTTACAACCCTCTACTATTACGTGCACTTCAACTAAAATTCAAAAAAGACTTCCAATTAAAGATTGTTTCTTTTAAATCCTAACATGGCTTTCGACACTGACAATAAAAGCAGATTGATTAATTTTTCGGCCTTATGTCAAAAGTACATACACTAGTTAATTTAAATGAGACTGTCGCGAGGTATGCCGTTTCAATTTGATGAATTGCAGCGTGGCATTTATATTAAAAAACTTTCTATATTTGCAATGTGTCTGCAAATAAGCTAAATGTAAGGTAGTGCTGTGTCTGCTATGGCTCCATAGAAGGTGTGCCACAACATAACTTCATCATGTTTGGGACAGTACCTATGTTAACAGACAAAATGTTCAGTCACATATTTCAATTTTATTTTAAGAATACTAAATAATTCTAAAAAAAGCAAATCAATACAAAACAATATATAAACCCCTTAAGAATATTGTTTTTTGTTAAAGCATTGAAGGCAATTCGGTGGTTGTCTGACGCAATCTGCACAATAGGTTGTTACTTTTGATATTTTAGATCTGGAAATTTCTCCATTCCTCTTTCGTTCGTAGCAGCCCCTACAATATTTTCGACCAGCTCTGTAACTTCCAGGTTTTTTTACAAATTTATGACTTGCCATAGGTTTTTTCTTAGTGGATGATGTAGGTTCTGCAGTATTTTCACCAAGCGCAATGTTACTATCTGATACCTTATTTTCGCTCTTCAAGAGTTCCAATACTATTTGTTCTCTAAATTCGTTCACCTTGATGTTTTTTGAATTAACTAGAGAAATTCTATGGCAATCTTTCGATACCATTTCAAACTTCGCCGAAGAGCAGTTCCGTAACTTGCTAATTGATCAGAAAGATCAATTGAAGCCTTTCCAAAGTTGTAATCTACAACGGCTTTAGGTTTCAAAACGGGTCCTGTCCGTCTAATAAGTTCAGTAGTTTCTTCTGCATGACAAGTCGATAATGTTAGGACTTCTCTTTTATCACGCCATTTTGTTACGGTTATACCTTTCTGATTTTCTCTGGATATCATTTCACCCTTTCTTAATTTCTTCGTAACTACTTCCTTTGGATTTCCCCAGCGATTTTTGCGAAGGGTACCCAATAAGTGCGTTTTTCTTTGCAGTAACGTATTTGCCAATTCTAAGTTTGTATAAAAATTATCTGTTATAAGTGTCCGTCCTGCGTCTAGAAGAGGTGCAGACAATTTCAGGACTACATCAGTGGCAAGCGAAACTTGCCTCTTTTCGCCTTTCCCACTATATATGGCAAGGTTCCATGTATAACCAGTTTCGCAGCATAGTTTACAAATTTTTATCCCATATTTATGAGTTTTTTGGGGGATATACTGCTTCATGATAAGTCTTCCTTGGAAAGGAACCATGCTTTCATTTATACGGAAGATCTTGTTTGGTGTATACATTTGTTGGAAATTTGTCAAGCACATATCCACTAACTTCTGTATTTTAATTGAAAACGGTTTCGACTCATGGTATTTCTTGCCACATCGTTTCGGTAAAGAAGACTAGAAGACCAATAATTCTCAATTGATGGCATTTTCACCAAACCCATATATCCAATCAACCCAATAAAACGTCTTATTTCAGTGTTGTCAGTCGGTTGCCATTTATGCCATCTCGAGGTTTTAGGAATATCAGCTTCACTGGTCAGACATTGCGTGGCATATAAATTCGTTTGATCTACGATGTTATCAATAATTTTATTGTCTATTAGAGAACAATAAAAATGGTATGGTGCTCCATTCACCAGTTCTAAAAGCACTGCTTCGTTGAGTCCTGAGATAGCAGCAAAATCAAATTGCTGTTGACGGCCAAGTGGAACTGACCACTCACCATCAGTTGCTTGTTCATGAAGATCTTGGACCGTATCTTCGTTTTCCGAGCTATCACTATCTGAATGCATAGTTTCAGCAATGCCGGATGGTGAATGAACAACAGGTGTTGCGTTTTGCCCAACATCAATATTTTCTACAAATGCAGTGGGATTGGACAGGTCAAGTTCTGATTCGCTGGTAGGTAGAACATACTCTGGATCTTTCACGGAATCAGAAGAACTAAAGTCTTCATCAGTCGATGCGTCATCAAACCCTAGATGAAAAAAATACAAGTTTTTATATTTCCTCATTTTGAGAAAACAAAGAAATTATTACCAACAAGAGGTGGTCCCATACTTCTTGTCATTTCTACAAGCTTTCTTGACCTTTGGCTAACGTTCTCCATAGTAACATAAACTGACCAGTAATAGCAACCAAACACGAAACTCACAAAACTAAATTTTGCGCCGTCAAAATGTGTAAAGTAATTTTACGTTATCGTAAATATCAAAACATACGATTTTTGTAAACAATAAATATAAACATCAAATAATGTTGAGGCCCATACATATACAAATACGAAACACCCAGACACACGTCTTACTTGCAACGAATTGTAAATGCAACTGCTTTTAGTTGTACCAGCATATGTACAAATGACAAGTTACGACTTGCAATGTGTCTGCACAACTGTGTCTGCAAACACATTTTCGGGAAGTTACAGGCCCACATTGAAAACTGCAGACACCGGTGTCTGCTCATTAAAAACACGTTTTATAAAATAAATAAATAAGATAATTGAAAACCAATAGTTGCAATAGCTTTAAATCGACAATTTCTATACTACGAATCGAAAACTAGAAAATGAAATTTTTAACATTTTTCTGATTTTGCCCTTGGCAGTCAACCTGTTAAATTCTATATGTATTATAAGAAGTTTTTTTTAAAAAGTAGGGATTTGGACTGTACAACATATGAGTGTGATTCAAAAATGTTAGCTCTTATGAATTCTCATGTAATTTATGATTACAAGCATTAAAATTAATATGTTAGTGATTGGACATATACTCATATATATATATATATATATATATATATATATATATATATATATATATATATATATATATATATAATCATATGTTCTAATACCTAAATAATTAATAACTTAAGCTTATCTCCTTTATGTGCCTATAAATATGTGCAATCGTTTTGTTTTTTTTTTTTTTGATATGATTTTTTGTTTTGCTGAATTATGTTTTTTTTATATTAAAAATATCATAAATTTATTTAGTATTCACTTTGACCCTAAAATCTGTCCTATGCGGTTTTAATTGTGTGAACGAGTGGGGGGGGGTGACATAGGGGAATTTTGAACAGATTGTAGGGAATTTCATTTTCAAAGGTTACCAACACTGGTGAGCGCTTGGATCTAGAAGTATCGCTCACAGCGAACGTAGTTAAACTGTTGACTTTATTTATATCTGCACGTGCAGAACGTCGCAAAATATCACGTGTACGTAAAATCTGTAATTAACAGGTGTTGAAGTAAGGATAATAGCTTGTTATTGTTTTGTGATTAAAACAGCTAAGAGGTTTCTGAGTAATTAGCGTGACGCGAATTAAAATATTAAATTATCTACTGCAGCATTAATTATTTCTAGATGAAGGTCACCATGTATGAACTCTTCCAAAATTATTATTTGTTGAATATCAACCATAGCCCATACTTTTTCTAAGGCTTATTCGTTATAAATAAACAAATAAACGTTTTACATACAGACACAATTGTCAAATTCAATTGTCAGTTAACTGTCACTTTTCGCTACATCGTAACAGTGCGTTCAGAATGTTCCCAACAGTTGACATCCAACCGTTGAGCGCTATAACTCAGCAGCTGACGTCGTCTGAACATGTCCAATGTAAATAAACGAATGCGAATGTAACTTCAGGCAGGTGAAGGCAGCAGCAAATTCGTTAATTTTAATACCCATTTCATCTTTAGAAATTACTTTACATTGAAAATATGTTCTTATGATAATTAATACTTGTACCCTTGTTTATTCATTAATACTATAACTATATAAATATATAAACAATGCTTGTACCATTGTTTATAATAAACAATGCTTGTACTTTGTAACATTTTGAGTACCATCACAGCTGTTCATAACACTAGTAAAGTTGGTACCGCGTAAAAAAGCGAATGAAAATAAACGAATGCGAATGTAACTAGAGCCAGGTATAAACATTTTATACGCGGTTTTATGTAATTAATGTTATATGTAAACAATTTATATAATAAACTTTTGTGAATAGTTCAAGATGTCTGAGGAAGTTAATAAAAATATAATTAAATTGGAACCTAAAGAAGGACCAATTGATTTATTCCTTGTCCAGCAGCAAGTCATTATAAATAATGATATAAAACAAGAAATTAATTTGGAGTATAATAATATAAATTGTGAATCTGCAAATATTGCTAAGATTAAAGAATTCAATGATTATGATTCAACATACAGTAGTAATACAACTGATATCGATTCTAATGAAAAACAATCCTTACTTATATTATATATGTGCAATGAATGTGACTATTCTTCATATTTAAAGAAATACTTAAGAAGACACATAATGGGACATACTTCACGTAATAATTATAAATGTAGTCCATGTGAATATTCACCAAAAGAGAAGAGTGGCTTTAAACATTTATTAATACACACTTCATCTACTAATTACAAATGTGATCAGTGTGACTATTCATCAAAATGGAAGCGCAATGTTAAACGACATCAGTTAATACATACTTCAACTGCTAATTACAAATGTGATCAATGTGAATATTCTTCAAAATTGAAGGGCAATTTAAAGCAACATCAGTTAATACACATAACAAGTACTAATTACAAATGTGATCAGTGTGACTATTCATCAAAATTGAAGCGCAATTTAAAACACCATCAATTAATTCACACTTCAAGTACTAATTACAAATGCGATCACTGTGAATATTCATCAAAAGTGAAGCAGAATTTAAAAAAACATCTATTAATTCATACTTCAAGTACTAATTACAATTGTGATCAATGTGATTATTCATCAAAATTGAAAGGCAATTTAAAACAACATCAATTAATACACACCACAAGTACTAATTACAAATGTGACGATTGTGATTATTCATCAAAATTAAAGGGCAATTTGAAACAACATCAATTCATTCACACTTCAAGTGCTAATTACAAATGCGATCAGTGTGAGTATTCATCAAAAGTGAAGCGAAATTTAAAAAAACATCTATTAAATCATACTTCAAGTACTAATTACACATGTGATCAATGTGATTATTCATCAAAATTAAAAGGTAATCTAAAGCAACATCACTTAATACACACATCAAGTACTAATTATAAATGTGACGAATGTGATTATTCATCAAAATTGAAGGGCAATTTAAAACAACATCAATTAATTCACACTTCAAGTACGGATTACAAATGCGATCAGTGTGAGTATTCATCAAAAGTGAAGCGGAATTTAAAAAAACATCTATTAATTCATACTGCAAGTACTACTTACAAATGTGATCAATGTGATTATTCATCAAAATTAAAAGGCAACTTAAAGCAACATCAATTAATACACACCTCAAGTACTAATTACAAATGTGATGAATGTGACTATTCATCAAAACTGAAACGCAATTTTAAACGACATCTTTTAATACACATTTCAAGTACTAATTAGAAATGTGATCAGTGTAACTATTCATCAAAAATGAAGCGCAATTTAAAACTACATATATTAAACCATGCTTCAAGTAGTAATTACAAATGTAATCAATGTGATTATTCATCAAAATTCAAGTACAATTTAAAGCTACATCAATTAAGACATCCTTTAGGTAGTGATTACAAATGTGATCAATAGGCATGTACGAAACCATAACCCTAGTGTTGAGTGGGTTGATTGTTGTCACGTGACAGATTTTATGGGTTATTTTAGAAATGGGACACTTTACAAACATTTGGGTTTTGTTTAAATTTCTGTAACCTAGGTTATGTTCTACACTTTAATAATAATAAAGAATTCAAATTTATTATTATTAGTTGGTTAAAAATTAATCCTTGATGATGACATGGATTTAGCATTGATTACTAAAACAGTTTACAAACATCAGAATTGTATATATAGTGATGTTACGTATATGTTACGTGAAGATGAAATTTGTATTAAGCCATTTTTGTCTAACAAATGGTCATTTGATAAATTGTTTAATTTACTGAAAAAGGAGAATAAACCACTAAATGGGACATTGGGAAACAAAGAAGTTTATCGGTAGTTATGTTAACGTAATTGGCAATTACATGAAATTTCTGTTTATTATAATTTAGTAAAAATAATGTCATACTGGTTTAATGTTGCAAAAAGTACTGCAAGAGATGTATTGCACAGAGTTATAGATTTATTAATTGAAACAAGAAATTTATTTGATTGAAATGTTTAAATTATTTCTTGCAGGATGGCCGGGGAGATGCATGTTGCTCTTGTTTTCAGACGGTCGGAAATAGAACAGAAACTGGCCACAAATGCTGGAAACATTCTCCCCGAGGATTTCACATAATAGACGATTGTGCTCTTACAAGGCAAGAAAAGCTATAATGTCAGGTTGCGTTGACGCACCCTGTATGTAGGATGTTGTAATGACGTGTATTACGTGTTTTGAGTACGGCTGTATTGAGTTTGAACAAAAAAAAAAAAATTTTTTTGTGTATATGTATAATGTATGTGGGTGTATGATACGCCACTGGAAATGTAGGAGAAATATAATTCAGTATGTAGATACGTGTATTTGAATATTATAGAGACTTTAGTGTTGGAATAATTAGATTCTGATGAATGTAAATGTGAAGAGAAATTTGTCGATGGGACGATAATGTTTGCTACTGTTTTGCTACTTGATAAAGAATGGAATGTTGGTGGAAAAGGAGTAATTTTGGTCAGAAGATGTGAGGGTATAAGTGTAGAATGTTTTAGAAAATATGTAGAGAAAGATTGGGTATGTTTAAGTGTTAATTTCAGAAGGTTTTCGTAATGTTGTGCAATTGTTGTGAGAATATAGGTATGTATATGGGATTTGAGACCTTAGACGGTACTTATTTTTGCAAATGTTGCGGAAGGAGATCGAGCGCGGGTTGGAGATAAATGTTGAAAGTTGCGTAATGGTCCAGAGTGGCTACTGAATGAATGTAATGACGAAAAATGATTTCTTCATGAAGTAATTGTAAAATTTGTAAGTAAGAACAAATATGGCGATGTATTGTAGTTATGAGCGTGGTTGTACAGATGGTAGTAACTATCGGCACTAAGAAATTTTGAATGAATACTATTGGAGAATATAGCGCGGAAGGAAGACATGTTTAAAGATGGATGACTGAAGTTATAAATAGGAAAGTCAGGGATTGACGGGAGCTTTTTCGTTTTTGGCTGTTGCTTGTGGTGAATGTTGGGGGACGCGCGCGGTGTAGTGTGGCTTAGAATGGGTTAAGTTGGAGTTATATTTGTGAATAATATTGAAGGCAGTCATTGTGAAACAACTGCGCAACCCGAAAGGGGATGAATCGTATAAGACATTCATAAATAAAACAATTAATTAAATTGAGATTGAAGATAAAATTAGTTTGTTTATTTTCAAGAAAGTAAAAAGTGCATAAGCAGATTTATAAAAAGTTAACAGTTGTTATGTTAAAGTGTTAAGTGCAGCGCGTGTTCTTGTACCGATATTGAGTTAAAATTATTTATGGGACCACTTTTAAGTAAACGAAATTTTTGGTAGTAAATTAAGCCAATGTTGAGGTAATTTTTATGTGACATTAAAAGTTTATTCGTGTAAGGAAGGACTAAACTTTCCTAAAGGTTGCTAGAAATTTTAAGAGGCAACCAAACGTGTACAGATTATTACGTGTTATTGGACTACTTGTGAGTACAGAAAGGAATAAGTGTTTGTGAAATTGTGAAGCACTGGTTATGTGCCTTCATGCAATTTAAGGATTACAAATGGACTACAAATAATTGATTTACGGGAAGAAAGAAGAGCGTAGGATTAATGGACAATTTTAAGTAAGGATTATATTTAAGTACTTTGAAAATTTAGTAAAGCACGATTATCTCTTTGTTTAGTTCATTTGCGTAATGTTGAGTAAATATTAATTAGTTTAGAAGCGAAAAGATAATCGTTCTCGAGTTATGTGGTTTTGATTGGTTGTTTTAGTATTAAGAATTTTGCAGAAATTGGTAGTGACGTGTGGTTTTGATTTTCAACCACGTTGTTGTGGTATATGTACATATATTTGTGTTTGTTTCTTTGACATTTGTTTATCATTTTATGCAGGCCAATATATATATTTATCGTTCAATTTTTTTTTTTTATTCTGTTGTTTATTTAGCCAGGTATGAGACATATTTGTGACGATTACTTAATTGGTGACCTAGTAGATTTTGACAAGTTAAGTGTAGACTTTGCATATTTTGGATTTTTAAGATTAATGAACAACCTGAAAGGTTATATTTGCCAGGTTGATTGCAAAAATTTTCTTGTTAGTTTCATTAGCGCAATGCACTAGTCACGGATCAGCTGTTAATTAAGATTTCATTAAGTATAACAAAAAGTTAGAGTTTTGAGAACTTACGCATATTTACGAATGTCAGTACGATTCAGAAATGTTATGGAAATTAAATTAAATTTAAAAGATATCGTTCATGTTAGGAATTTTAAAATTTAATTACCGTTCATTGAATGAATTTGAATAATCAATTTTATTTTGGAAGTTTTGGTATACGAGGTGTATTCAAAAAGTTTTTAATAACCTGGGTAGTATTAAATATATTTGAGTTTGAGTTGAATTGTTTGGGACGAGTGGTTGTTTTACAACCCTCGTGTGAGAGTTTACTGAGTAAGCACAATCCTACTTTCCACAATCAAGTAGGGTTAATTAACATCCAGCTTAAGACAATTATTTTAGCAAAGTTTCGATTGTGGTGGCGCCTAGAGACATATTTTCCCGGAAATGGCAATGGATAGGCCACATAGCAAGACAAAGCACAGAAAGATGGATACATAGAAGAGTAAACTGGAGGCCCCGTGAAACAAAAAGAAGCATAGGAAGACCCCTAAAAAGATGGATCGACGTCAAGAACCTTGCCGTGAGAAATTGGATGAAAATCGCTCGAGATAAGAACTCATGGAAACAATTGGAGGAGGCCTATGTCCAGCAGTGGATAAATCAAGGCTGAAAGAAGAAGAAGAAGTTCCGCATTGCAAGTGAAACCACACGACGCAGCCCACAGCAGTTGTCTGTGGGTCACAGCAACGTAATAACACAGTATAGGTATATAGTTGGCGTTAGCTATATATCTATACTGTGGTAATAGTCGGTACAAATTTAACTTTGGATTAGCATCTATCTATTCATACCCTGTCACAATTTGTCTTCGATGCACGTGCACCATCTTGTATACATACTTCATGTGGTAAATTCAAATGTAATGAATGAAATACCTTTAAATATTAATTACAAATGTGGTCATTGTGACTATTCAACAAAAGTGAAGCACAATTTAAAAGTTCGTTACGAAAGTGATCCATGTGATTGTTCATCATAATGGGAGCACTATTTAATAACTGCAGCGCCAATATTTGATTTAAGTACAGACCATATTTACATTGTAAGGCGTGTTAAACATATTAAAGTTAATCTCATTATTTTTTCTTTAATCATTATTGTATTTGTAAAGACTGCATTAATTAACATTCCCGATTAAAGCACTAATTTGTATATTATCTATGTTGGACACACATTCAACTTTTATTTATTGTGATTGTGGAATATGATAAATAGCACTAAAAAATATAATAAAAAAACAAGTTTATTTAAATTATTATAAGTTTTTGTTATGAACGAATAAGTTCAAAGGTAAATATGTAATTAAAAATTATTATTAATTTTGTTAAATATATAAATAAAAAGTTTACCTCGAGTAGGATTTGAACCTACGACCAGTACTTTACTCTAGCAAAGTACTGGTCGTAGGTTCAAATCCTACTCGAGGTAAACTTTTTATTTATGTATTTAATAAAATTAATAATAATTTTTAAGTTTATTTAAATTTATCAAAAAAAAAAAGTAAATATAACAAAACATTAAATTTTTTATCCGCAAATTAATTTTATATTAGTAATACAGATACATTTCTGATTGTACAACATTTACTATTAGGTATTGAAACTATTTATGAGAGACACTGCAAATATTTTGAGTTTCTGAATAAGTTGGCTTTCTTATGGCAGACTTTTTAGATTTCCTTGATTTTTTTGTAGCATAAAATCGCCTTTGAGGTAATATTTTTTTATTAGCTGGAATTGAGCTTAAAGGCTTATATGTAATTTTTTACCACCTCAACTTTGGGCTATTGTTTCGACATTTATAAGCAAATCCAAAATACTGCCATCAGATAGTATTTCCAAATATATATTTTCTTCCTGCATTGTTTGTTGATTCTCCATATCTAAGAAAACATTAAATTAAAGGTCAATATATAAAATAACTTACAGAATCACCCATTTTTATGCCTTCGTGAAAAACTGTAAATAAATATTAAAATATTGCATTAATAGATAGTTTTCAATATATAGAATTGTACTTTATCTACAACGCAGAAGAATTGAGAGGAGTATAGAGAATAAAATCAGGACTGGAAATTATAAAAAAGATTAGATTATTATTGTTATTCTGTTCCATGCGAGGTTGCATGCCATCAATAAGCTTCCTGCCAAGAAGGTGAATATGTTTGCATATAACCCATTTCATTGATGAGTCAATGCAAGAACAAGAGTATTTATGTAGGCACACATCACATTCCTTTCAGATTAACTGGCATTTGCAACCTAGGTTGACTACTTTTATATGGTTTTTTTAGGACAACACTTCCCACCCATCTTCAACCTGTATCACCAGGTCAGGATTTAAATTAAGGCATATTTTGTGTCTCTGGCCAATATTTCGTCATTTGCTGGTAATTTTGACTTTATTTAAAATAATTATTCTGTTGAATAACTTGTCTTTATGGTGCACACAACCAGGACCGCAGCTACACATTTTTCCAGGAGGGGCAAGCCCTAATTTTGCCGCTCCCCCTTCTACCACTCAACCTCAGTTATTTGCAAATAACAATTCATGTAAAATATGTTTATTATACTGCAGGGAAATATTATACATACATAAAACAATTATGTAAATTTGACTTTTCTTGATTTTTTGGCTGCAAATGTCTTGATTATTTCGTCGAATGAGATTGATGTTCAATTGATATGAGACTTAAATTGGTTAATCTCTGTTGTTTCATGGTGCTCCTTAAATAATTCTTGATTAGTTTAAGCTTGCTAAAGCTTCTTTCACCCGAAGCAATAGAGACTGGGAGAGTAAGGAATATTTGTAAAGCTGTTGTTATGTTTGGGTAACCCTCTTGCAGGTGCTGCTCATAAATAATTTTCAAAGTGTTTTGTGCTGTGACATTTC
Source organism: Vesta saturnalis (assembly GCA_036346205.1). Classification (NCBI taxonomy): domain Eukaryota; kingdom Metazoa; phylum Arthropoda; class Insecta; order Coleoptera; family Lampyridae; genus Vesta; species Vesta saturnalis. Next base: position 875,331 of record JARFJB010001987.1, read on the forward strand.
TTAGACTACTGCTCATTTCAAGAGCATGGTATTTAAAACTTTCTATTTCATTTGTTAAAATCTTCTGAGTAACTGTCAGCCAATATTTTAGCTTTAATTTGTAAGTCTTTTGAATCTGTTTCATTTATTTGAGAGCCACACAGAAAACCAAATTTACGATTTATGTCTTTCAATGCATCAAATCTGCTATTTATTTCACTTAGAATTCTGTCAAGTATTTCCATGAGAGAAGCTCTCAAATTTTCTTCCTGTGTTAAACCAAATGCTTCATCTTCACAGGTCTCACCAGGCATCATCTTCTTTTTTCTTTTTCTTTGTTCTTTAAACCCGGTTTCTAAACTATTTTCTTGGGCCATGATTTTGGCATCTGCCATAGCTTCCGATACTAAGCTTTCTCTCTTTGAAGACAACAGGTTTATTAAACCTTGCATGTTTCTCGCTGCTCTGTCAACTGTCAGGTCTGCTCCCTGAAGGAACTTATTGGTTCTGTCAATTGGCTTTAGTACACTGTACCAAAAGCAAGTCAGCACAATAAATGTAAAATACTTCATTTGACCCATGAGAGCTGTAGCTTGAGTTTTAGTCTCTGGCGTAGGCCCCTTAGTACATAACTCTTCAAGAGCTAGATATATTTTATCAAGGTGTTTGAAGACGACTTCGACAGACTCAAGTCGTGCTGACCACCTTGTTTTACTTTCTGCCTTAAGAGTTAAAGGAACGGGACTTTGCAGCACTTCCCATCTTGAAGTAGACCCGCTGAAGTAGTTATAAAGGGAGTGCAATACTCCAAAATAATTTTGTGCTGGAAGGCATGCTTCGGCAGCGTGAACTCCGACTAAGTTTAAGGAATGAGCAGAGCAGGGCACAAAATATGCGTATTTGTTCTCTTTCAGTATTCTAGTTTGCACTCCTTTGTATTTTCCGGCCATGTTGGCACCGTTATCATACGATTGGCCTCTGCATAGCTTCATATCAAGCCATCATTGTTTACTTTTTTAATAATTTCTTGAGAAAGACCTTCCCCAGTTTTGTCAGAAACAAGAAAAAAATCTACAAAACTCTCTACAACTTCAGGTCCATCATTACTTATATTTACATATCTGATTATCTCTGTCATTTGTTCATGGTTACTGATGTCTGGTGTACAATCGAACATTAAGGCAAAATATTTAGCTTTTTTAACATCTTGGATTACATTTTGTCTTATTTTGTTAGAAATTATATCAAGAAATTCATCTTGAATTTCCGATGAAAAATAGCTTAGCTGCCCTTACTTATGGCGTTCAATATGTTGTCGAAGTGGGGCATTATAGTGGGACAAAAAAGCTATTGTGTTTAGAAATTTTCCACTGTTCGAATTTTCAAAATTACATCGTTCACTTGTTCCTCTAAATGGACTCCCTTGCTTCGCTAAATGTAAAATAACATCAACAATACAGTATAAAACTTCTTTCCAGTGAGATTCTTCTTTTTGAATGGCATCTTGGAGTTCTTTGTCAATGCCTCCTTTCCCGAGAGATGTCTCTAACGACTTCCACATACAAAAGCAACGTTTATGATTGGAGGAATTCTCATGTTCTGGTATTTTGTCATTAAGCTTTTTCCATGTTGCAAATCCCTCTTCTTTGGCTAAGGATGACATTCTAGCTTCATGGGAAAACAAATGAGAAAACATTCTGCAACAAACGCAGAACAAAGAAACTTTAGTTTCACTATAAGCTAAAAAAGATCGTTTAACCTGTGATCCATTTTTTAACGATTTAAAAAACCAATCTTTAGTAAGAGTTCGTCCGTCTCTTTCGCTTTTCGATAAGTCCGGTGTATAGTTACTATCTACCCTCATTTTAGTAATATAACACCTTTCAGTATCAGATAGATATCTTGGCCATGTACCAGGATCATTAAAATCAAATTTAAAGTCAGGTTCGGGTTTCTCGCTCAAACTGATGGGGGATAAGGTTTTTGTTAAAGAATTTTCAGCGGGAAGGTTACTAGCGCTATCATTTGTTTCGGAATTTGTTGATGTAGCTGTAGGTATTAGCGTCGAAGGTTTTGAAGTGGTCGAAATGGTAATTTCATGTTGGGAAGTTCCAGAAATAGCAATTTCTTCATTACTTTCTTCTTCCATTATATTACTGCCATTTTGTTTAATGCTTGGTCGGATGCTAATAGAATTGCATTTCCCATTACTTTTGAAGTTCCTTCAGCTTCTTTAACCTATTTTTCTTGTACGCAGCACCAGATAGTTTTTTGCGGTCAGCCATTGTGATTTTATTGTCCTAAAAAAAGAATATTGACTTTGATATATAGTATATTATAACATTAGGCCCCCAAAAAAAAGATTTAGAAAAAACCCTTTAGTGCTTCTAGTTTTTATATTATAAGTAAGGCTGTTAATTAATATAAGGTTTTACAGTTGCTTAAAGTTATTGATACTTAGAACTAAAAGCGCTATTGAGCACATGCGACTTATTAATTACAATACATTTTTATTCTTTTAAAATTGAGATCTATATCTAAACTATTTTTGTGCAAAATTTAATGCGACTATGTTCATAACTGTAGAGTTAACTAATTTGTAAAGGATTAGGACGGACAGACGGACGGAAGGACGAAATTTAAAGCTACGACAAAACGAATCTATAAGAGTTCCACTTTTTTTGCCATTCGGCTGCGGAACTCTAATAAACGGTTAAAGACAAAAAAACATTTTTACTCTGCCAATATTGTCGTGTGTTAACTGCATAAAATATTTTTGTTGCGAATGTCAAGACCGGAAACGTGATTAAATGGCAATATTTTTAACTCATTTTCCAAAATATTACCATATCAGCTGATAAAACAAACGCCAAATTGTTACTTACCGCTAAACAATGGTTCCCACCTTGTTTAATTTGGCAATTGATTAAAGTTAAACAATTTTTACGTTTATAGTATTTTAAATTTTACTGCAACTGCAAACGCAGTTTCTTACAGGATCGTAGACGTTTTTTTGTAGACGCCAATAACACCATAACACGAGAAACACGCAGCAAGGATAGGGTAGCAGCACAGTGCAATACTTTGACAGTGGCCGACATGCGACTAACAGTAGATTATAAAAATAGACAAGAGCAGTTTCTAGTGATGAGTCAGTCCTATGGTTAGTCGGGCCGGACTACGCTTGAACAGTAAACTGTACTGAATCTGCAAATTACTGACTTAAAACATTCCGTTATAACTCTTATTGAAAGTCTTACAAAAACACATTGAGAATGTATTTATTTCCTTTACTTGTACGAAAAATATACCTACTTTGCAAAATTTTTTGTGTGTAATAATTGAATACACATAAATACCACTGCGAATGAAAGTACAATTTTATTAAATATAAATTATATAATATATATTTGAAATAAAACATTGTTTGAATGAACAAGAATAAAATAATGCAAATTTATCGGGATCGTAAGGGTAGAAAAGTGTTTCGAGTACAGAGAGAAAAAAACAGGTTTATTTTTATTCTATAAGAACCTAATTTAAACATGGAGATTTTTAAATACAAATAAGTATTAATTACGAAACCATTGGGGACATGTTTCAAACTAAACATGTTCGTTTAAATTTAATAAACAGTAAAATGTTTTTGGATTGACTTGTATAGAGTTGACTAGGGCATTTTTGGAGGAAATTACAGAAATTAAGATATTAACACAACACTACTTGTAAATTTCTTTCATAACATTCTTTGCCAAAATGTAAAGAACATAATATTCTAGCATTTAATACGTTAACTTGCCGGCTCGTTTGCAAGCATATAATCATTGTCTGTTTAAATTATCGTGTCTTTAGGAAAACGAAAGGACATTAAATCTTTATTATAATGTTTAGACTGATTGTCTACGTTGCAAATAGCAACATCACAACGTATATTTGTGGCAATAACGCTCTAATTCTCAACAAAATTCAGTAATAAAATCAGGTATCGTACGCAAACATGCACTTCGCGCCAGAATTACCTACTCTCCAGCTGACGCCACCCACGTCTGCCCACTATGCGCATTGCGCAATATCCTATCTTCTGTGTTTATTGTATCATGCAGGTCACATTGACACTGATTGACAGTAGGTACTGTGTTGTGTTCGATGAGATAAGTACTTGCTTATGAAATGTTTGTTACATATTAATACTGGTCTGAAATTAGTAAAATTAAATTTAATTTTAAAGTAATTTTGCCGCCCCGAACATTTTGCCGCCCGGGGCAAGAGACCCTCCCATGCCCCTCCTTGCTGCGGCCCTGCACACAACCTTATCTAATCTTTTAACACACTTCCCATTAAGATATATATGCTTTAAAGTGTGGTGCATCCTTTCGAGGTGCATATTTGTGTTTGTGCCAAAGTTTAATCTAAAGCAATAGGCCCAAGATTCACAATTCTTTGTATAATAATTTGTAAAATACTCCCCAAATTCTTGTGTATCTGGATCTGCTAATAATGTATTGCAAAATTCATTTTTCATTTCACAATTCGCAGTTACATCTCTTTCCTCCATAATGGTCCTTACGAACTTATAGACCTCAATCTAAAAAAATTATATATACATCAATAATTTTAATTTAATTTATGTGTAAGTACCATAACTTGACTAATTGTTAAACTATAGTAACAAACATACCTGTTTATCCTTGATTCTAATTTTGATTAGGTTCTTGCGCTTGGTCAATATGCCAGGAGCAATAAAGTTTGTTAAAAATAATTGTATTAAATAAAAATTTTACCTCATGGCTGGTTTCTCCATTATGTCAACCCAGGCATTGTAAAAAGACTGCAATATCTGTCATAAAGACCCGAGGAGCAATAACATTGGAATACACTTATATGGAAAAAAAAACTTTTAGTACTTCCTTGTCAACTCTATTTGAAGGTAAAAAACCGTAAGGAAACCCTTGATGTATGTCATCAATTATCAGCTCAGCAAAGTTGTTAAATGAAAGTCATAACTATTCATGCCATGTTTACTATCAAGACAAATGCAATCAGAACCAAACTTCTTCAACATTTCACACTGAGCCTGATTCATTATAATTAATATAAAATCATCTTTTTTCAATTCACAATGTTTTTTAACTATATCCTGAGGTTTGTAAAAAAGTGCGCACATGTTAGGTACCTTCTTGTTTCATTTCATTGACCCATACCTCTACACTTGTAGCATCATTCTGATGTCTTATGGCTTCAGACCATAAATTATATGACTTTTCAATATTAAATAAGTCCTTGTTAGCAGGTGCAATCTATGCAATTTCGAGTCAGAACCTGGTCCAAGATAACATTGAAAGGTAACTTTGAAGCAATTTTTTCAGCACATTGTTTCCTTTCTAAAGGACTTAGATATACATATTACCTAAATCACTGTTATGTCTTATGTGGCTTTTTCTAAATTTACATGTAAATGTTGTGTCCTGGCTTATACTTAAATTGCTTTAGCTGAGGATCATTTCCATGAACTTTTTTTACATACCGCCTCAAATTTGAAATATCAGAAAACGTTTTGAGGCAACCACCACATTTTTCCCTCCTTTTTCATGTCTGTTAATGAAATATAAAACTACCGTTAATAACTACATGCTACATACTAATTAAGCTATCCATTCCCAAAGTGATGTTGTTTAGACAACATAACTAATTACATGCTAGTAGTTATGATAGAATTACTTGCCACTTTATTACTTAATACTTAAAATGAAATGCAAAATCAGTCACATTGGCCACATACGTAATTAATATTTGAAGTATGCTTTAATTGCTGTTTTAAATAGCACTCAATTTTGATGAATAATACATTGACCACATTTATAATTAGCACTTAAAGTTTGTATCCATTGAATGTTGTTTTAAATTGACCTTGACTTTTGATGTATAATCACATCACATTGATCACATTTGTAAACTTGAGTATTTGAAGTATGCGTCATTAGATGTTGTCTTAGGTATTTCATTCGTAACATTTGAATTTACCACATGGAGTATGTATACAAGATGATGCGCGCGCATCGAAGACGAATTGTGACAGGGTATGAATAGACCATATAACTACTAGAGTAAACGCCAAATACGAAGACACCTGCGCAGAAACAGAATATTGCATTAAAAAGAAATGGAATAATGATATGAGTGAGAAGTAGATATTATGTTCCGTCCACAAAATGTAGTGTTGTTTATTGTTTTCTAACCTCATTTTTCGTGCACGTTTTTATCAATTGTAAACAGTTTTTTTTTCAAAACTCCTTCCGTTTCAGCACCTTTTATTTACAAATAAGTTGTATTTGTAATCCACAGTAATATGTATTAATATAATATATTGATTTAGTTCGTTGAATAGTACACGGTCACGTGATTTTATTCGCGTAGCTTGGTGTCTTCGTATTTGGCGTTTAGTCTAGTAATTATATGGACTAGACGCTTGTCAACTACGCCGTCGCGCGATCAGCTGGGAAGTGCACGAATTGTTTTGTTTTCAAACTATATAAAATTATGGGCGGAAAATCACTCATAATCTCAAACTAACCTTTCAACACCTAAACATAAACACAGAAAACTTCGAGTGGGAATGATGCACTTTGGTTTCGTATTTCAGCGCATTTTTACGACTTTCTACGCTACGTAGCGGCACGTACTTTTACGACACGTAGATTCAGAATCATTTCTACTTCTACCCAATAATGCTGATACAATGCTTAGAGATTAGTACGTTTAAACTTCCTGAAAACTATGTTTTAATTTCTTCAGATGTGAAATCTTTATTTACTAATGTACCAGAACAACTAGTGTTACAAGCAATTAATAATAAATTGCATTTAATAAAAGAATTCACAGATATAGATATTACCCAGTTTAATATTCTAATAAAGTTTATAACACCCCCTGCTGGTTTCTGTTTGATCTTTAGACTCCGCCCAGGCTGTGTTCTGGTTGGAGGCCTAAGGCGCTGTGTTCTGATTGGAGGTTAGGTTACGCCCCCTTTCAGCTGATTGGTCTTGCGCGCATTCGGTATAGCGAGAAATATGAACATAAGGGGGCCCTCACACTATCTCATAAGGCAGGAACTTGTGTTAGGGTCTTCGTTCCCCTGTTGATAAATAGTTTTCTAATAAGGGGCCCTTGTACTATCACATAAGCCAGGTATAGGAACTTCTGTTAGGGTGTACGCCTTCTTTGTCAGGGCACCCTTGACGGTAAATAGTATTCTAATAAGGGGGCCTCATACTATCTCATAAGACATGTGTAGGAACTTGTGTTATAGTCTTCGCCCACTTGTCGTGGCCCTCTTGGCGGAAAATCTGAATTTGTTTGTGGCGCCATCTAATTGTGTATTTCTAGAGCTAATGAATGTTTTCTGTGATAGAGGTGGCTCCATCTAGCAGTATATCGAAATTTAAATTTGCCTGTGGCGCCATCTAGTGATGTGTTTCTAGGGCTAATGAATGTTTTTTGTAATAGAGGTAGCAATATACCAGCGGTATATTTTAGCGCGAAATTTGAATTTGTTTGTGGCGCTATCTAGTGGTGTATGTACTAATGAATGTTTTTCGTAATAGAGATTGTTAGCGGCTCTACCTAGCGGTATATTTTTAAAAGTACATGCAGGGCTCTGAAATGGTTAAGGTGGGACATTGGAAACAGTGTTTCTGCAGTAGAATTCGATTATCGATAATAAAAAGATTTTTTGTATCAAAGCAATTAATCAAATCAATTAATCAATCAATCAGATCAATCTCAGTCAAATCAATATCAAGTACGCCATCTAGTGGTGTATTTCTAGAACTAATGAATATTTTCTGTAATAGAGGTTGATCGTGGCTCCACGTAGCGGTAACTACGTACAGATCCCTGTAATCGTTAGGGCGGGAAATTTTATATGTTATTCTAGTAAGGGGTCCTCAGACTATCTCATAAGGCATGTATAGGTCTCCGGAACGTGTGTTAGGGCTTTCGTCCCTTGGCGTGAAGTTTGACAGCTATATATATATATATATATATATATATATATATATATATATATATATATATATATATATATATATATATATAGTGACATGGAAATGACCAAACTTGACCGAAACATTTAACTACTTAAAGGTAGCAATTGATTAAAATTTCAAAGAAAAAGAACAAAATATAAACAATTTTTATTAATAATGGGTTGCCCCCCCCCCCCTCCTGTTGGTTACACACTCCACCACTCGTGGCATCGATTCTAGCAGATGGTCGATGTCCTCTTGAGGTATTGTGTCCCAAGTAACCTGTAATTGGTGCTGTAGAGTGCAGCGTCTGCGGAGGATGCTTCTCAGTCTTCTCTCCATAATGTCCCAAAACACGCTCGATGGGCGAAAGGTCGGGAGATCTGGATGGAAATAGCAAGAGATTAACATTATCTTCTGGAAATCGGTCCAAAGAACGTCTTGCAATATGGAGACGGGCATTATCCTATTGCAAAAGTGGGTCTTCCAACTGCTGAAGAAATGGAAGAAAATGGGGTTCTAACACCTCATCCACATATCGTTGGGCGTTCATATTGTCTCGGATGAATACCAAACGAGACCTACTTTCATAAGTTATAGTACCCATACCATAATCCCTACAGTTTGGTCGCAACAGAAAATTCAACGTTTCAACATTCCGCACGTCTTCGTCTGACCCTCATACGGCCATCATACATCACTAAACAGAATCGGGATTCATCAGTGAACACCACCCTATGCCACTCTTGGTTCCAGTGCAGTCGCATCCTACACCACTCCAAACGTTGCCGTCGATGTTGAGTCGTTAGTGGTAATACAAGATGTAGCCGATAGGATTGTGAGCCGTAAGCTTTGAATCTGCCGTAAACCGTTCGAAGGGTTACAGGACAAGCTTCGTTAGCTAACCATGGATCAGCCATTGATCTGGTACTTAAGAATCGGTCTCTTGTTGGCATAAGTTGAAGATGGCGGTCCTGCACCTCATCCGTTCTTCTTCGCCCCCCGGTTCCTCTTCTGTGGACGAACTGTCAGATAAGCCATTACCACTTGATCCATATGAATGAAATTTTAATCAATTCCTACCCCTTCTTGGTGTTGCAATTTCCATGTCACTGAGTACATAAACAACGGTAGTAAGTTCAATAAGTTGCCATTTGGCAACGCTGCTACCAACACAAAAAAAGTTAACCTCTTCAAATTCAACCCTTCTAAATATTACTAATTGACATCCGCAAAAAATTTAAATAACACTAGAATATGAATTCAGAATCAGAAAAATTAAAAATTTTGGCAATACACGGATATCGGCAAAATGGAGAAGTGTTTCGACAAAAAACAGGCTCTTTTCGAAAAATGGTTCATCAATGGTCTCAATTTTACTATGTAACAGCACCACATAAGGTTATTTTAGTAGAAGATATTAGTAAAGTAGGTGAAGCTACAGAAAAAGAAGAAGAAGAAAGTGGTATTATATTGAAATTGTTAAAAATACTATTTATCGTTTAATGTGTAGATCAATATGGATGGTGGTTTAATCGTGATGATCACACATTTCGAGGTATTCGTAAAGGTGGCCCTGCTATTGGGTTTGATACAAGTGTTAAATTGATCGAAGAAACATTTGAAAAGCATGGACCATTTGATGGTTTACTCGGATTTTCACAAGGAGCTTGTTTTGTGGGTTTATTATGTGACTTACAACAAAGAGGCTGTTAGTTTAAGTCCACGTTAATGTAAACATTACTTTTATTTGTTTTAGTAATTAAAATTAATTTCAAATTTGCTATCATGTCTTCTGGATTTAAGTCTGGGAGTTTACCTCACCTAAAATACTATAATGAATTAATAGATCTTCCAGTATTAAATATTTATGGGGAAACTGATGATATCATTCCTAAAGGTATTGTTTGTTAAAAACAGTCAATTTTTATCTACGTAATTTTTACAGAAATGAGTGAAAGTTTAGGAGAAGTATTTCGAGATCCAGTCACTGTTATACATCCTGGTAAACATTATCTACCAGCAGCCTCACCTCAAAAAAAGTTTTATCAAGAATTTATCAAAGAACGTTATTCTGAAAAGCAAGTTAGAAAACAAAATGCAACTATAAGCTAACACTTATTTATCAATCTTATCAATAAAGTATAGATTATTTTATAGAATTGATTTATTCTTAATACGGAGTTGTCCTATAGATAAAACATTATCTTTCATTTTTATAGATATATAAATATGCAAAGGTCTTTTGAATTTCTAACCTTATGTTTGTGAAGTGTTAAAGTAGGTGTTGACACAATGAATACAAGTGGATCTAAAATATTAGCAGCGGCAATTATAGGAATTAGTAGTTTATTCCTTGGTTTACTACCTGCTTGTTTTGCATTGCGTAGGCAAAGAAACTGGACCTTGTGTTTATCATCTCTCTTGTGTTTTGGAGGAGGTGTTTTAATGTCGACCTCTTTAATTCATATGCTTCCAGAAGTAAGACATGATTTACCAGTATATTACCAGCAGTATGCAGAATTTATAATATGTATTGGCTTTTTTATTGTCTACATTCTTGATGAATTTGTTCATTTCTTTTACGGTGACGCACATACACATGTACCAACAATTACTGTTACCGATAACTCAACTGTTCGAAACAAAAAATTTTATGGTGCTACAGATTATACGGTCGTGTGGGAAGGTTGTAGTCACAATCAAATAGAACAGAATTCTGAAGGGAACGGTAATACAAATTGTGATGATCATCCGCCTTCACAGTTATGCCATGTCGGCCATCAAGAACCCTGTAATGCATCTCCTATTGGCAATATTGGGCTTTTAGTTGCACTTTGTGTTCATTCTATTCTAGAAGGGTTAGCTATCGGACTACAAACATCAAGCACACAAGTAAGCATAAACAAGAATGAAAAGTGTTTGTAATAAGAGATTTTTAGGTATTATTGCTTCTTGGTGCAGTATCTTCGCATAAGTTAGTAGTTAGTTTTTGTTTAGGTGTGGAAATTGCATCAAATGCAGAATCGTTTCGGCGTCAATTTGTATCCATTTTGATATTCTCAGGTGGATCAGTAATAGGTATTTTTATTGGAATGGCAGTGAATCAGATACCTACAGATATTTCTACTCTTGTATTTCCAATTTTACAGGTTTGATGAAGGCTGTTTGAAGTTTTTCAAGTGATTGCTCTTTTGTAGGGATTAGCAGGAGGTACTTTATTGTATGTTACTGTAAGTGAAGTGATACCAAGAGAAAGAGCTCGTTGGCATAAACAACATCATCGTAGAACTGCTGGTATATGTCAACTTACCTCTGTTATCATTGGATTTACAATTATGTCAAGTTTTACTTTTTGGTTAAGTAAGTATTTAATTAAGCACGCAATATGTGTTAGTTGGGGATTTTTATCGAACTTATCAAACAGTTGCATATTATAGAACCTATTAATGCATGATACTCTATTTTTACCTTCCAACCTACATATACATATGTAGGTATAGAAGATTATGCAAGCGACCTTTTTTCACTATCTCTACATCGACTGATTAGCTCATTTTACACTTTTGGGCCAAATTTCGCCAAAATCTGCATGATTTCCGTTTGTGTGTGTAGATGTATGTTAGTATCCATGATAACTCCAGACCGAAAACCCCTACGTACTTAAAGTTTTGTATTTAAGCTTGTTTTTGTTTTGCTTGGAGCTGATTAGATTTTGGGAGAAATTCAGCGGCGGAGAGAGGGGGTTTATTAGGGGCAGTTTTTGATTTTTATCAAATATTTATAAAACAACTGCATATTTCAAAGATATAAAAATACCTAGATATAGACCTTAAATATGTCGATTAACTATGTTCTATGCAGACATTGTTTAAAGAAAATTTAATTTTACATAACTTTTCTTTATAGTTTCTTAATATAACCCAACGAAAATCTAAAGTTAATTAAATATGAATGAAAATGATTAAACTGTATTATGGATGTATTATAGAAGCGGGCAGCTTTGGAATTTTTTAAAGTTAACATGTATTTATATCTATTAATCTCTATCTGACATGAAGTTCTAAACGTCATTCTGACAGAGTAGTTTTTCTTTTCACAAAGTTTCCTGTTTTCGTTATGAACGTATAAAAAAGAGGTTGCATAGTTATCCTATAGTTATTTTGCTTTCTCATATACGTACGTATAAAGGGAAAGCTATGTAATCGGTTTTAATTTTTAAACACCCTTTTTTACATATCTCAAAATTTTGTGGCCTAAACAAAACGAAAAACATATTTTTAGAAAAAAGAATTTCGTGTCTGATTGTGTGTGAGTGTGCGCGATATCTTTGAATCATTAAAGTTATCGATAAAAAAGCCATTTTTAGAAAAAAAAATTAGAGTCGGTGTGTGTGTGCGTGCGTGCATGGGTGTGTGTGCGCGTGTGGGGGGGGGGGGGGTGCGTGTATGGGATATATTTTGAACCATTAAAGCTATCGATATGAAATTTAGCACAAAAATTCTTTGCCATAAAATCTAGGTCAAGTTCGTTAATGGGCAAAATCCAACCAGGGGCGGGGCATTTTTAGGGGATCAGAAAACTAAGAAAAGTCATTGCTTCAAATTTTAAAGTTACATAATTAAAATAACAAATTAATAATAAAATACTTATCTTTTTTGGGTTTTTTAATGGTATATTTTAAATTATACAATCTAAACGTTTAAATAACACTTACAGTTATCTTCGTCAGTAGTATCTATCAAAATTGTTAAAGATCTAAACAATTTTGTCAAAGTTGAAAAATTAAAACATTATCGAAACGTTTAGGTTGTATAATTTAAAATACACCATTAAAAAACTCAAAAAAGATAAGTATTTTATTATGTGTGATAATGCTGAAAGTTGACATTTTCATATAACAAACTAATACTTTTTTTATATAATTTCAAAATAAAAAAATATATAATAACCAGTGGCGCACCGTTTTTGGGGTGAAAAATTGTGCATTTTTCAATTTATCAATCGATTTTTTTAAAAGTCGAGCGTTGGGGGTTTTTTAAGATGCCTAACAATCAATCATTTGTCAAAATGGCGGACCAAAAATGGAGGATTATCGTATTTAAAATCCGATATTGCAAACATTCAGGTATTGTGGGCTAATGATCAATTTTGCAATTTTGTTAATTTGTAAAACATTATCTAAATAAAAAAAATTTAAAAGCTGCCAGTGGCGTGCAAAATTTTTTGACAGTTGGGTATTGGGGGTTTTTAAGATTGCTAAGAATAAATCATTTGTCAAAATTAAAAAATTCAAAACGGCAGATCAAAAATGGGGAATGGGGAATTATGGTGTTTAACAACCCATATGACTCAAATTCAGGTATTGTGGGCTTTGAAGTTAATTATTTACATATATGAGAAAGCATTATGGCAGCGGTTTTTGTATTTGTGTGCAAAATGAGTGTTTTGTAAATGACACATGAGAGATATTATAAATAAAAAAGAATAGTTATATATTTGTATTACAGTTTGAAATATTAGTAGTAAAGGGTGTTTCAATAAGAGCGCAAGATTTGAATTGCGCGCAATGTTTGACAGTCATAATGACACGTGATTATAACGTGACAGATCGAAAGTGGACAGATGGGAGTTAGTAAACATGGAGCATTACACGATAGAACAACGTGTCCTGATTGTTAAACATTATTATCAAAATGGTGAAAGTTTGATTGCCACCATTTGTAAAGTGGGTCCAATATTTGGTCGAAATAATGTTCCTAGTTCACCTACTGTGAAAAGAATAATCGAAAAATTCGAAAGTACTGGTTTGGTTAGTGATGTGAAACACACGACACAAGCTCGTAGAGGTCGTTCAGAACAAAGCAGTTCGAGAGAATGTGGGCGAAAGTCCAGAGACATCGATTCGTCATCGTGCACAAGAATTGGACATATCAACAGCCACCCTTCAGCGTATTCTCACTAAAGATTTGCATCTCCACGCCTACAAAGTCCAATTGACTCAACAACTGCTGCCAACAGACCACCCACAGCGAAGAGAGTTCACCAATTGAATCCTTCAGCAACAAGAAGTGAATGCCGATTTTGTGAACAAAATCATTTTCAGTGATGAGGCCCATTTTTCCTCGATGGCTTCGTTAATAGGCAAAACTGCCGCATTTGGGGCTCAGAAAATCCACGAATGATCCATCACAAAGCAATGCATCCAAAACGTGTCACTGTTTGGTGTGCATTGTGGCCTGGAGGAATAATTAGACCGTTTTTCTTTGAAGATGAGGCAGGTAATGCTGTAACGGTGAATGGCGAACGTTATCGTGCAATGATAACGCAGTTTTTTGTGCCTCAATTGGAAGATATTGCTCTTTACGAAATGTGGTTTCAGCAGGACGGTGCCACGTCATACCGCCCGTGAATCATTGACTGTCTTGCACAAGTTTGCTCCTGGTCGTGTCGTTTCCCGGTTTGGTGACCAGAATTGGCCGCCACGCTCTTGCGATTTAACACCTTTGGACTTCTGGCTGTGGGGTTATCTGAAGTCACAGGTTTATGCCAACAAGCCCGCGACCACTGAAGCATTGAAGGCCGAAATTAGACGCTCTATCAATGGAATACCGCCACATGTATTCAATAATGTTACTGCAAATTTTGCCAAAAGAGTACGCATGTGCCAGGTAAAGCCATGGCGGCCATTTACAAGATATTTTGTTTCATACATAATTCCCAAATGTATACATTATAATTATCTTAGCATTTGTTAGTTTTCGTTAAATTAAAAGTATTATTTGAGTATTTTTTAATTCAAGTGACTGATTCTTGCAATTTATTTTGTGTCGTAGTGTGCAAAATATATTGCGCATGTTGCCATGGGCAACGTGAAAAAATAGTTTGCAATTAAAAAAACGGACATTTCGCACACTGACATTAGTAAAAAAATATACATTTTTTGACAGTTTCAGAAAAAAAATTTATAATTGATATTATTAGTTTAAGTTTTAACATCTATATGTCTATTAACCTCTGTCTGGCATGACATTTTAAACGTCTGTTTGACATAGATTATTGGTTTGTTTTTACAATGTTGCATATTTTCGTAATGAACTTATTATAAAAGCATAATTTATTATCCCTAAAAAATGTTATTAAAATTATTTCATTTCTTTTAATTTCATTTTGTAGGTTCGAAGGTCGTGTGGTGTTCCACACCAGATATTTAATATATGTATCGATACTCAACATAATATTGATTGGAGGACAAATATACATGTAGATATTTTTGTAGCTACACCGTCAACATAATAATATTTATTGGTGGTAATATACCAAGGTATTTACAGAGGTCAGTAAAGTATTAAAGTAATTGAAATTATATCACAAATAAAATTTATATCACAAAGGATTACTCAAAGAAACTTAAATATTCCCCGAAAGAATAAAAGGCATTCACAATTAAAATCTGACCTGATTTTTGAGATTAATAAAATTTAAACTTTTAATCCTTAGCGTTAAAGCGTTGTAAAACTTTATACCCCAATAATAGCGCCATTCCATGATTTGTTCAATTTGTATTGCTTTATGCGTAATAGAATTTCTTTATTCTTCGTGGAATATTTGTGATTTACATTTTTTAAGTATATGTTATGGTTAAGATTTTTTTAACATAAAAAAATACAAGATAACGTTAAGATCTTTGATTGGATATGCTAAATTCTACAATTTATCCGGCATCTGTACGTAATTCTATTCTGCCTTCTTTACTACAGTGATCGATACATAATCAGAGATATTTATAAGTGTTCACATATGTAAGCTGCAAGATGAGACACATGATTATGCCATTTTAGTTTATGATCTAAATACACTCTCAAGAATTTAACAGACATCTCTACCCGTGAATTATGCAACGGTTTTGATGCAAAACAAACCAATTTAGTTTTGTCACTGTTTCAAATTATATTACCATTAAACTACTTAAGGGCATCAAGATGTATTGACTCTGATTTTGTCATTGCATTACTCATAACTACATCACTTGCACTCATCGTCGTGTCAGCGGCAAACAGAAGTAGGTTGGTATCAATATTAAGTGACATGAAACGTCCAAGATCATTTATGTACCGGGTGGGCCCATAAACCGACCCTCCGGCTATATATCAGGAACTGTTTATCATACAGATTTGGGAAAAAAATGTCCTTGTTAAAAACGGCCAAGTGAAATCGCTGGAAATAACTTTCAACTTTCTAGCTTTACCGCTAGATGGCATAATCTTTATAGAAAAATTTAAAAACAATTTTTTTATATAATATGTCCAATCATAGTAGGTATTAAATAAGTAAATTAGAATGATGCATAATTTCTGCACAAATTTTGTTAAATACTTTTTTCTGTATTTTTTCAAATAAAGAGTGGGAATGTTTGTATGAATAAATGCCTATAACTTTGGTTTGGATCAACCTATTTTAACGAAGTTATTCTCATTCGAAAGGACGCAGATGAACCAATTACATCTACTATAAAACAATTGCATTTAGTTTTAACTCCTTCAATCTTCCCCATAGATAAAAGTCTGGAGATCTAGCTGGCCATGGAAATATACTTCCCCTTCCAATCCATTTATATGGATATCTTAAATTCAAATAATCTCTAACTCGCCCGGAAGCGTGCGCAGGACACCCATCATGCTGAAATATCAGACCTCTTCTTGTTTTTAAGGAAATGTCTTCTAATAAAATAGGCAATTCATTTTCCAAAAAATTTAAATATGTATCGCCATTTAAAGTTTCTTCAAAGAAATATGGTCCTGTGATTTTTCCATTAACTATACCACACCAAATATTAAGACGCCACCTACCTTGACGCTGTACTTCGTCCATCCAGTGCGGATTTTATTCAGCCCAATAACGCATATTATACAGATTAACACCAACCGCACTACTAAAGGTGGCTGCGTCTGTCCACAAAATATTTGTGCGATGTGTGCACCGCACACAGGCGGCCGAAAATAAGGGCGGCCAAATGGTACTTGGGACTCTACTAGTAATTATAAAAATTATTTAATAGAAAACAAAATTCATGACACCACTATTTGGATATTCCGTAATAAGAATAACAAAACTTTAGTACCTACTGTATAGCTTTTATTTACCTATCTGCGTTTTCGTCTAAATAAAAACATGCCGAAGTAGGTATAGTATATGAATTGTCGCCTCAGAAACATTAAAATAAATATAAGATAATTTGACCATTTATTTCATATCTTTATAGTGAAATATAAGAATGTTGCGGTTACCGCGATTGTTAACGTTGTTTTTAGGCTATTTAATTCTTTGAAATTTGCACAAAGCCACCGACATTATAGTGGAATACCGGTAGCTTCGCTCAGCAAGTGAAATTCTAGAAATTTTGATTAGATTACTTTGACGAATGTTTTGAGGGAGATAAATCCTTTTCTTTTATTTATTTTTGCTCTTTAAAGTTATGAAGCGGCTTTTGATTAAGACGAAACAATATCTTTTTTAAATGGAAATCACAGAATACATAATACAATTCTGTGTTAAAATGAACATGTGCTGGTGTGCCTGTTTTATTTTACTATGCATTTGCATTTTCAATTTTAGTTATCATGCTGGCAATCATTTTAAACAAGTTTTAGGTCATACTTTAAAATCTGTGCTTCCGTATAGGTTCGGGTGTTCCGGAATTTAGTTTTGTTAAATTAGTTTTACCCATATCAAGGTTTATTAGTGATTACTTACTGATTACTTCAAAATACCAGAAAGAAAAAAAAAGCGGCTATCGGGTTTTCAATATAGGCAGAGAAAAGAAGCGAAAACTGAAGAAAGAAAAAGACTTAGCGGGGCACTGGGACAATTTTTAGTCAAAAAAGAAATTCAAGATATAAAATTAGGTCCATCAACTTCGAAAGTTTTCCATGAAGGCGAAGAAAAAACCTGCAATGACAAGAGCTCTGATGACAGTGATCACACTCATATTAAGAGTACTGGTTCTGCGGATAAAATACCGAAACTATCCCAGATTTGGCATGCAGTGAAGCAAATTCTTGTTCATACTTGGTTTCGAACGATCCCGGAAAATGGCCTGGAAAAATGAACCCAAGTGAAGTTCAATTTATTGTTGAAAATTTTCCTTTTCAAATTAAGAACATTAGTTTCCCAAGAGATACAAATTACAGAAGATTTTCAGAAGCCTACTACTATCGCACATTAATCAGTCAAGATAAAGTTCATCATCCTTGGCTACTTTATTCAATATCACTAAATAGTGTATTTTGTGGACCATGTAGACTGTTTTGTTCTGATGAAAGCAGCGGACATTCACTCTTCGGATCTCTTGGAGTAAGCGATTGGCAACATTTAGCCATTATTTTAAAAAGACACGAAACATGTGCTGCTCATATAAAAAATTCCCAGAAAATGTTTGAATTATCTACCTACAGCATTCAAGAAAGGACTAACAGTGCACTCTGCTCACCAAAGACTGTATGAAATGGAAAAAAGCCATTGGGGAGCTGTGATTGAAAGATTACTATCTATATTCTTATCTAAACAATGTCTAGCGTTTAGAGGATCTTCTCACAAATTATTTGAGCCAAATAATGGAAATTACTTGCAGTTAGTTCAAATGGTTTCAAAATTTGGTGCTGGATTATCAGAACATCTTCGTCGTGTGGAAACTAAGAATAAAAACCTCGATAAAAATCTATCACATTATTTAGGATGGGAACATCAAAACGAGTTAATAGTTTTATTGGCAGATTGTGTTAAAGATGCCATTTTAAGACAAATTCAACAATCAAAATATTTTTCTTTTAGATTGTACCCCCGATGTAACACATACAAAACAAATAACAATTGTAATAAGAAGTGTTTCAAGCTCAATTCCACTTAGAATATTTGAATATTTTTTAGGGTTTTGCCCTGTCGTTGATGTTACCGGACAAGGATTGTTTGAATTTATCCAGAATAAGTTAAGCGAATTTAATCTAGACATGAAAAATTTGCGCGGTCAAGGTTATGATAATGGCGGAAATATGCGTGGAAAACATATTGGACTGCAAAAGAAAATCTTGGAAAAATACCCCCGAGTCTTTTTTATTCCCTGTTCTGCGCACAGTTTAAACGTGGTTGTAAACGATGCAGTCAAAATTAGTTTTGAGTCTGTCGAACTTTTTAACACTGTACAAGAATTGTATGTATTCTTTTCTTCGTCAAACATTAGATGGACTGTTTTATTAAAGCACCTTCCAAAGCTGACCATAAAGGCGCTGGCAGAAACTCGCATTGACGCTAGAACACCATTAAAACATCAAATAGGTGAAATATATAATGCTTCAGAAGACGATGACAAAAGAGACATGAACATTAGGACTTTAGCAAGAAATTGTTCAATTAAAATTTATATGTTCCGTTATGATTTGGCATGATATTTTAAGTAAAATAAACGTGGTTAGCAAAATCCTACATTTGACATAAAATCTTCTCTTGATGCCTTGGAAAATTAAAAAAATTACTTATTACTAATCGTTCCGACGAACATTTTCAAACATTTTTATCAGAATCCAGAAAGGTGGCTGAAAAACCCGGCATCGAACAAGAATTTCTCAGCTTACGCATTCAAAGGATTAAAAAAAGAAAGCGTCATTTTGAATATGAAGCAGGTGATGTGCCCATAACATCACCGGAAATTTCTTTTAAAGTAAATTTTTATTTTAAAATTTTGGATTCTGCCAAAATGGAAACTGAAGAGAGGTTCCAATTAACTCCACAACATGTAAATATTTTTGACATAATTTATGGTATAACTAAAATAAAGACGATAATGAACTTAAAAAGAATTGTGAGAAAATTTATCAACCGCTTACGGACAATATCAATTTAGAGAGTGGCATTAGTGCCACAGATTTATATGAAGAAATTAAAGTTATTTAACCTTACGTTACCGCAGAAAAAAAGCCCTCGCGATGTTCTAGGATATATTTATGAAAATAATCTTGAATCGACTTTTCCCAATTTAACCATAATCATACGTATTTTCCTAACTCTGCCAGTTACCGTAGCTAGAGGTGAACGGTCATTTTCAAAACTGAAAATAATCAAAAACTATTTACGGTCTTCGATGAAGCAAGATAGGCTCTCCGCTTTAGCCATGTTATCTATCGAACATGAAGTGTGTGAGACATTAAATCTAAAAGACGTTGTCAAAAAGTTTACCTAAACTAAAGCCCGAAAAGTACCCATTTTGTTGAATGGGTTATTACTACTGCAAGTGTTTGGGTAAGTGTCTATATACATACTTATTTTCAGTATTAATAAGTATTGTTTTTTTTAATTGTGCCCGACAGGGGCGGCGAATATTAAGTTGCACACGGGCGGCCAATACCCTAGCGGCGGCGCTGATGCCGTGTTGCCGTTTTTATCGCAATATGAAAATAAAACAGTTGAATCTAAAATTTAAAGAAGATTACAATTTCCAAAATTAAACGTGCAGTTCATAATATTACTAGCCTGTTATACTTTAAAATACTTAGAACGGTACTTTTTGGCATGTTTAATTCTGTAGAGATTTGCCGACTACTTATATGTGGATTCTGTTGAACTAAAGCAAGAACATTAATTATATTATCTTCGGTCACATAAATAAACAATTTGAGGCCCCTGTCAACTTTATTTCGCAGCCTTGTTAGTTTAACAAATTCTGAAAATACCGACATATTTTGTTATTTTAAATTATAATACAGAGTGAGCCAATACTAGTTACGTAGGTTTACGCGTTTTTACTTATATCTCAAGATATCGACATGCGGTTTGCGCCATTTTGTCACGAATTTAATCAGTTTCCGTTGTAATTTCAATACTTTTTTTATTCGAAAGTGCCCTCTATCTACGACAATTAAACTAAATGCAATTGTTTTATAGTAGATGTAATTGGTTCATCTACGCCCTTTCGAATGAAAATAATTTCTTTAAAATAGGTTGATCCAAACCAAAGTTATAGGCATTTATTCACACAAACATTCTCACTCCCCCCACCCTTTATTTGAAAAATAGACAAAAAAGTATTTAACAAAATTTGTGCAGAAATTATGCATCATTCTAATTTACTTATTTAATACCTACTATGATTGGCATATTTTATTAAAAAATTGTTTTTACATTTTTTTATAAAGATTATGCCCTTTAGCGGTAAAGCTAGAAACTTGAAAGTTATTTCCAGCGATTTCCCTTTGGCCGTTTTTACTAAGGAAATTTTTTTCTCAAAGCTGTACGATAAACAGTTTCTGAGATAGTCGGAGGATCGGCTATGGTCCACCCGGTACAATAAAAAAATTAATGGTCCCAATATCGAACCATGTGATATAAGACGCTTAATTGAAATACAGTTGTTCCACTCTACACATTTGTACCTAGTAGTCAGGTATGAAGCAATCATTTGTTAGTTTTTGCAGCAACACAGAATGCGCAATACAATCAAATGCTTTATCTAAGTCACAAAAAACAGAAAATTGAAAACAACATTTTATTATTAAAAATCAAAACTACATCAACAAGTAGTATCTTTTTACCAGTTTTTCTCAAAAGTAAATTAGAAGGCATGTGTCATTTGCAAAACTATTATGTAAATTTGATAAAACAAAGTCTGGGCTATCAAATACATGTTAATTTACTTTAATCCTTTATAAATTTTATCAAATTTAGCAATATTCTCATGGACAAGAGCTGCCTCTATTTTTAACATTTGCTTGTATGGATTAAATTGACTATGTGTTTTAGGAAGAAGTAAAAAAGGGTTTGGTTATCGTTTAAACTATTTATCAGTGAGTCATGTAGTAGTCTGAGTAACAATTTTGCGCTTGTGGGCAAAATATATTTGCTACCATTGTTTTTAATAAAAGTTACATTTCGTTTGTGTGTAAATAAATTCAAATGGACAGTTATTGGTATGGCCTCTCATCCTGTGTTGGGTTCCGTGACAAAACTTGTCTGCGGGCCCCTTTATATAGTCTTACCACTCACTTAAAGACATAAAACGTGCTGGATGTATCAGTAATAATTAAATACAAAGGTTATGACTTCCGCCTTCTCGATGTCCGTCTGGATTATAAACCACTCGTTATTTAAAGTTGACCTACCCTTTAATAAAATTTAAGCTTTGATTTCATTTTTAATTGAGCAACTTTTATGAAAGGTTTCTTTATTTTATGAAGACTAAATGGAAATACGAAGGAAATTTAAGAGTTTATCAAACTGTTGTACTGCTTTTGTTGATGTTGAATTACAATTTAGGATACTATTGATAATTCATTTAGAAAAATTATTTGGTAAACTTTCCTATATTTGATCTAATTGAAAATTCGTTGATTAATATGAGGATGATTCAAAAATCATTTACTTGGTTTTCAGTAAAACTACCCCGATATTTGAAGGCATTTACATTTTCGCAATTTTTTATGGTTATAACAAATAAAATTAGCATACATATAGTATTTTTCGTAACGAATGAGCTGATGTACTTAACTTAATATAAATTTAGCATAAAACGTGCGGAATTTATCAGTATGAATGAATGGATAAAAGCAGTAGTGAAATACAAACCTCATGACATCCATCTTCCGTCCGTTTCCATAATAAATCACAGTTGAGTCGTTATTTAAAGTTTAATGTTGACCTACCGTCTAATAAAATTTAAGCTTTTGTTTCTTTTTTAATTGAGCAACTTTTTATGCAGAGTTTCTTTATTTTATAAAGACTTTAATCGAAATTACGAGGAAAATTTAAGAGACTATCTGACTATCCTACTTTTGATATTAAAATACAGTTTCGAATACTATTGATGATTCGTTTAGATAACTTATTTGGTCTTTTCTACGTTTGATGTAATTGCAAATTTGTTGTTAATTATTATGATGAGAATGACTCAGAAAGAATTTATTTGATTTTCAGTAAATCTATAACGATGTTTAAAAGCATTTAGTACATTTTTATGATGGTGACAAATACAATTATTTTTTCAGATCGAATAAGTTGATATACTTAATTACAAATTTAGCGTTAACGTTTCAGTTTATTTTTGGGATCGTTTGGTTAGGATATTATACCAAAGGAACTAACGTATTCCAAATTATATAAGTAACTAAAATTCTGCTCCTGTACTCTTATGGATGAATTTAGAGTTAGTGGCGCCTCTTTGCCCTTTGCCGTATCACAGAGCTAATATCGATTTGTTTTGGTGTTTGAAGAATAATTTTGAACATTACCACGCTGATATTACTAGTGAACAGTATTTATAATGTGAATTTACGTAATAAATCAGATAATTCAATCTTAAGAAATAAACTTTAATGATGCCTTTCAGTAATAGTTGAAAATCTAAAATCATTTAATTAATTCTTTAGATTTATTTCTTAAATAAACGGCCGGTAACTTCCAGGATTACCCTGTTTCTGAAAATAAGTTTATTAAACATAGTCGGACAATTCAATTTTAAATACGTCGATTTTGCTCACGCAAAAGCTGAGAATCAAATCCCTTTTGTATATCTAAGCTCAACACCTTTTAGCAAAAATACAAGCCAACCAATTTTGGTAAATTAGAATTCTACAAAAAAAAAAACAAGTGAAGGTCACTTACCAAATAGAACACACCCTGTACAGGTTCCCACGCGATGACCACACAATGGTTTCTGATTTCGAAATTGTGTACAATACTAAAGTTACAAAAAACTTACCTATTAAATACTTTTTTTCTTACTTAGAATCATTTAACTAATAACACATTACCTTACCCTGGACACCTTAATATTGGGTCTCCGATTTGTGAGTTCGGTAAGGGCTGTCTGTCACCCTTTTACTTATCCTTAATCTATTCTTATCCTACTCTTCTTCTCGCCCTCACTTTATCGGATTGAAAATCAAAATTTAGCAGGGCCCAAGCAACCTCGGTCATCGAAAGTACTCACTTTCTGATCCATTATTGCAACATCCGCGGTATCAGGCGCTGTTCACCAATATCCCAATATCTAACAATTAAAACCTGACATTTTGTTTCTATCTGAAGCACAAGTCTTCTCTGAAATCTTCAATTTACCCGATTTGCAATTTCCCCAATACAATCTTCACTACAACTTTCGATACAAAGGAGGAGTGTGTTCCTATCTCAAGGACAACATCACTTACGAGAGGATTTCTTTTTTGAAGAATAAAAAAGTTAACGTGATCTATGTGTTGCATTTATACGTCTCGTAGTGACAATAATTTTCAAAACTTCTTTAACTACTTTAGCTTGAAAGCTGGCTACCTTCTGTTTCAGTATCCATCTTCCGATATCAATTTTGAGAGATTTCTATGTTCATAACTCTAATTGGCTCCAATATTCAGCTACTACTAATCGTGCTGGTCATAGTGCTGAAAAATTTTCTATTTCATGTGATGTCACGCAAATGATTTTTGAACCCACAAGAATCCCTGATAACCCTAACCATACTCCACATCTTCTAGATCTCTTTCTTACATCAAACCCACTTGTTTATAAAACTTTCGTTCTTTCCGTTCTAGGTCTATCTGACCATTGTCTAATAGAAATCATTTGTACTGTCCGTATTTCCACTGTTGTTCGCAACACTAACCTTGTGGTGTTAGATGGAGTGATTTACGAGACTTCTGTGTAAGTTTTCCATGGCTTGAATATTGTTTTAAGTCGTCCTCATCTTCAGACATTTCTCTTTCAGTGCATGAAGTCATCTCAATAAGGCAACTGGCCCAGACGGTATCCCATTGTCTTAAAAAATGAATGAGTGGATGCAAAATGCCATCAATCAGCAAGTGATCTTTTGTATGTGAGGCAAATTTGGAGCAATACATTAGAACCATCCGGTGAAACAGTTGTAGTCGCTTTAGATATCTCAAAAGCATTTTACCAAGTTTGGCATAAGCGTTCACTTTCCAAACTCTCCTCGTTTGGGTTAAATTATACGCTCAATTGGGTTTCTAATTTCCTTTGCAAAAGACGAATACATATCGTAGTTGATGGCTTCTTTTCAAAAGTTGGCATTAATGTGGGCGTGCTAAAAGGATTTCAGCGCCTACACTTTTCCTGCTATACTTAAATGTTGTTAGTTATTCATCGACTAACCCGATCCATTGCTTTGCTGACGACAGCACTCTTCATTGTAGTTAATCTCAGTTTGTTCATAATGCTAATCCAACTATTTCAAATCGAGACCGTAAAGCTGAAATGGTACTTTCAACAATGAAAACATTCAACGTATCCTTGAATGGGGAAGTAATAATCAAGTTAAATTTAATGCTAATAAAACTCAGTGTTGCCTTATGTCCGCCAAAAAAGGTCGATCATCTCCTGTTGTAAGCATGGATGGATCGGATCTTAAGTTTTCAGACTCTATTACTGTTGGGAATGACTGTATCTTCAAATCTATCATGAGTTGACCATTTTCTGTCTGCAACTAAAGCTGCTCGTAAGATAGGCTTTTTGTACAGATCTAAGCAGTATTTTACCTCTCGACAACTCTTTCTGCTGTATAAGGCCCAAATTCGACCTCATCTAGAATATAATTTTCACCTCTAGGTTCGCGCTCCCCAATACGCTCTCTATAAGCCATTTTGCTTATAATAATTTAAATTAATTTGTTTTAATTTTCCTCCAACTAGCTCAATCGTGTCTATTTTAACAAGACGGGGGTGGTTCGTAAATACGGGGTATTTAGGCTTAACCTTGAATAATTAGAGTAAATGGTTTAAACGTATATTCTCCTATTTAATTACAATATTAAATAAGTCATTCCTAAAATTAATTACAATAAATAGGTGAAGTCAATAAACTAAGAAAACAAAACAATGATAAAATTTGATAGTACTTTATACTCCGTCTCAGCGGGTGATTCTCCTCTCTTTCTGGTCTGGCTGGCTCACTCTTGGATTCTGGTACGTTTCTGTGAAAATTTAAAATTAATATCTCCCTAAGGTCTATTGGGTACTCGCGTTATAACAGAAAAATCCTAACAATGATGACTTGTATATTATTTAGAAAAATCGTAGTCGGTCCTGACTAAAAACAGTAGCTATAGGTGCCGTTCTGGAATGTTACCGGTGTTACATAAGGTAGGGGAAGTCAACGTCCGCGCTGGCGTTTGCGAGATCAGTTTCTCAGAAAAATCAATAAGTTAAAGTAACATTGGTGCGCATGACTATTCTCATATGTGGTTTTGCTTTCAGACTGAATAGATGTGCATTACTGGGAATTCTTTACAAGGGGCTGGTTGATATTTATACGTTTCTGAATGCAAATTGTTCGCGCGCAATTGATTATTTATTCTAATGAATTATCAATCCTCTAAATAATCAGGATTGCATCATGATTAATTAATTACGAACGTATTTACATAAAGTTTAGTCCGCCGAAAAGACCCGTTGATGTTTATTTTAAGAAAGCGTTTATTAAACACGTACAAATTTCCTATGAACGAAATTTGCTCTAATTATTAAATACAGGGAATACTGAATTTATTACGGACTTTTTATTATTAGTAAAAGTCGTTCTTCTACGCGAGGTAAATCTTATATCATTTACACAATTGTGCACGTTATTATAAAGGATGTTTATTTCGCATCTAATTTAAATACATAAAGACCTATTTTTAATTGTTGAAAGCGAATTAAACTGAAGTGGTTGGTTTACGTGATGCCTTAATACGGCGTAGTCGAAATTAAGCAATTATGCAAATTGTTTCGGACGTAAATAATGTTTCTTATATGCACGATTATTTTCTTGATTAAAAAGGAATAACTTTATACCTTTACATAGTCTGGAGCGTTTTTAACTGCGGTTGGTGCAATTTAACAGGCGCTTCCCGGTTATGATGCGGAAGTATCTTCTGGCATTAACGTTAGCGGTTGCGAGTACCTCTGGGTTTCTTAATATTTCTTTTTGTGAGGTGTGTTAGTATAATGTTGTGTGCTGGCCGTTTAAATGAAGAGACGTCTAATAGAATCTTGGACTAACCCGTGCTATGCTGTTTAGACGCATCTTCCAGGGGATGGTAGAATTAGAGCGATTACCCTTCTTGCCACCGGAGTAAATGGAAGATGACTTCAGGGCGTTAGAGCCCGCCGTGACAGAGTTCTGGTTTGTGTATGTTTGTGGAAGATGACAGCCCGTAGTGGCAACTTCTGAGGTGTGTACTGGAAATGTGAGATAACTTCCGGGCTCTACAGCCCCTCGTTTATCTGGGTGTCTGGTGGGTCTAAGAATGACAGGCGCGCCCGCGGTCTGGATCTTATTCTTTTCTGGGTTATCGCAATAAACAATCAGAATTCTGATCAGGCTTTATCGCAATAAGCGATCAGGTTTCTGGTCAGGATTCTCTTAAACAACGTGATTAAGAGAAGCAGGCGCGCGGTCAGGATATTCCTTATTCGGTAGCGTCGGCGGAACGGATCTACAAGCAATCAGTCAGTGCAACAGCCCAACGCACAAGCGGGAAGTAGACTGTGGACCGGGTCGCGCACCAGTAGCAAGGTGACGCGGCAAAGACCCGACACAAGCATTCGATCGGCACTTCTGGTCGCGGCAAAGACCCAACGCACAAGCATTCTTTTTATGGTAGCGCGTCTCGCAGTTTTATAGAGGATCCGCGTTAGGCGGGGATGGCTTCTATGCGGGGATGCTAATGCGGTGATTGGTCGATATACTTTGTATTATCAATATTACAATGGATAGTGCGCTGCTGAAATACATTCTTTAATACCATCTTGGACCGCCTTTGCTAGGAAAACTCGGTTCGCTAGTTCACATCATCAATAGGCAATACAAATCTCAACTTGTACCAAACGGATGCAATCCACTTTCTTCTACACGGCTTCTAAACTCTGGAACGATCTCCCTAGTTACTGTTTTCCTCTCATTTATGATATAAAAAATTTAAAGGTAGACGTTCATAGGCATCTCTCGGCAAGTTAATATTACCCTATCCATCCTCCTAACTGTTCCTGAATGCTTTCGCACGATAGGTTAAACGTAGTCTGTTCAGGACCACAATAATTAAAAAAAACTTGTAAAATGTAAGAAATCAGTGGGTGGTGATTCTACATTTTGTTTGCGTGTCAAAGTTGTTGCAAGCTTGATTTAAACGTAAAGTTGGCAAACAAACTTCAAGCGAAACGTAAGTTTGCGTTAGTCTCAGCTTACTTGTGTAAGGGAAAAACAAGCCAAAATCAGACTTGCCATAAACTTATACGTGATATCTGTGAAGGAGTGTGTGTATAACGAATGTGACAATGATATGTTGCGTATACAATTAGCAAATTATTCATTTTTTTTTCTTTTTCAGCTCACGAAAGTTTTGTAGAACAAGAAATTCCACAACTATAGAAAACAACAAGTTTTTGACAAACAAGGTTTATTTATGACTCCCACAAAATGTATTATATGCAATTTATGACTTAAGCAAGCTAGCTGCATACTCCGCTATTATGGTTATAGCTGTATTGGGGAAAGTATTTAACGGTGTGGGCAAAACACTTGCGTCAACTACCCTTAAACCGTTAACATTATGTACTCTATAAAAAATTGTATATTAATCTAGCAATGTTATATGTAATATACCTAAAAAAATAATCCACCACTGAATCTGTATCATTGCCTTTTCCCATTTTACATGTTCCTGCTTGGTGATAACTATTAATAGCGGCGTTACGAATGATACACTCTAAGTAATTATCATTGCTTATACTTCTTGTATAATTACAATATTTTAGTTCTGGCAAGTGCATGGATGCACCAATTGCTTCAAATGATGTTGAATTTATGATTTTAGAAGCCAATCTAATACCTATAAATTTGAATTATAAAATTGACAGACATTTGAATTTGTACTTTAAGACTTTAAATACCTTTTTGATTTGATTCCTAAACTGCTTTGGATAAAGTATGTTTTACATGCATTGATTACAATGAATTAGTTGTACAACTCATACTAACCATTTTTTAAGCAATTGACATCGTCCACATTTTCTAAATATTGTGGATCTACCATTACTGAATTATGTGTGTTTAATTTTACAAAACCTCTGCTTTTTGGTATTCTACAACCGACTAACAATGCAAAACCTTCTTGAGAATAACTGTTAGCGAATGGAAAAAGATTTCTAAAAGTCTAAAAAACATAATGATATTAAATGTGAGTGTTCCATTACCTCAGGTAAATAATTCGCAACTTTACGAAAGGGGTATTCAGGTGTCGTACCCAAAAAAGCTATGAAAAAGTTTGTAGAGGTTTTGATTATAGCTGCCACTGGTGATAATGAGTAAATACCTAGAAACACTATAAAAAAATCATATGGGATATGTACTCATTTACCTTTCCTGTATAATACGTAATTGTAAATTTCTGTTACACTTAGCATTTTACTTAAAGTTAAGGAAATTGGTGCTTTGATTTTAATGTAAAATGGCATTACAATATGATCATGTAGATTTAAACCTACTCCTGGTAAATTGACTATTGTGGATATCCGAAATGTTTTAAGCTGGCTTCTATTGCCGATACCAGATGCTAACAGCAGTTTTGGTGAGTTTATGCTGCCTGCCGAGAGAATAATTTCTTTTTCACTGTTAATTATACCACCTGAATATTCGATACCTATTGCATGTTTGCCCTTAAATATAATCTGCAAGTTATACTTTAGTAAGAATTTAATTATGCGCACTGCATACCTTAGATACTTCCGTATTACACATTACGTGAAGATTTGTACGTTTAACCGCAGGGAGTAAATGGCTATGGTATGTTGACCACCGTTCTCCTTCAAACAGTGAGCTTAATGCGTCATAGTATTTAATCGTAGAATTTTTTAATTCTACAATTGCATTCTTTAAAATATCACCAAGCTTTGTTTTACTCAATTCTACACGGAATGGGAAGTTAGGTTTGCATATCAAGTTACTTTTATTTGGACGTGACACAAACGGATTAATACTCTCAGTCTGGTTTAAACAACTAACTCGTTTTATAAAATCTGTTAAACCCTGATGCAAAGTTCCTTTACTAACTCCATTGTAAATAAGAAAATTGATTTGACCAGAACCCCCTAATCCTTTACCTCTCGGTAGTGCTTGTTTCTAAAGTAAAGCATTTTAGTAGTAGAAATTTTCGCTTCGACTTTTACTTTGTCTTGCAACCCAAATGAAGACCATTTTTGTGGAACTGATTCGTATGACCAGTCATAGTTTGATTTTTGTAAGAATATTGATAAGCTTGGTATTCTCGAAAATATGTTAAAATGACTTCCAGCTTCAATTAGCAGTACTTTGTTAAGTGGGTTTTCTGACAAGCGTGATGCTAATACACATCCAGCTGTACCTGCACCTACTGCGATGTTTATTATAAAGCTATCTGCTGAGTGTGGTTAATTAAACTTACCGATTATATGAGTATATGATGTATTCGGATGTGAAATGCATTGTATTTCAGAAAAACCCCAAAGGTAATAAATTACTATTGACAATAATAGTAATATTAATGATATGAATAAATCTGTAAGCAGAACTTATAGTAAACATTGAAATAAGCTGTGTAAAATAGCTTGCTAAGATTAGGCATATGTGTTCATTATCTTACATTCGTGCTGTTACAACGTACAAAAAAATCTTAACTATAATAGCTTCAGATTAAATTAATGTCTCTCCAAGAAGTGTTGGTTATACATAATAAAAAACTTACTCTTAAATAAAAAATTCATTTCATATAATTAACTGTAAGAAATACTTAAACACAACCTATTCACATCAGTTAACTGTAAAATTCTGAAGCCTAATAAATTTGATTTGATTATAAAATTGGGTTACGATTAGGTAATACCTTATTGATTTATTATCTACCCTTTATAGGTCAGTGGTCGAAATATCGACCACTCATTTTTTACATATTTCCTAAAGGTTCTCTGGTCGAATTGTAAGCCAGTTCGATTGAAAGCACTGTAATAGATGGACAACCGTTGAAATATAGGCCAGAACCGGTGTCGATCTACAACGTTTGTTTACGGTAACGTGATACTGGACATGGGTGATTATTTTGTTAAATTAACACAAAACGTGATAAGATTTTAATTATCTGGCATAATTTTGTGAAACTTATGTATTTAAACTAAGTATTTCTCATCATAATAATTAGGTAAGTGTTTGCGCTTGGAAAATACTAATTCATTTACATCATAGAAAATTATAACCTGAAATGTACTTTACTGCAACAGCATTTATTTTTGTTCAAACTACGTACTGATATTTTGTAGGTGTAAATGTTGATATAACTGACTTCTTATTGTTTTTTATAGATTACCATGGCTTCCAACAAGCCATATCATTATAAGAACTTACAATCTGTGGATAGAGTTGGCTTGATGTTATTACGGACGAACAAGCTTACAATTCTGATGAAGGTGGTGACAGTGACGCAGACGATTACATAGATTATTCCACTCATAATGTATGTTTTTAGACAAAATGGTATAAGTCAGCTAGTTAAAGAAGCAACCAGAGTGACAAATATATCCGAAACTTTAATAGACTTAGTATGTAGCAATAATAACTATATTCAATGTGATGTAATGGACACACCAAAAGTTAGCGATCATAAATGGCAAAAAATAATATTAAAAGAACCTAATATACAAAAGTATGATCTAATCCAAGTAAATAAAACAGATTACGATCTGTTGAATAGTGAAATGATAGCATGTGATTGGAAATATGCCGATGAAGACATTGAAGAATGGTACGAAATTTTTGAATCGAATATTAAGTTAAAACTAAATGAGTGTACCACCAAAAAAGTAATTATCAAAAAAAGGGGAAAGAATTGGTTTAGCAAGAAGACAAATCAAAGCATATTAAATAAGGACAACAAATATATTGAATTTAAACAAACTGGGGACCAAAGAAAGTGTGATGAGTACTGAGAGTTAAGAAATATTTGTGTAAAAACCTTGAGAGAAGAGAAAATGAAATATTATGATGAAGAAGCCAAGAGATGTGATAATAATCCAAAAAAATTATGGAATATATTAAAAGAAGTTACCAACAAAAACTGTAACACTGAATTAATAAGAGTTAGAAATAGATAGAAAAATGGAAACTGATAAAAGTATTATAGCAAATAAGTTGAATAATTATATAAATAGTACAATGACCTAATGATTAATGTTCCTACAAACGGCAATATATTAAAGTTAGACGGGATACAACATAGTTATAGTATAATAGATAAGTTTGAGAAAGTAAGCCTAAATCAGTTAAAAAAGATTATTTCAAATATAAAAGGTTGGGTTGATGAAATAAATATGAACATCTTTAAAGAATGCTTTGATTCACTAGGGTATCCACTCTTAAATATTGTTAATTTATCTTTAAATAATGGGGTTTTATCAAATGATTTAAAAAGAGCAGCGATTGTACCTATACATAAAGCAACCGCGGATCCAAAGGGGGGGTGATCACCTCCCCCCAATTCATAACGTGATAAATTCTCATTTATTTCTTGGCAAAGTCGCACATTTCAAAGTAACCTGGTCAACATTCCGTCACCCGGTTTACTTGATCTCTTCCAGATGTAAAAGTGTGTCACACCCATATTCCCTATTCGCTAATTTATGGTCACACCACCCCGCCGGACACTTTTAAAAGGTCTCAGCCAAAATTACTTACTTAATGCGAAACAGATGCTTTTCTTGGATGTTGTTGTATTGTTGTAAACTTAAAGTTTGTTTTGTTTCACAGTATCGGTTAGACTAGTCTTACTATTCTTACTTCTTATCGCGAATTTTCTAATAACTAATTTAACTAATTACTTTACTTAAATCACTATGAGCAAGAGCAAACGATCTCAGCAAAATTCTAATTTGTTCGACTATTTTATGTATGATTAATTATTTAAATTTTAAAAGTTACAATAGGACCATTTTCACGCATTGAAGCTAATGAAAAGTCAGTTCACCTTATTAATCATACACCGTGCCGTGGTTCTTACTTAAGAATTATTTTAATCGACGCAGGAAGCAGAAACGGAGGCAATCGCAATCAATCGAGATGTACAAAAAGCAAATGAAAATGGTGAAAATGTAAATGATGTGGGAGTTTTATTGAAGAAAACAAATTTAACCGAGTGTGACAAATATAGAATTTTGTCTGAAAATTGGTTACCTTCTGATAATTACCAATACCCCTTTTCTATTCATGTTAAACAAGGAAAAGAAATTAAACGATATCTTTCTCGCAATCACTTAGACAATTTCAAATGGTTGGTGTACTCAGAATGTATGGGGGATATTCTGTGCAAATATTGTTTCCTTTTTGCTACTTGTGGTGGTGTACATAAAGCAACCTCATTAGAAAAGTTAGTACGGAAGCCTCTATCTCAATTTTCTAAATTACTGGGTAAAGATTAATTAATTAATTAATTAATTAATTAAAAATTAATAAATTAATTCGTCGGTAACCGTATAAATAGTTATAAAATTTTCAGGTAAAATGTTTTTAAATGTATATTTAAATCCCGCCAAAGATGTCCGGAATGCGTTGTCCGAGGATAGAAAGAAGAAAGCTTTGGAAAATAGAGCAAAATTTCGCCCAATAATCAAAACAATAATTTTTTTGGGACGCCAAAACATTCCTCTTAGAGGACATCGTGATGACGGAATTTTACGTACAGAGTCAGATGATGAATCTCAATGTGGAGACAATGAAGGCAATTTTAGAGAACTTTTAAAAATGCGTGTCGACGCAGGTGATGTAATTTTAGAAGATCACATAAAAACGCATAAAATGAATGCGTCTTACTTAAGTAAAACTATCCAGAACGAAATAATTCAATGTTGTGCGGATGAAATTATTGAATCAGTTGTAGGTCGGGTTAGGAAATCTTGTTATTATAGTATAATTTTTGACGAAACTACGGATGTATCTCATATTTCTCAAATGTGTCTGATCGTAAGATATTTTTTTGAGAATCAAATAAGAGAGGAATTTCTTGGATTTTTGGATTGCCATGCTGAAAATTATGATGATTATACAATGGAGCCTGTACTCACTGGAAAAATATTGGGACAAACCGTTTTAAGATACATAAAGAAAATCGGTCTAAATCCGAAAAAATGTGTCGGTATTGGAACAGATGGATGTGCGGTAATGGTATCTGAACAACGTGGTGCTATTACAGAATTAAAATCTGAATTAATACATGCTATCAAATGTTCATGCTACAATCACACTTTAAACCTTTCAGTGTCAAAGTGTTCTAACGTACAGGCTGTGCGAAATATTGTATCCACCATGAAGGAAGTAATTGCATTTTTTTTTCTGCTTCTGCGAAAAGAAATAATGTTTTTAAACACAAAAATAAAGAAAAACTTCGTGGACTTTGCGAAACAAGGTGGATTGAGAGACACGAATCTGTAATGCAATTCAAGGATAATCTTTTAGATATTGTAAGTACCTTACAAGTTATCTCGCAGTGGAAAGAACGTGAATCTTCAGATAAAGCAAATAAACTATTAACAAATTTAACAACACCTATGTTCATAATAACAATCAATATTTTATCCGCAGTACTTAGCATAACTATGCCATTAAGTAGGCTATTACAGACGGTTGCTCTTGATAAAGCAAAAGCTGATGTTTTAGTAAAAAATACAATAACAGCAATTGCTACGAAGAGAGAAAACTACGAAAATGTCTTTAAAGAAATATATGAAAATGCTCTACAAACTCTTGGGGCACTAGATATTGAAGTTCATCTACCAAGACTATGTGGGAGACAGAACCATCGAGATAATGTTAAGGCTTCAACACCATTATCGAATTACAGTTTTTATTCCACTTCTAGATGGTCTCTTGACTGATTTAAAATTTAGATTTGCAGACAATAATTTTGATCACTTTTATTTAAATATGTGTATTCCTAATAATTTAGTGTCATTGGAGGCATCAGAGTTTCGAACCTCTCTGAAATCTGTGGAAAAATACATTGAGAAATTTGAAATGACGCCGTCAATATTTTTAGGAGAGCTCGAATTGTGGAAAGTCCATTGGCTTCAACAAAAACAGAATGGTGGAGTTATTCCGAATTCGTCATATTCGGCAATAATTAAATGTGATAAAGACATATATCCATGCGTTTACTCAATTTTAAGTATATTATGCTCCTTACCGATAAGTGTTGCGAGTGGTGAACACAGTTTCTCTGCATTAAAACGATTAAAGACATGGTTGAGGTCAACAATGCGTCAGGAAAGACTAAATGGCTTAGCGCTTTTGTATATAAATAGGTCAGAACAAATTAATATTGAAAATATTATAAACAGATTCGCATCTCAACGATGCAGAATTGATTTAGTTTTGTAATATAATTATTATTATAGTAGGTATATGATTGTAGTGGGTATAGGCATTTAGAAGTTATAAAAAACTCTTTTTTTTTAATTTATATAAACACTTATAAGAATCCATGGTTTGTTTTTTTGTCTATACTATGCCACCCCCCCCCCCCCCCCCCCCAACTAGTTGGTCTAGATTCGCGGTTGACATAAAGCCAAGGGAATAAACAAAGAAACAAATATGAGGCCAATTAATATGTTAGCACCAGTAGAAAAAATTATTGAGCAGGCAAACTTATACAAAAATTGTACAAGTATGGATTTAGGGGTACTGTATTGAAATGGATAAATAATTATTTAAAGAATAGAACACAAGTAGTTAAATGCGGAAACACTATCGGATGTTAAAAGTAATGACATTGGCATACCACAAGGTAGTAAGTTAGTCCTACTTCTATTTATCCTATATGTTAATGACATCCAGAGTGCAGTAAAGGACTGCAACTTATATCTCTTTGCAGATGATACATTACTATATATTGCAGGAAAAGATGTACATGAACTAATACAGAAAACAAATGTAGAATTAAAAAATGTCATATGTTGGATGGAGGCTAATAATTTAATACTGTGTCTAAAACTAAGGCTATGTGTATAGGGGTGCTGTCGGAATATGATATATATGTTGAGGCAGCAAGTAAAAAAATTGATTGGGTTTCAGAAGTTCAACAACATACTTCTTGGGAAGAGCTGCAAAACATTTCAATATTAAAGCAAAAATTTTACTTTATAATTCATTAATACTATCAAGATTCAATTATTGCGGGTCATTACTATTAAATGCCAATAAAGGACGAGTTCATAATACTCGCAACAAAAAAACTTTTTCATCAATGGAGTAAATGAGTCAATGCTGCATAAGGCGCTAAAAAAATACAATAAATTACTGAAGAAAATAAAGGAGACTAAATCGATATTTATATTTAAGAATCACATCAAACAAATGTATTTATAAACTTAGATTTGTACAACTTATTTACCATTATGATTATAGATATAGATTAAGATTTATATTTTTTAAGGGATATGTTTGTTTTTTGTAGTTTTTGTTGTAGTTGTTATAACTATTAAAATAAACGTTACTAACTAACTAACTATCCCTATGCTCCTACGATATTAATAAACGGAAATTCAGTCGGAAATCATGCACCCTAGGTCTGATTAATAATCGGAAATCACGCTTGTTGATTTTGTACTAGCAACCAATAGAATTTGTGTTATTATCTAATGTTACTAAGGTTACTTAAAATAATAACGAGAAATTTACTGGTTCTCAAATTATGTAACGACGAGTGCTTTTTAAAATAAATCGATTTAGCGATCATTCTTTGGGGAGGTTGTAAATAATAATGCACCTGTTGATACAGTCCGATCCGAATCTTAGGTATATATGGAAACAGTTTGAAGAATTTTGTGAGGCAAGAAATTATGTATTGTTAGAACAGACATCTATCCAAGATTTGGCAAATATATTACAAGACTGGGCTTTCAATATGCATAGGAAGGACGGAACAGACTATAAAGAAGTTGTGGTTAAGGTGATATGGAATGTAACAGCTAACGAAAATACTTTTAATTCATACAAACGTTCTATAAATCCATTTCAGGATCCATATCTGATAATGCCAGAAAAGCACTCCCGACGGGTTGCAGCCACTGAATTAGCATGGCGTGGGAATGAAGGTGCCTCATGTATAATAGACTTTTTTCAAAAAGAAACAATATTTTCTAAGACGGCGCAAGGGGGTAACCAAAATTTATCTGAAAGTAAGTGGCTTATTCCTAATTATAAAAATGAAGACCTGTGCCGTGTTAGACTCTTCGATAAAATGATGACGAAGATAACTAAAAATATTACAACCAAACGATTATTTTTAACACCTACCAAATTTTGGAGTAATTTGGTCTGGTACAAAAACATTCCTGTTGGAATAAACGAAATTAGTAAATGGACTCGTGCTGCAGAAAAAACTGACATTGACATAAAACGTAAAAAGGTTACTAACCATTCAAATCGTTCATCAACCGAAAGTTCTTCTGATACATACGATAATTGTACATTTAACGTTTACAATAAATAACTACGTACTATATTTTGCATTGTTTTGTAATAGATACCGTAATAAAAAATGTTTTGATTTAAATAAATGTTTACTTTTCAACTTATTAGTTCATAACAAAAACTTTAATTTGTGGTATAATCTACAGAATACAACTCTTGAAGTCGTGATTGTAGGAAATCGTGTTCGTGGTCACTCAAGATGTTATCAAATAATAATTCCACGAGCTAGAATATTTGGTAACAGGTTTGGTGACCATCAACGCAATTTTCGGAAATCACGACTTCACTGGTGTTATTACTTAAAATAATTCGTCTATGATATCAAAGGTAAGCAATTCTGAAAATTATATACATCTGCCTGGCCTTTCCAATCAAGAGAGAAAAAGTACTCTTTGTGGAAACAAAAGAAATTATGAAGGAGAATTTGTTAGTGATGATTTTGTAGAGGATCCTTCATATACGCCAAAGAAAAAAATTAACTAATATAGTCTTTTATTGGATACAAGTGATGAAGATGAATGTGAAGCAGAACTGAATATAGAACCATCTTCACTTCCAACCAAAATTAGAAATAGTGTGTCAAGAACAATAATTCCATCACCACAAAGAGTAGCTGCTGTAGACTTACATACAAGCTCAACAAATGGTGCTTATAATTGGAGGAAAAATGGGATAAATCCTCATCAGTTTGCAAATTGCACTTTTTCTGAAAGTGTTGGTCCAAAAATAGATATTGATATCCAGTCTCCAAAAAGTATATTTTTATCGCTATTCACTGATGAACTTCTACGGATTATTGTAAATCTGTTTGTCGAACAGCACAAGGACACCATGAATCTCCCATCCGACGAACTATTGGCATTTTTTGGTACACTAATAACTGTGCTACTATATAAATTACCAAGTCTCAGATTATATTGGTCAGATGTAATGCCGATGAAAAGATTATAAAAAATTTACATTAACAACAATCAAGAAAGGGGTACCCCAGTTTGATAGATTATATAAAATCAGACCCATGGTTAGTGTCCTTCAGAAGTCTTTTGGAGAGTATGGTTGG
Organism: Vesta saturnalis; assembly: GCA_036346205.1. Taxonomy (NCBI): domain Eukaryota; kingdom Metazoa; phylum Arthropoda; class Insecta; order Coleoptera; family Lampyridae; genus Vesta; species Vesta saturnalis. The sequence continues at coordinate 913,911 of JARFJB010001987.1, forward strand.
TTTCAAGGGGAGATCCAGTCTCAAGCAGTGCATGCCCTTGAAACCAAGCAAGAGAGCGTTTAAAATTTGAGCACTTGCTTCTGCACAGACAGGTTACTTACTAAGTTTTATGGTATATGAAGGAAAGAAGGACAGTGAAGAGGTGGGGATTTTGGGAAACAAAACTGTCCTTGAACTAACCTCGTATCTTCAGGGTAAAAGTTATTGTGTCTTTTTTGACAACTTCTTTACTGGCTTCGACCTACTCAGAAAAATGTTGTCAAGAAATCTTTATTGGTGTGGTACAATGAGATCCAATAGAAAAAATTTTCCCACTGTCTTACTGACAGAATATAGAACAATGAACCATGGGGAATCTGATTTTGGTATGTGCGGAAATATTTCAGTCAGCAAGTGGAAATATCGGGGCAAGAAAGCTATTTTAGTTGCAAGTACAATCCAACAGAAACAACATTTGTAGAAAGACTGAATAAGAACGCAAAAAAAAACAAAAGTGCCTTGTCCAAAGAGTGTTGAAGACTACAACTTTATGGGTGGAGTTGATCAGTTTGATCAACTCCACTCCTGTTATAACGCATTAGCTGGAAATCTAGGAGATGGTGGTTAAAATTATTTTACTACCTGCTAGAGGCTTCATATGTAAATTAATATATTTTGTATAAAGCAGAGGCAAAGAAAATTCGCCAAAACCCTTGAAGCATATCCAGTTCCGTAGCATTCTAGCTAATGAAGTATAATTGGGAAATTTAGGAGCCGAAAAGTAAGAGAAAGCAAACTGGTCATTGGCAAAAACAAAATCAAGAAGTTGACAGGACGAACAGCTACGGTTGAAAATGAGTAATGTTGGGGACCATATGCCAGGACATACCACGTCACGTAGATGTACCAACTGTAGTACTACCCAACAACCAGAACGATCCAATGTCCAGTGCAATAAATGTGAAGTAGCACTATGTATTGATTCTGTATCATAAGTGTTTTGTAACTATGGTTTCTTATTAGTTGAGTTGATCGGCCTATTTCCACAGTTTTTGCTTTTTGAGCGGACGTTTCGGAAGTGGACTCTGCTTCTCACTCAAAGTAAGAACGCAGGAACATAAGAACAACGTCCGCAAGGGCGAAACAGAAAGATCAAGAATCGCTGAACATGTCTGGAACGAAGACCATCGCATCCAATGGGATAACATACAGATAGTGGCAAAGGACGATACACAACTCGTCGGAAACTTAAAGAAACCACATACATCGCACTAGCAGAAAATCCAATAAGCCAAGCTAGTGTGGAAATGAAACCAATGTGGATTCCAATAATGCGTGAAGAGCTTAAGCGCAATACACCTGCGCAAGAAGTTACGGCGCAACATGCGCAATAAACTTCTGCGCATCCACGACAAAGTTTAATGTACAGGGTGGCCCACTTAAGCGGGATTGCTCCATAACTCCCTTACTATTACAAATACGAAAAAATGTCTTATATAAAAATTGTCCACAGTCATAAACTACACATTTTAAAATTATTTTCAGAAACGGCGGACTTCCGGTTATACCGGAAACTCATGCCAACTTCGTTATTTTAAATAGAACAACCGATATATTATTACATTTTTGAATTCCTCGTTGAATTTAAAGGTCACTTTAATAACCATACTATGGGTCTACGTCGCACTGCTTCTGAGTTATTTGACATTTTGTAGAAAAAATGACGTTTGCAGTGCCTTCGAAAACTTTCAATATCTCGAAAACGGATACCGGTAGAGAGATCTGGCTTTCGTTCTTTACTTCCGAAAAGGGTACCGCACCATTTTCATTCATTACCAAAAATCTTGCTTTTAGAATTCATAATTTCTATCGCTCCGAAAATAATTTTTTTCAAACATGGATAACTTGATTTTTTTAAATGGAACTACCCATATTTTCTTACATCAGCGGATAGGAAATTAAATTTCCTTTCCATTGATGTAAATTATCGATATTTTGGAGTGATAGTTTTCGAGATATTCACATTTTTATCTAATTTCAGTTTTCATTGCGCATTGCCGCGGTGGTGCTTTACAAACGTTTGTCAATTGTTTTAAATGACTGATAAGAAACGTCAGTTTCTCTTCAGTTGTGCTTTGCTGTCTTGTGTATCAGTTTAAGTGTTTCTACAAGACATTTCCATTAAAATGTTGTTGCCCGACGCAGAGTTGATCCACACGACTTTCATTGTTGGAGAATGCCAAAGAAATGCGTTATTGGCGTCAAGGATTCCTTATAATGGTATGAATATAATTACCTTAACAACACTGGAGTCATTTGTTACGTTTAAAACTAATGGAATTAGCACATTTAATGGGAATTCTTTTGCTAAGATAGAAAATGTAAATTTCTCGCAACAAGACATGGATCAAATTAACGAGGTTTGTATGCAAGAAATTAAGGGTATACAGGCTATAGAAAATTGGAGCAGTTATCCGTTGGGACATAATTAGATATAATAGGTATTAAGCTGATAACTGCAAGAAATAAATTGCTATATATATATATATATATATATATATATATATATATATATATATTGAGATGTTCAGAAAGAAGTAAAAGAAGGATCGGACAGTTTAAATGATAATTTAGTTATAAAAAGGGGTGATTTCAAGCTCGATACATGTGCGATACATTGTTTGATAGAAATCTGGTTCACGATGTGTTTAAAGTAGATTTGTTTTGTACAAAATAGTCTGAATATTATTTATACAATTTAGTTTCATCATAAAAAGCATTGTGCTACCAACAAAAATGTCAAGAATGTTAAATACACTTATTTTGGTAAAGTCAATTTAGTATTTCCTTTATTTCAATAAAAGTCAATTTTTCGAGGGTATTTTGGCAAGTGAACATTTTACAGGTGTTTAAACATAAATTGTATAGTAGGATTATATTAGGATATTGTAAATAGTTTTAGAATGCAGGAAATGTAAAAATTTCATAAAAGGGTTATAATATGGACATATTAGACATTTTTCTCACATATTTCTGGAAGCAACTCTGTGACAAACATTGTGATATAAGTTTAACAGCAAGAACAATGCATAGAACAGTTTAGCATAAAGACATTCATAGTTATATACATTTTATAATGAAAATTTCAGTAAGTGTGTTAGACGAAGGACTTTTTAATGCAACACTATTTGACACAATGCATTAGAAATGAGCAGTGAAAATAATAAAGACAAGTATTACAAACCTCTAACATAACATTTTGAGTGATAAAACATTTTTAAATATAAGTTATTTCAATTTTAGATTTAAGTTTGGTTAGGTTATAATTTCTAGGTTTTTTGCATAAATTTATAGTTTTTCTATTATTAGGCTTAAATTATGCTCTTAAAGTAAATTAATAGGGTTCTTTCTCAGTATCTCACAGTTTTAAAAGGATACATTGCATTTCACCGCAAAATTGTGAAATATGAGGTGAATTTAGAATATTTTTACATAAACTTAAAATTTCTTTAAATTTGAGATTTCTAACACTAAAAGTGTGTTTTCTTATGTAAAATTTTCCCAGGATTCCGTTTATGTAATTAGATTAAGTGTAGCTTGTAAGTTTAGGTAGTTATAAGCAAATTCAATTTAGATTAAGTGATTTCGTATTATTTTAGGAACCATATCTTGTTAGGTGTCTTTTGTTCGAAATTTTATGTAGTTTTCATTTCTGTTGTTAGTTTTTAAATTCGTTAATGTATAAGAAAGTTATGGCCAAATTTCTATTTTAGTCCAAATTTTAAAATGTGTCAACCAATCAGAGCCTTAGTTACTTAGGTAGAATGGCTCAAAAAAAATTGAATTTTTAGTAACAACCAAAAGGTATAAAAGGAATTGCCCTGAAGTGCTAAGCTCTCTAGAATTTGTTCAAATTTAAAAAGGTTAAAGCAGTGTTGTGCATTTGTGTAATAAGTAAGTTTTCATAACCTAATTTAATTATCGTAAAGAAAGTTATAATTAACGAAGAAAATATTCGAGAACAATTGTTTTTATACCGGCGATTAAATTATATAATTCGGTCTCCGATACCTGTTAGTTTTCGGAAATTATTGTACGAGTTAATTTGTGTTACGATTTTGTTAAAAGTTTTCATTTAATCAAACGTGATTTGATTCCATTCTACCAAATTAAAATCACATTTATTTGGTTATCTGTGTTTTATTTCTGGGTACAATTTCTTTTAAATAATTAATATTTGATCCGGCATCTAAAAATAAAAGTGATATAATAACAAAATTTTGGACAACATTTAAACATTTTTTAAACGATACCAATCAATAAGTTTTAATTTATTTAAATAAAAAATTTTACCAAGATAAAATAAGTGACTGGAGTGTTGCCGATTTGGAAGGAAACATCATTAGTTTTTGGAAGTTGGTGTCATCGAAAACACGAGTACCGGTCAGCAGCATATGGGTGTATGGTAACAGCTAGAATCGAGTGGAAAGTGCCTGAATCAAATTGGAACAACTCGAAGACATCAATTTGCATTGGGGACAGTATATGAGAGTCACATTTTTTTTATATAACCCTATTTATTGTGTACATTGTTGTGTTATATTTCCTGCAAATTATTATTTATTAGGTATATGTATTGGTATAGAATTTCAAACATTACTTGTATAAACACCTGTAAAGGAAACAAAATTTTCAATTATTTTCATATTCTAAATTTAATTGTGGACGTAAACAGTAAATTTCAAATTATTATTTGACAATTTTGACATTGTTAACTTCATAATTACGTTACAACGCATGCGTTGGAAGTAAATTATATTCAGACTCATACATTTGTGGTAATTTTTATAAAGTGTAATTCATATAAATACACACACACATCCAGAATAAATTTAATTTTCCAACTAAATACATTGATCCCTATCCCCATTTAATCACAATTTAATTAAACATATTATCCCAATTATCCCTCATAATTTCAACATTACAAATTATATATATATATATATATATATATATATATATATATATATATATATATATATATATATATATATATATTTCAATTCGAAAATATGGATTTTGTATATATATATATATATATATATTGAGATGTTTAGAAAGGAGTAAGACAAGGATCGGACAGTCTAACTAGTTATTTCTTTTAAGAAAAGGGTGATTTCAAGCATGATGCATGTGCGAGACATTTATATAATATAATTTGGTTCACGATGGGTTGAAAGTGGATTTGTTTTGGGCAAAATAATCTGAATAACATTTATACAATTTGATTTAATCATAAAAAGCATTGTGCTACCAACAAAAATGTCAGGAATGTTAAATAAACTTATTTCCGTAAATCCAATTTAGTATTTTATTTTATTTCAATAAAATTCAATTTTTCGAAAATATTTTGGCATGTGAATATGTTACAGGTGTTTAACACAAAGTGTAAAGATAGACTTATATTAGGGATATTGTGTAAATAGTTTTAGAATGCAGGAAATTTGATAAAATTTAGGAAAGGGTTATAATATGGACTTAATATGATTATTTCTCACATATTTTTGGAAGCGATTGTGTGACAAACTTAGTGATGCAATTTAAATAGTAAGAGCAGTGCATAGAACATATTCACACAAAGACATTTACATGTAGATACATTTTTATAGTGAAATTTCAAGAAAGTGTGTTAAACGATATGATTTCTTAATGCAACATTAATTTATACAATGCAGGTGAAATGAACATTAAATAAAATAAAGACAGTTATTACAAGTCATTAGGATAACATTTTGAGTTACATAAACGTTTTTAAGTGTAAGTTATTTGTAATTTTAAAATTAAGTTTGGTTAGGTTTTAAATTTTATGTTTTTTCACAAATTTATAGTTTTTTTGATTATATTAGCTTAAATTATATTATTAAAGTGATTAATAGGAGGTCTTCCTCAATATTTCATAGCAATATAAAGTATACAATGCATTTCAGCGCAAAATTTCATGAAATGGGGGTTGAATTCATAATTTTTCTAGATAAACATAAAATTCCTTTAAATTCAAGATTTCAAACTTTAAATGTGTGTTTTCCTATGCTAAATTTTATCAGGATTACATATATGTAATTAAATTAAGTGTAGCTTGTAAGATTAGGTAGTTATAAGCAAATTTAAATTAGATTAGGTCATTTTGCATAATATTTAAAGGAACCATATCTTGTTGGATGTATATCTATTCGCAGTTTTACACAGTTTTCATTTCTGTCATTAGATTTTGAATCCGTAATTGTATAAGAAAGATATGGCTAAATTTCTATTTTTGTTAAATTGGTAAAATGTTTCAACCAGTCAGAAACATGGTTACATAGGTAGATTTGCTAGAAAAAATTTGAAGATTTAGTAACAACTAAAAGGGTATAAAAGGAATTGCCCTGGAAGTGGATAGCTCTCTATAATTTGTCAGTTTTTTTGAAAAGGTTAAAATAGTGTTGTGTTTTTGTGTTACAAGTAAGTTTTCCTAACCTAAATAATCATCGGGAAAAAGTTATAACTAACGAAGAGACGAGTATTCAGGTGCAATTGTTTTTATACCGATAATAATTTAAATATTTAAGTTCGGTTACCGATACCTGTACGTTTTCGTAAAATTCATTACGAATTAATAATTTGTGTGACGATTTATGTTGAACGTTTAAATTTTTCGTTTTGTTGAATTTGAATTTGGTTCCGTTATACCGAAATAAATTCGTAATCATTTTTTGTCAATTGTGTTTTATTTCTTGCTGCAAATTTCTTTTAATAATTTACATTTGAGCCGGAACCTAAAATAAAGTGACATTAATTTAAACCTTGGACAACCAGTAAATATTTTATAAACGATACCATCAGAAATCATTAATATATTTAAATAAAATTTTATCGAAATTAAATTTGTGGTTGGAGTGAAGTCGTATTGAAAGAGAAATATTACTAGTTACGGAGGCGAACGTGATCAATAACCCGAGCACCAGTTAGCAGCTTGTGGGTAAATGGTAGCAGTAAGAATTAACATATAAAGATCTTCGGAAATATTGGAAAGTGCCTGCATCTAATTGGAACTACCTGTATGAAGACATCGATTTGAATTTGGAACATTTATATGTGAGTCACTTTTTATTATAACCCTATCTATTGTGTTCATTGTTGCGTTTGATTTCCTGCAATTATTATTATTGGTTATATGTATAGGTGTATATTTTTAAATAATACTTGTGTAAACACCTGCAAAGGAAACAAACTTTTAAATTATTTCCAAATTTTAAATTCAATTAAAAGCATAAACATAAAATCAAGAAGTCATTGTTTGACAGTTTTGACATTTAATAATTTCATTTAGTAACGTTACAACGCATGCGTTAGAAGTATAAATTGTGTTCAGATATATTATTTTTACATATATGATATTTTTCATAAAGGGCAATTCACATAATTATATTCAAATCAAATATAATTTCCCACTAAATCCTGAACCCTATCCCCACATTAAATTAAATTTAAATATATAGTAAATTATATTATTATATCATTCATTCACCATATTTGGACATCCCTATATATATATATATATATATATATATATATATATATATATATATATAAGTATAGATTTAAATTATAAAATTAAAAACAAAATGGCGGAGGAAATTTAATTATGACTCGTATAATTAAAATCAAAATAATGAGGGTCCGAGGACCCTAGAACAAGTTACAGCGTCCTATACCTGTCTTATGAGATAGTGTGAGGTCCCCTTTTATTAGAATCCTATTTCAAATATCCCTCCATGGCCTTCAAAACAAAGTTGCTGACAAAACAAATTGGCCGACAAAACAAGCTGGCCAGCAAAAGTTAAATATGACTCATAATTAAAAACAAAATGAGGGCCTCCTTACTAGAATACTATTTCAAATTTCTCCGCCAGGGGGACGAAGATCGGACAAGGGTCGAAGACCTCAGAACAAGTTCCAGAGTCCTATACCTGTCTTATTATGTATGAGGGTCCCCTTACTATATACTATTTCAAATTTCACGCCAAAATCAGAAATGTCTGCCAACATGGCCAACAAACAAAATGAGGAATTTAATTATGACTCATTAATTAAAATCAAAATAAGGAGGATCCGTAACAGAGAGGCGAAGACCCTAGTGCAAGTTCTGGAGTCTTAAACCTGTCTTAGGAGATAGCATGAGGACCCCCTTATTAGAACACAATTTCAAATTTCCCGCCAAAACAAAAACCGCCGATGACAAAATAGTCTGAAAACAAACATAATTTAATTATAACTACCAATTAATTAATTGTGGCGTAATTTTATTGACTCATAATTAACTACAAAATGGCGGATAAATTTAATTATGGCTCATAACTAAAAATAAAATGGCGCCAGAATTTAATTATAAGTCACAATTAAAATAATCTGATTTTGACTGGGCACGTGACCACCTCAACACCCCTAGCCCCAGGGTTGGGCTGCCAAAAAGGCTCTTAATACTTCACCCTTAACCTAGGGTTGGGCTGTCAAAAGGGCCCTAATTAGAGGTAAAAATGCCATCAAGAGGTTGGAAATGCCGTCAAGGGGCTGAAAATGGGCCCCGAAAAGAAGCCGCCTCCACTGCTTCCCTCATCACTTTTAATTAATTATGACATCATATCCTATTCTCCACCCATTCTACTGCGGTGCTAACAACACACAAAAGTAACTAACTATCTGACAATAATAGATTATTTACCATCATTAAAATTTAACGCTTTGATGACGTAAAATTCTTTGGACTTGACTTCCAGCTTCATTTGCTGAATGATAACGTTATAAAATGTTAATGAGAAAATTTTATAGGCATCAAGACAAATTTTCATACTCCCCTAATATAATTGCATCATTATACAGTGCGATCATTATTATTTTCCCGTGCCTCTTCTAAAACAGTACTACTGTTCCGCATCCTTAAAAATAAAAATTGTACTATGTCCAGTGGTGTAAATGCAGATAATAAAATAAATACTACCATAAATGACAAAAACTTTCGTGAGTGACGAATTGCGTATTATGCAGGCGTACAAAAACTTGAAAAATTGTAATTTACGTTTATTTTGAATTAACACTCAATTTTTTTCATTTAGCTTTATTTAATAATATTTACCTACATAATACAGTAGGTATATGTTTATTATTACAGTAAAAAAGAGAAAAATAAAATCAAACTTGGCAATTATCTATAAAACAGTTGCAAAGTGACCACCATTGTTTGCATTACAGGCATCTACTGATCGTTTCATTCTTTCAAATACGTGTGGATTTTCTGCTGACCACATACGGTAATTCTGCGAAATCACATAACCAGATAAATGGAACCATGCTTCATCCGTAAAGAAACATAAGTTCAGTATTTCGTCATCTCTCAAGAACCATTGGCAATATTCTAAACGCTTTTGAAAATCTAAAGGTAAGTAATTCTTGCACAACCGTTATTTTGTAAGGATGAAAATGTAATTGACGTTTGACTGCTTTATGGCATGTAGGGGAGACCGGGGCTAATTGTCACAGGGGCATATTGTCACAATATGAACACTAAATATATTACCAGAAATAAAGCTTTGTGCCATCTATCGACCACTTCCAAAACCATATAACGGCTATCCCAGAAAACTACAAACCTCCCCGCTGCATCTTATTGCGTCAGTTAGTAAAAGTTTGCCGTTGTGTATGTAAAGTAATTTTTGTTGCTTGGAAGTTTTGTGTTTTGTGAAGTTTGCTGCTGAATTAAGGGTAAGATTTATATGATCTACTTTTTGTGGGGTTGATAAGCTGTAATGTTATGCCAAAATATTCAAGCTTTCTTGTCTGTTGTTGTTGTTAATTTATTTCAAAATGTTGTTTGGCGTAAGTAAGTAAGCGATTCACTGTTATTGTCCCATGGAATCTTGTATAAACTCTTCCAATGAATTGTTAAACAATAGTAGAAATCACACCAAGATTTCCGTTTACCGTTATATTATTATACAAAGTTTTCTACTGGACCAAATTTAAGTTATGTAAAGATCGTGCAATGTCACTTACAGTTTATTCTCTTTAGATGTTACTAGAAACGATTCAGTAGACAGAAAACACCTCAGATTACCTTATCAGCGAAATAGAACCAAAGCTGCACCAGATTCTTTTGAATGAATCGTGCAACTTTTAATGTTCACTTTAAACTCTTCAACATCTCGAAAAGATTACCAATGAAGAACTTCCCTGAGTTATTGCCAGTCTTTAAGCGAAGAAAACTAGACAAGTATTTAATGAGCGAAGAGCAAATTGAAGTATATCAAAACCTAGATATATAGTTGGAGGCATTCCGAATGAAGTGACGAGACATGTAAATAAAGCTTTGAAACTTTATAAATGAAACGTTCCAAAGCAATACACCTATTCACCGAAGAACTGGGTTAAGCATGAAAGTTACTTGATGTGTCAATAAACTAAGATCAAAAGTTTGTCAAGCAATGAGCTTTAATCAAACCAATTAGACGTTGAATTGTACTTGATGGAAATCCTATTATAGTATAACTATGATGCGACTGTAGTGTAATTGCTAACCCATCTGGCTGGATGAAGGAGAAATTACCTTTAAAATTTATTATTTGTGGCACAGTAAAGACGAAGAATCAGGAATTTACTTTATTAACATGAGTCACATTTCAATACCTGCGCTGAACTATGCTAAGGAAAATGGCGTAGTTATGCTTTCTTTCCCTCCGCATTGCAGCCATTGGACAGGAGCGTTTTTGGCCCATTGAAAAAATATATAAATTCTTCCTGAATGAAAACTAATCCTGGAAAGACTATAACAATTTACGATATCCCAGGAATCGTTGCTACTGCTCTTCCAATGGCAATTGTACCAAATAATATCACACCAAGATTTCGCGTTACCGGTGTATATACATTTAACAAAGACATTTTCATGGACCAAGATTTTCTCCCACGTTATGTAACAGATCGTGCACTTGTGGAAAATGTAGGGCCTAATGTAGAACATGTTACTGCAGAAAATTCAGTGGATGCAGATAATATACGATCAGATCGACCAGATACTTTTCCGCCAGTAGAACCATCAAGCTCCCGCACAGATTCTTTTGCTGAAGCTGAATCGTCAACTTTTCAGCTGTATCCTTTAAGATCTTCAACATCTGCGTAAAGCAGATGGAGCCCTGTGCTTTTCCCAGAGATTATTCGCCCTCTACCTAAAGCCGGGGATAGAAAATCTAGCAGACAACAGCGCAGGAAGCGGAAATCTGCTACTTTGACCGACACTCCCGTAAAAAATGAGTTGGAGGCATAAAAAGTTCAAAATCCACAGCAATGTAAAAAAGCAAGCCTTTGGAGACAACTCTTATAGAAAGAAACCCAAACAATCACCTGCATTTCATCCGAAGAAGAAGAGGAAGAAGATGAAACATTTTGCTTGATTTGTGGGGAAAACTATAGTGATTCCAAAGAAGTTTGGTTGCAATGCACCCAATGCAAGAATTGGTCTCATGAATAGTGTACTGATGGAAATCCATATTATGTGTGTTATAACTATGATAGCGATGACGATATGTAATTGCTTCCATCGTTTGTTAACTTTATAAAATAAATACCTATTGAAATATTTATTTGCTTTGCATGCCTAAAAATAAAGACGACATGTCCTAGGCAATAAATTATAAAACCTGTGACAACATACCCCAGATACTGTGACAACATGCCCCTTCACGGGGCATGTTGTCACAGATTTCCCGAACTACTAAGCTAAATAAAAAATAATGTTTTTTACTGTGATAATCACAGGTACTTAATTCTGTATGTTCACAAAACATATGTACTGAATTAACAATTGTTGAAAAAATAAGAAACCGTAATTAATAAAAAAATTATTAGTAAAAATTGTGACAACTAGCCCCGGTCTCCCCAACCATAAGAAAGACCTGTAACAATTGATTGTATTGAAACATGCCCAATGTAGTCAATCTAACATTACCTATTTAATGTTTTGGTTTTTAAGATTCTTTTTTTTTGCTTAAACATACAAGTCACTCATGTTTTGTATAATGCAAAATTAACTGCATGCTGGGGCAATTGTCTTAAAGGTTTTGTCGGACTTCTTTCCAAATGTGTGCATACATTTTCTCACTACTTCCTCATTTTCCCTTGCAAACGCTACGATGCTCATGAAAACGACTAACAACTCTTCGAATGTGTCGACATAAAACATCATCATCTAATTCGATGTTCTGAAAGTGATTTCGATATTCTTCAAGACATAGTCGTACTGAATACTTCCAGTTTCCATCTACATCTTTTTGGCCGTTTCGGAAATAAACTTCCAAAATAAACTTGTCTTGTTCGACAGTAAAAGGCATTATAACCTAAAAAAGTTTATTTACGAAAAAGGCATAAAATACACGAATTACCTTACCTTGAAAGTCCTAGTTAATTTATGAATGAGTTTTGAAAAAACTATTTTATTACAATACAAATGTAGATAAAGGAATAATTGAAAAAGGAAAAAAATTATGTACGTTTATGAAATGTCAATCGAAGTTGAAATAAACATGTGTGCCTAACTTCACCAGGAACTTGGAATAAACTTTCGATAAAAATTCTGTAAAAGCAGTTTTTTTTTCGGTCAATCATTGTTGATATCCTGGTATAAGCTACAAACTATGTTATCATGAAGAAACTTACCAAATTTATACGAAATTTAAATTTGTTTGATTGCTGTTACAAATTCAGACAGTTCTTTTCCTTCCATAATTACACGAGCTTATGTCTTAAAACTTTAATGTAACTATTTCGAAAATGAGAATTCTGAAATGCTCGTAAAACAGAGCCTCATGTAATTTATATTTTTTGGCACCTAGATATAGACGATACGATAGATACTTATTTACTATTAGGTATTTTCAAAATTCAAGAATAATCGTTTTAAGTGTCGGTAACTTTAAAGATATAAATATTCATCAATAAAGAAGGGCAAATTATTGGATATAACTAACTTTCTGTTTCTTAACTCACTCGAATATTTTTTGAACGATCTAGACCATTTGTGTGCGCTTATCTGTAGTCCCAATATCAAAATATTTTAATCAAGCTTCATATTTGGAGTTACTACAGTACGTATTTCAATTGTATTAAATTTTGATTACAATCTGTTCACAAATAAAGGTACTTTTGTAACAACCCATTTTGAGTTGTATTAAAATATACCGTAATTTAGGTCTTTCGTTCATTCAGTTGTAAATATAAGAAAAAATTTTAATTATTTTTGCATTATAGCTATGTGGTAGGCAACTTAATTTGCATTTCGGTGTAACTTAAGTTGCATATCTCTTTAGGGGTTTATAGTGCATATACTTCTTAATGGTTTATACTCCCCCTTTAAATTATTTTTTTCTGCTCAAATATTTTCGCGCACCACTACATCGTCTGATATTCTAGGCGTCCATTTTAGTACTTAATGAACCTTATGTTGAATAGGAAGCCATATTTTTGGGGTTGTATATTTTTTATTATTTTACATTTTGATAAAATTTTTAGTGTAAAACTCGGTAGTTATTCCGAGCATTATGAAAACTAACTTGGCGTCCGAGATCATTTTATTAGTGTTACATTACAATTTTTTTATATTGATACTCAGTGGAAATAATCTAGCAGAATTTGTGGTAATTAAGCAAACCACCCTACGTTAACCTACCGACTGGGACAAAGGCATTATTTTTAGTGAATGGTTTGTATCTCCAGTTAGTTTAACGATTTGTTTTGGAGAACTTTTACACTTATTTCTTTATATAGTATTTAACATTTTTACCCTTTACACCACCATATTTTATACTTTATAGAGAGCTTAAAAGTATTTTTGGGAACATCTCGACAATTTATTTACTTAAAGAGTGGGCAAAGTTAATTAAATTTTGCATATTTGCTTAATCAAACTTTTTGATACGGTAACAATTGCAAAAGAAACCCAAAAGTACTTTTATCCGCAAACGTCACAAAAGTGACACTTATGACTAAATGTCACAGGTAAAAGTTTTACTTTTCGGACATGGAGTAAAAGTTTCACTTTTGTGCCTAGGCATTTTTACTTTTACCAATATTTGGAAAATAAATTCTTTTGTAAAAACAACAATAACCAAATAAAATTAACACCAAAGATGAAACAATAAATTTATTTGATAATGTCTTCAATTCAAATAATGCAAATAACAGTTTATGATATTCTTTAACATTATCTACAAAGTAGTATTTGCATTAATATTAAAAACACAGCCGGTTATTGTAGCATTTTGAAGAAGGCAATTAGAAGAAAGACTATTGAGAATATCGTCACACTTTAAAGTTGATGTATTAACAGCATTATCAATACTTTTAGCAACACTACTAATGTCCGGGACATGGTCGCATTCCTCGTTCAGTGGCATAAGAATCTTGCGTGCTATATCCTGTTTGCTTCGCAAAGAATCTTCTATATAGCCCTCAGCAACACTGCTAGAACGCCACCCACGATGACGTTTAAGAGTCGCTATATCCGCTCCTCCATCTACAAGTAACGTAGCGGACGTCCTGCGTAGGCAATGCCCTGTATATTCCATGTAGTTTGGAAGCTTTAAATACATTGCTACTGCCTTTGCCACATTCCCAAGAGCATGGATACCCATGACACATATTGCCTATACTTCATTGACCGTTTTTTATTCGTTTTAATGTCAGGTACATTTACTAGAAGCAACGAGCCATGATCTTCAATGTCATCAATTTTCAGTTTTACAAGTTCATTGCACCTCATTCCCCCTGATATGCCAAATATTAAAACTACCTATAAAAACAAGAAATTTAATCAGTAACTGCGCGCAAAACGAATGTTACTATATGTTATTTCTACCTTTGTTCCCAAATACTTCTCGTCAGGTGCTTCGCGCAGAAATTTACCTAATTCTTCCTTAGTTAGAACTTTTGCTTTCTTTGAACTGAAACTCTGTCCTTGTTTTTTTTAAAAAGCACGCAGGATTAAGTATTTTGAGATATCCACGTTCTTCTTGAAATTTAGGGACAATTTTATCATCAAATAAATCGACCATAGAGAAGAGCTTTTCATTCTTCTAGATAATTCCGTAAAGTAAGCCAGTAAAACGTTTTCAGAATAAATTTTAGCATTTCTCTCAGAACACCATTTTAGAAATCTTTATAAGAAGCTTCGTAGACAGCAACAGATTTCGTTGGCAGTAAATTTTTAATTGTCTCGTTCGCTACTTCAGTAATCTCGGGAGGAGTACATCGTAAATCATAATCTGCATCCAACATTTCGCAACACTCACTGCTACTACTTAAATTAATAAAAACTTTCAAAAATCTCAACACAAATTACTATACTGACGCGTGACGTTTGCTTATTTAATTACCAATTATTTTTACGTTTGCGGATAAAATAGTATGTTATTCGGAGTAAAAGTGACTTTATGTAACTCAGCTAAATTATTTGCCTCACTTCGTTCGGCAAAATAAACATTCACCTTCGCCACATAAAGTATCACTTTTACTCCTAATAACATAATATATTATTTCTTCAGACGTCAATAAAAGATGACATTTTAAACTTCACCTGACAACGTTAAAGTTTGACAGTTTCACCGGCGGCTGAAAAAGTCTTTTGCATCCCCTCGCAGCGGATGCAAAAGTAATGTAAGTTAATAATTCAAACACCCAATTTTGAAAACAACGAAAACAAATTTATTGTTTAGAGTTATAAAGATTAAAAGTACAATGATTAAAACTATCATTTTCTCCAAAATAAAATCTGCCTAAGGTAACAGTGGAGGTCTCGCTGCGTTCTAAGGAAAAGGTCTTTAATTCTTTCTCTTCTACATGAACCTCTGTACTCGTACCGCATGCACTAGGTGCAGACATTTTCAAGGCTGCCTCTTTTTTTGTTGCTAGAGAGTCTTCAATATAACGCTCAGCTACAGTGCTGGATTTTCAGTCACCATAGCGCTTCAAGCGCTGCCGTGCACCAACAGTATAGCTGAGGTTCTTATACAATGCCCTGTGTATTCTGTATAGTCCGCTAATTTTAATAAAAAATCTACCTCCCTAGGAACACTACTTATTTTATGGATTCCCATCAACGCTCTTTTCCATTCCCATATTACAAAAAAAATCGGCCATCATTCATATCTCGTGGGCGCAAAGCAACATATTTGTTATATAAATTTAGGAAAGATTCCCCTACAACTGTAAATGATTTATTTTTTTTTGTTTTGCTATCTGGAATTTTAATATGTAGCAGAGTTTTCAAGTTCTCAATGTCGCCTACCTTCATCTTCACCAATCCATCGCAACGACATGTCCCTGAGATAACAATAATCAAAACTATCTAAAAAAAATACAAAATATAAAGACTTGTTTTCATTCTATTTCTAAAACTTACCTTCATTGCCAAGTATTTTTCATCCGACGCTTCGGCTAAAAATTTGTTAAACTGGTCTTTTGTAAATACTTTGGCCAGCTTTGGAGTGTATCCTTCATTCTGCTTTTTTAGATATGCACGAAGTTTCAAGTATTTGCCATGTTGAATGCTCAATAACGATTTTATTATCAAATATTTGGACCACATTATCTAGCTTTTCATTTTTGTTGCTAATTCGGCAAAATAAGCTAACACTACGGTTTCAGAGTAGCTTTTAATATTTTTTTCATCGCACCATTTTATAAATTGCTGAAAAGCGCGTTCATAGATTTTGCTCAATCTTGTAGGTAATAGATCATTTATTGCTGTATTAGCCGCTTCAGTAATTTCTGACGGCGTGTAGTTCTCCAAATCCATCATACTCCTAACAATGTAATATTTTAATTTACACAAACAGGAACAAAAAGTTTAATAAAATACTTACAATAACACGGAGAATCTTCACAATTTTCAACTTGTTTAATGCATTGTTTTCAACGAAACCTAACAACGTCTACTGCTGCTTGCTAGAGCACGCTAAGTAAATCTAACTGTTCCTCATTTTCACAACCTAATTATTTTTCCTTATTTCACATTTAAGTGTAAAAAACGTCTGAAGAAAAAATAGTATATTTTATGCGGAGCAAAGTGACTTTTGCGGCTCATCTGTATTTGCCGGACTCACTACGTTCGTACGTCATACGTCAAACCTACAGATTCGCCACACAAAGTGTCACTTTAGCTCCTTATAAAATAATATAGGGGAAATGTGTTCACTATCGCACTCATTTCATTAATCATTATTTATGAGGTAAATTTCTAGTAAAAAATAATAGTATCGCGTATTCTATGAACTTTATTAATTTTCTAACTGTAACAAAAACTTACAAAACCATAGAATATGTACATAAAGAGAAAATAAAAAAATCAAAATTCGCCATTTATCATTTTTTAAAATAGTGTTCCTAATATCGCATAGTGTGATATTAGGCTTTCGCTTTATTTATATTTAGTAAAAGATAAGAAATAAAACTACTGATTACTAATTTCAAATATTTATTTAAAAGGAGCTTAAAAATATGTCAGTTAAGTGGTTTTAATTTTTTACAATTTATCCTTCTAAACAAAACTCACAAACAAAGGTCTCATAATTAATAAGGATACTCACAATCATCATCACTATCTTCTTCATCTGTGGAGACAGTCAACGGCTCATCTATTTCTTCGTCACTTGATTCTGAAGACGCATCTGACACCTTCTTTCTCTTTCCTTTTGCTTTGTTAGGTGATGCTTTTGAGTTTGAAGTTACATTTCTTTTAACGCTTTTGCTTGCTTTTACTCCTTTTTTTCTTTCCTTTTGTGCAATATCTTGAGCCAACTGATCCTTGTATGGTGAACTTGTAATTACTGCAGTCGTCCCCTACATTTAGCACTGTGAGTTTTTGGTTTTATAGAAGGAAGCGGGCTAATGCGAACAGGCAATACTCTAGGCGAATTAGGGCTGCTTGGTGTTGACTGTTCTGAAACAATTTTTTGGCAAATATACCTAGGTCCTGGTTGCTCAATAGCAGCGACAGTTAGCTGAATATTACTAGGTCCAGACTGCTGAATATCATTAACAGTAATTGATGGATTGCTACTAGGCACTGACTGTTGAAGGTATATGTCTGACTCAGTTTCGAGAGCAACAAACTCATGATCTTGAAAAATATTTAATGGAAATAATTCGGTTTTTCTGAAACCAGTTTCTGCAGTAGCAACTGTTGCTACCTTATTATAAGCTTCACCTAAAAGTTTTCCTATTTGGTAATGAGTAATAGCTCTATATAAATTTTGCTTTAACCACGATTCTATAGATTGTGCATAATAAGTCTTAAAAGGAGCCATAAATGCACTATCGAGAGGCAGCATTTTGTGAGAACAATGGGGTGGTAAACTTACAATATGTACCCCATTATCTCATGCCAACTCTAGTAGCGGCAGATTTCGCGTATGCGAGTAATGGCCATCTAATATCAAAACCACTGAATCTTCTCTTGTTGGCTTAACATTTGCTAAAAATTGTTCCTTAAACCATTTTTGAAAACTCTCTGCCTCAATCCATCCAGATTTATGGCACGCTGCTATACTTCCATTTGGGGTGCCGTCCGATAACTCTGGTTTCATATTTTTCATAGGAAATACCAAAAGGGGTGGGATGTAATGGCCTGTTCCGCTCATACATGTAACCATCGTTACTAAGGAACCTCTCTCTGCAGAGGAAATTGCTCCAACTTGACGTTTGCCACGTAGAGATATCACCTTACTAGGTTTGTGCTGTACAACGGTTAAACCAGTTTCGTCGCAAGTGTACTATTTATTTGGAGAATTTTTAATAAGAGTATAAAGAGGCTCGTACAAGTCAAAGAAGGTTTTTACGTTCTCTTTTGTAAATCCGATAATTCTTTTTAAAGATGTGACCTGTGGTTTTCTTAAACTAAGCCGTGGATGCCTTTTCATAAATGAATGCAACCACTTCCATCCTGCTGCTTCATCTTGTTTGCGAAATGGGTGCTGAAGTCCATTTTTTTCTGCTAACTGGAATGCCATTCTTTTTATGTCTTTTGCCGTTAGTCCATAAAACCGAGATTCTATTTCCAAACAGTATGTTACCAATGATTCTTCTAATGCTATATCAAGTGTAGGTTTTCTACCAAGCTTTATGGATAGCAGCTTATTTTCATCCTCTTCAGCACTGTTTACCTTATCCTTTAGCGTCGATTTAGGGACGCTAAAATGCTTCGATGCAGGTAACAGGCCCATTTCTTTACCTCTAACACTTAATATTGCTTGTTTCATACTTTCAGTCGACCACTGTTTCCTTTTTTAGACGGCATCTGTATTTAAAAATTTCCCTGCACTTTAATCTACATCTAATTATAGGTATTCCTAATATCGCATAGTACGTTATTATGGCGTGAGTAAGTGGGCGATATTAGGCAAATTTCAGAAAAAGGGTATATTTTTATTATTGTTGAAACAAGGCACTCAATTAAAAATCAAATTATAACTAGTGAAACTACAACATTCAATAATGTTTCCGTAAGAGTTATATTATAAAAAAAAACTTACCGTTACTAGTTACATATAATGGTGAAAATAACCTCAAAAAAACTTTTACCGCGTAAAATATTTCAATACTTCACGGACCAAAGATACTAGTGGTTATCACTTCGCTTCTTTCACTAACATCTGAACCTGTCGATTGTATTAACGCCTGCAGGCCGTTTGATGCATGGCGTAAAAATTAGGTGCATATTAGGACACTAGGGAAACCTGTTAAATTTTCATATTTTCCTTATTTTTAAACAATTTACACCTATTAATCAACATTGCGTACTGTTGCTCAATCGAGAAAACGTGCTTTTGGACACGTGCCAGAATTTTTGGAAAATATTAAAGTTTTTACAACAAGACAATTATTTAGAAATTTTTTCAGAGGTCATACAACAGGATAATGTACCTTGGACCTAGGGATGTTTTTCTGGACATATATCTTTTAAAATTTTGTGCACTAACGAGAATATAAGAACTTTGACCATCAAACAAATGTTATAATAATCATATTTACAGTGTAACTTATTCGATAATACTATAAACAGTCTCTAAAAGACGTAAACAATAGAACGGAATCGAAAACGGAAAATAAGTTTTAGAAGAACTGAGTCATTTCTTTTACTTCGTAAATATCTCTTAGAATGATTTTTCAGGGGAAGAGTTTTTGTAGATGTCCTCCCACGGTAAAACATGGAATCGATTTTTCTGGCCACTTCCAATTGTTTTAGTTGGATGCATGGCACTTATTACTGATCCCTTTTCGCTTGTTTTCAAAATTTTACCAGGAAAGTGTTTGTTTTCATAAACAAAAATAACAAAATCACCCACTAGGTATTGTGGAAGATCTTCAGATGATTCAGTAGCACATGGCATGGATGTTTCAACAATCGTATCTACGAACGTATTCTGCTCCTTCTTCTCCAAAATACAGCGGCCCATCGGAATCATCAGAATCATGTAACGAAAAATGGTCAGATGATGACGTTTCAAGTCAGAATCTGCCAGAACTTTTCTTTTAACAGCGATGACTTTTTCGGCTGCTGCTTTGTTTCTTTGAGCGAGGACGTTTATTCTTTGTTCCATTTGTCCGTTTCAATTCTTCAATTCTTGTTTTCTGGCGTGTCGGTCAATATGCGAGATCGTCCTTTTCGTCCTCTGCGATTGGTCTTTCTGGCGGAGCTTTCGGTGGCCTAATCACTGAAGGAGAGATAACAGTTGAAGTTGATGTCAAAGGTTCAGCTCTCCTTGTTCGCCAACAATCTATCTAAATCTAATGTCACTAAAATCACCCCGTTATCTTTAGCAAGTTGGATGACGGGAACCGAGATATGACTCTTATGGTTATCCATTAAGATGATGCATGGTGAATCTCTTGACGGCTTTGCATATAGTAAGAAGTGTTTAAAAAAGTGAAGAAATAGAGCTTCGTTAGACCAACCGGATGGGTTAGCGCCCCCAACTGTTCCTGGCGGGGCGCCGGTTATCATAAAATCTTTGAAGTTTACTCGTGGGAATATCATCATTGGTGGAATGAAACCTCCTCCAGCATTCACGGCTGCAATCATGGTTATATTTGTGCCCCTTTCCGCACTTGTCATAGTGCCCACCTGCTTGGATCCCTTGTAGCCAGGATTTTGGAGAACATGAACCGTAGATAATCCTGTCTCATCACAATTCCATATACTTACAGCTGGCAGGGAGGATTTTGTCAAAGCTGCCTTATAGTTCTGGAATGTAATGCAACATTGGTTCGATTGAATGCCGTTGAACGTGCTAGGGAGGTTGCTTCAGGTTTGCGGAGTGATATATCATTTTTATACTTCTGCCGAAAAATACGCAGCCAAAATTCACCAGCCTGTTTATCTTTGTCCCAGCTGGGAGGATATTTTTTGTTGTTTTCTTTAGCAAAGCTGTACGCTAACTCACGAACGTTCTAAAATGTAAGACCATACTGCAACTTCGCTGCTTGTTGTGTATAATCCACGAGCATCTTCTCTTCCTCTTCATTGAAAACTTTCTTTGTTGCATTATTTTGAAGAAGGGTGCAGTCTTCCCTGCCCTGTTCAAAATGTTGAAGATGCCTGCGAATGGTGCTCCTACTCAATCCGGTATGTTTTGCAGCCGAATATAGTGTCATTTTTCGTTCTTTTATCAAATGAATTGCACTTTTAATTTTTTCTTGACTCCTTTTTTGCTGCGGGACATGTTTGACAAAGATGAATAACTGCAATGAAGTAATACTCAACACAAATGGCTTTGTTAACGTTACAAAGTTTAAATTAAAGATGTAGGTACTTTGAACCTGTCCAAGGTAAAACATGTTGTACCATGGACATGTCCAAGGTACATCGTATTTATTATGTTCGAGGTACAACACCATGCCAGTTTATATAGAAACGTTAACAGAAAAATTTAGGTTAGGAAAACCTTGATTCTGGTCATGAAAATTAACAGTTAAATAAACATCAAACTGACGAGATACTTAAAGATAAACGGTTTAAATAAAGTTTGCCATGCCATCTAGTGCTTTATTCATGACCTACTGTCGAAAACTTAAATTAAAAAGCCCGCGAAGTTTGGGTTTCAGGACTATGTTCGAGGTACAACCATGGTCAAGGTACAACAGGTTCCCCTACGGTATTAGACACAGTTCCCCTACTATTTCCTTTATAGATTTTTTATAAATTCTTAGCCTAAAAACCGCTACCAAATAATCTGCCATACTGATTTCTCATATATTGAAACAAATTTTGGCCAAAAATTTGTAATAAACAACTTCGAAGCTCACAATGCCTGAATTTGAGTCATATAGGTTCTTAAACACGATAATCCTTCATTTTTAATCCGCCATTTAGAATTTTTAAATTTTGACAAATGATTTATACTTAGTGATTTTAAAAAAAAATCGGTTTATAAATTAAAAAATGCACAATTTTGCACCCTAAAAACCGTGCGCCACTGATTATTATTATCATATTTTGAAATTATATAAAAAAGTATTAGTTTGTTTTTTAATTTTGTAACTTTTTAAAATTTAAAGCAATGAAGTCCCTAAAAATGCCCCGTCACTGGTTTAATTTTGATCTAGATTTTATAGCAAAGAATTTTTGTTCCAAATTTCATATAGATACCTTTAATGGTTCAAAAGTTATCGCGCACACACAGACTGACACGAAATTCTTTTCTAAAAATGATTTTGTGTTGTTTAGGACATAAAATTCGGGAAATGAAAAAAAAATTTTGAAAATTTAAACCGGTTACATAGCTTTCTCTATATACGTACGTATATGAGAAAGAAATAAGCTTTAAGTTGGGAATGCTCGTCTAGCATTGCCAGACCGAACAAAATTGCATTGTCAAATATATGTAATATTCTTATTTAGCGTTAAAAATTACATTATAAAAACAAAAAAAGACTACGGCGCTCGGTGTTTCCAAGCGGTCACTCATCTAAGTATCGACAGCGGCTGACGTTGCTTAACTTTTTATAAACTTTTATACTTTGACCCCCGATTTGATCGTTTCGGATGAGATACAAAGTTCGTACAAATGGTGACCTCTATTACTTTTTGATCCTCTTTCAGAATCTGAAGTCAGATTATTCCGTAACACAAAAAAACAACACGTGCACAGATTTAACGAATTCATACATCGAACTTTTATTCGGTGAAAATTGAATAATTAATCTGAAGTATGTAACAAATGATTTTCCCATCATTAAAGCATAGTCTTGGTGAGATAAATGTAGTACAAACTTTTTTCAGTAAATTTCTATGGTGCAATTTAGTTTAGTATTCTGGCATTTGATTTTATTAATGAAGAGCAATGGGTTGCTTAAGCTTGTTTTACAATCAAATTTCAAAATTTTGAAATAAAAGGAATTTGAGATTGTACTACTTTTATCTGTTCCAGGTACATAATCTTTCTGCCCTACCTATCCTTTGCATGACACAGAAACGAGTCATGGTTGGTATCTAACGTTGGCCACATTTTTTTTTATTTGGTCCCATTGCCAAAAATGCAGTTGTTAATTATGGTTTAAATATACTTTTATTATTGAAAATTAGTAATCAACAAACAGTCATTTTTTACAAACATTTCTTATTTACAATTATTGATTTTTGTCTTAACATATTTTTTTATCTAGCCTACTACTTATATCAAAGCTTGAATTTTTAAAGTACTTTTCCATTTTGTTTTGAAGTTATATTGTCTCACATATTTAAAAATTGAGTGTTTTACATAATTCTTTTACTCAACTTTCGATATGTTGTATAATCACACTGCTCACATTTAATTTATAACTTGACGCGTGTTTTATAAGATTAATTTTTAAACAATCTTTACGATCGTTGTATAAGCACATTGGTCACATTTGTATTGAGAACTTGAAGAGTGTTTCATACGATGAATTTTTAAACAATCTTTCCGATGTGTTGTATAATCACACTGCACACATTTGTATTTAGAATTTGAAGAGTGTATTATAAGATGGGTTTCTAAACTCATTTAAAAATCCACCTTATAGTACGTTCTTCAAGTTCTAAATACAAATGTGAGCAGTGTGATTATGCAACACATCGGAAAGATTGTTTAAAAATTCATCTCATAACACACTCTTCAAGTTATGAATACAAATGCCACCAATGTGATTATACAGCACATCTTTCTGATGCGTTGTATAATCACACTGTTCACATTTGTATTTAAAATTTGAAGGTTGTATTGTTAAGATAAATTTCTAAAGTCATTTAAAAATCCAGCTTATAATACACTCTTCAAATTCTGAATACAAATGTGAACAGTGTGATTATACAACACATCGGAAAGATGTGCTGTATAATCACATTGGAGGTATTTGTATTCATAACTTTAAGAATGTGTTATGAGATGAATTTTTAAACAATTTTTCTGATGTGTTGCATAATCCCACTGTTCGCAATTGTAATTAGAAGTCGGGAGAGTGTATTATAAGATGGATTTTCAAATGTCTTTAGAAATCCATCTTATAATACACTCTTCGAGTTCTAAATGCAAATGTGAGCAGTATGATTATACAGCACATAGGAAAGATTGTTTAAGAATTCATCGCATGAAACACTCTTCAAGTTCTCAATACAAATGTGACAAATGTGATTATTCAACACATTCGAAAGATGTGCTGTATAACCATAGTCACATTTGTATTCATAACTTGAAGAATGTGCTATAAGATGAATTTTTAAACAATCTTTCTGATACTTTTTATAATCATATTGTTCACATTTGTATTTAGAACTTGAGTGTTTCATACGATGGATTTTTAAGTCATTTTTTCGATTGGTTATGTAATCACACTTGTATTTAAAATTTGAAGAGACTTTTAAAAGAAGCATTTTTAAACGATTTTTTCTACGTATTGTACAGTAACAATTATATTCAAAACTTGATAGGTATTTCATGTGATGAATTTTTAAACAATCTTTCCGATGTGTTACATAACCACATTGCTCACATTTATATTCATTTTTTAAATCATTTTTTCGACAAATTACATAATCACATTTATATTTAGAATTTGAAAAGGGTTTTAAAAGATTGATTTTTAAACAATTTTTCCTATATGTTGTAAAATCACAACGGTCATATTTATATTCAGAACTTGATCGTTTTATACAATGAATTTTTAAACAATCTTCTTGATCTGTTATACAACCATAGTGCTCACATTTATATTTAGAATTTGAAGAGCGTTTTAAAAGATGGATTTTTAAATGAGTTTTCCTATGTGTTGTATAATCACATTTACATTCACAACTTGGTGAGTGATTGATACAGTGAATTTTTAAACAATCTTTCCAATGTGTGATATAACACTGTTGCTTACTTTTACATTTAGAACTTGACAAGTGTTCTAAATGCAGATGTATTAAATTTCGTTGCACTGCAGTTGAATTATTGGATTGATTATCTTGAGACTGTTCATTTGGTATGTGTTCAACAGCATTTTTCTTCATATGAACTACTTCACTCGTGGTATAATTATTTAGTGAAAAGGTGTCTTCTGTAATATTCTCAATATCCTTAGAACTGGTGGCATATTTAGTACTTCTAGAATCATAACCAACTGCTATTATTAGACCATGATTTACCATAAGATATTGTGTAACATGCGTTTCCTTTTCTGGTTCGAGTTTAATAACGTCTAAGTCAATTTTGGAACACATTTTGATGAAAAATACGTGTATTTTGTAATGTTAAATTTACAATAATACGTGTATTTCTTTCACTTACAACACATTGCACACGTGTAACTATCAAAGTCAAGTATCGAGTTACTTCGTGTAAACGTGGTATAAACGGAAACGGGTCAGAGGGAAGTAGGGAGAACACTCATCAACATGCGCAAACTTTCCAATAAAGTCCCTAAATTACTAGGGACTTTTACTTTCCAATTCTAATTGGCGCCATCTTCTAAGTCTAACTTACATTTATATAAGAGGTGCTTAACCTTAACACGTATTTCAACATGTGTGAAGATAGCGACGGCCATCTGAGCGACGGAGTGACGTCATCCACCAGTATGCGTATAACGAAACGTGCTATATAGAATTACATTGAATGTTTTTTATTAATAATTTCAACGCTATGGAGGTAAAGTAATTGTAATAGCAACCATGTAATGTATATAGCACAGGACCTCTTATAATGAAGTATAAACCATTTTAATAAAGTAATATAAAAGTTATAGCTTGGGAAAAACCGTACTTACATCCCTAGCGGACCATCCACATACATGCCCCGTTTTTAGACAAACTATTGGTGCTTCTGCAATGAATTAAATTATATGACTTTCGCAAAAGTATGAAGTATTTTAATACGAAATTTCAATCGATTTCGTTCATAAATAAACAGTTAGAGACCTGGCGACGATTCAAGGCGCGCTCATTATGCGCGGCATCGACATCCGTTTCTCGTTTTAGAAAAACTATTGGTGCTTCTGCAATTAATTAAATTATATGACTTTCGCAAAAGTATGAAGTATCTTAATACGAAATTTCAATCGATTTCGTTCATTAACACAGTTAGAGACCTGGCGACGATTCAAGGCGCGCTCATTATACGCGGCATCGACATCCGTTTCTCGTTTTTAGAAAACTATTGGTGCTTCTGCAATTAATTAAATTATATGACTTTCGCAAAAGTATGAAGTATTTTAATACGAAATTTCAATCGATTTCGTTCATAAATAACACAGTTAGAGACCGGCGACGGTTCAAGGCGCGCTCATTACATGCGGGCAGCGACATGCGTCTCTCGTTTTAGGAAAACTATTGGTGCTTCTGCAATTAATAAATTATCAGACTTTTGTAAAAGTCTGAAATATTTTAATCAAAATTTCAATCGATTTCGTTCATAAATAACACAGTTAGAGACCTGGCAACGCTTCAAGACGCGCTCATTCCGCGGGCAGCGACATCCGTCTCTCGTTTTAGGAAAACTATTGGTGCTTCTGCAATTAATTAAATTATATGACTTTCGCAAAAGTATTAAGTATCTTAATACGAAATTTCAATCGATTTCGTTCATAAATAACACAGTTAGAGACCTGGCGACGATTCAAGGCGCGCTCATTATGCGCGGGCATCGACATCCGTTTCTCGTTTTAGAAAACTATTGGTGCTTCTGCAATTAATTAAATTATATGACTTTCGCAAAAGTATGAAGTATCTTAATACGAAATTTCAATCGATTTCGTTCATAATACACAGTTAGAGACCTGGCGACGATTCAAGGCGCGCTCATTATACGCGGGCAGCGACATACGTTTCTCGTTTTAGAAAACTATTGGTGCTTCTGCAATTAATTAAATTATCAGACTTTCGCAAAAGTATGAAGTATCTTAATACGAAATTTCAATCGATTTCGTTCATAATAACACAGTTAGAGACCTGGCGACGATTCAAGGCGCGCTCATTATACGCGGGCATCGACATCCGTTTCTCGTTTTTAGAAAACTATTGGTGCTTCTGCAATTAATTAAATTATATGACTTTCGCAAAAGTATGAAGTATTTTAATACGAAATTTCAATCGATTTCGTTCATAAATAACACAGTTAGAGACCGGCGACGGTTCAAGGCGCGCTCATTACATGCGGGCAGCGACATGCGTCTCTCGTTTTAGGAAAACTATTGGTGCTTCTGCAATTAAATTAAATTATCAGACTTTGCAAAAGTCTGAAATATTTTAATCAAAATTTCAATCGATTTCGTTCATCAATACACAGTTAGAGACCTGGCAACGCTTCAAGACGCGCTCATTCCGCGCGGGCAGCGACATCCGTCTCTCGTTTTAGGAAAACTATTGGTGCTTCTGCAATTAATTAAATTATGACTTTCGCAAAAGTATGAAGTATCTTAATACGAAATTTCAATCGATTTCGTTCATAAATAACACAGTTAGAGACCTGGCGACGATTCAAGGCGCGCTCATTAAGCGGGCGACATCGTTTCTCGTTTTAGAAAACTATTGGTGCTTCTGCAATTAATTAAATTATATGACTTTCGCAAAAGTATGAAGTATTTTAATACGAAATTTCAATCGATTTCGTTCATAAATAACACAGTTAGAGACCGGCGACGTTCAAGGCGCGCTCATTACATGCGGGCAGCGACATGCGTCTCTCGTTTTTAGGAAAACTATTGGTGCTTCTGCAATTAATTAAATTATCCGACTTTTGCAAAAGTCTGAAATATTTTAATCCAAAATTTCAATCGATTTCGTTCATAAATAACACAGTTAGAGACCTGGCAACGTTCAAGACGCGCTCATTCGCGCGCAGCGACATCCGTCTCTCGTTTTTAGGAAAACTATTGGTGCTTCTGCAATTAATTAAATTATATGACTTTCGCAAAAGTATTAAGTATCTTAATACGAAATTTCAATCGATTTCGTTCATAAATAACACAGTTAGAGACCTGGCGACGATTCAAGGCGCGCTCATTATGCGCGGGCATCGACATCCGTTTCTCGTTTTAGAAAACTATTGGTGCTTCTGCAATTAATTAAATTATATGACTTTCGCAAAAGTATGAAGTATTTTAATACGAAATTTCAATCGATTTCGTTCATAAATAACACAGTTAGAGACCGGCGACGGTTCAAGGCGCGCTCATTACATGCGGGCAGCGACATGCGTCTCTCGTTTTTAGGAAAAATATTGGTGCTTCTGCAATTAAATAAATTATCAGACTTTGCAAAAGTCTGAAATATTTTAATCAAATTTCAATCGATTTCGTTCATAAATAACACAGTTAGAGACCTGGCGACGCTTCAAGACGCGCTCATTCCGCGCGGGCAGCGACATCCGTCTCGTTTTTAGGAAAACTATTGGTGCTTCTGCAATTAATTAAATTATATGACTTTCGCAAAAGTATTAAGTATCTTAATACGAAATTTCAATCAATTTCGTTCATAAATAACACAGTTACAGACCTGGCGACGTTTCAAGGCGCGCTCATTATGCGCGGGCATCGACATCCGTTTCTCGTTTTAGAAAACTATTGGTGCTTCTGCAATTAATTAAATTATATGACTTTCGCAAAAGTATTAAGTATCTTAATACGAAATTTCAATCGATTTCGTTCATAAATAACACAGTTAGAGACCTGGCGACGATTCAAGGCGCGCTCATTATGCGCGGGCATCGACATCCGTTTCTCGTTTTAGAAAACTATTGGTGCTTCTGCAATTAATTAAATTATATGACTTTCGCAAAAGTATGAAGTATCTTAATACGAAATTTCAATCGATTTCGTTCATAATAACACAGTTAGAGACCTGGCGACGATTCAAGGCGCGCTCATTATGCGCGGGCATCGACATCGTCTCTCGTTTTAGGAAAACTATTGGTGCTTCTGCAATTAATTAAATTATATGACTTTCGCAAAAGTATTAAGTATCTTAATACGAAATTTCAATCGATTTCGTTCATAAATAACACAGTTAGAGACCTGGCGACGATTCAAGGCGCGCTCATTATGCGCGGGCATCGACATCCGTTTCTCGTTTTAGAAAACTATTGGTGCTTCTGCAATTAATTAAATTATATGACTTTCGCAAAAGTATTAAGTATCTTAATACGAAATTTCAATCGATTTCGTTCATAAATAACACAGTTAGAGACCTGGCGACGATTCAAGGCGCGCTCATTATGCGCGGGCATCGACATCCGTTTCTCGTTTTTAGAAAAACTATTGGTGCTTCTGCAATTAATTAAATTATATGACTTTCGCAAAAGTATGAAGTATCTTAATACGAAATTTCAATCGATTTCGTTCATAAATAACACAGTTAGAGACCGGCGACGGTTCAAGGCGCGCTCATTACATGCGGGCAGAGACATCCGTCTCTCGTTTTTAGGAAAACTATTGGTGCTTCTGCAATTAATTAAATTATCAGAATTATTTATGACCTCAATGTGATAGATAAGTCGCTTTATCGTCGCATACTTTAAAAAGTAACTCACGGATAATGTAATGTCTTTCTTTATTTCATGATTAAAATTTAATGATTAAATTATTTGCTGAAAATTACAGGGGGTTTAATTTCCAAGAAAATTGTGAAATAAAAATGAACAATTATAGATTAAACAACATGCGTTGACGAATTGGATTATGGATGAGGTGTGGTTATGATCCTTGAGATAATTTTCTGTTGAAAGTGAAAGCAATCAGAATTTTTGTATGAATAACTGCGCAAATAGCCTCAGTTGAAATATTGACACTATTACATCAAGCTTCCGCCCTTTTTTTCTTTAAAGCAGATGTTGCAATTCCATTATTATAGTCAAGTTAATGGCTATGTAAAATGAATGGAATTTTAATTATTTTGTAATCCCTTGGCATTACCAGTATGCCGATCACTTTAACGTTGAAGGAAATAGGCGATTAGGAAAATTTTATTTTATTAACAATAAATTAAAATTAAATTTTGCACTCTTTTATAAATTCGACATGCATAATTCGACGTTTGACGATTTTAAAATACTTACTAGGTCAACCAATTATCGTCTGTCCAGAAACGAAGCGGAGGAATATATTAAAATAGTTCATTCACTTTTCAAATAAGCGGTACACGATTTTGTATTAAGTTAAATAGATTTCTTAAACTTGTTTTAGGATATACCGCTTCCATACTATAGCGTTACAACGTAAGTGATTTATCACAGGTTGCTAATCCTTTAACAATGCAATGGGACGTACCTGTTGTTGAGTTGTAAACTAAAGATCATAGGCGTGATTGCAGACAAACAAATGACGATTGCAATGTTTTATTGAACACTTAAATAAAAAGTGATCTTTCAGATATCATTGCATTATAAAAGTATTATATGTAGCTATAATTTGTGTGGCAATTAGCGTTTTCGCATATCCTCCCTAATTACCTCTTTACCATATCTTTACATTAAAATCTATTAAAGTAAAATAAAATGCAGTACATACTTTTTAGTTCTATTAGTAGTAATTAATTAGTTTAAAATTATTAATAATGTGGTCGATAATGGTATTAGCAATTTGTAATATATACGGAGTTGGCAATGCAAACAATCTATAATTACTTAATCAACCACGAAATTCTTTTAATATGAAAACATAAAATTATATTACAAATAAATAATATCCTCGCTCCTTCCACACGTTTAATTAGTATTAATTAATTTCATTATGACATATCTAATCAATATTACTTGAGTTTTAGATTTTTATTGTAAAACAACCCAACGCGCCGTTTCTTTAATTAAAATTATTGTAATGTGGAATCATTTTTGTATACAATTAACAAACGCGATGGCGTTGTTAGCAGGGATTTGGCATTCTACACATCTGCTATTTACACTTTGTAAACTTTGTTGATTAGCGAATCTTTCAAAATCATTACTTGAACTTTGCCGACTTTCAAAACAACAGCAAAGGAAGGTAATGCCTTAAAACAGTCGCATTCGTCATTTCCGTTGATGGTTCAAACGCCTACCTATATTTTTAGAGGAAAACAGAGTATATTCCAATGAAGTATTAATTTTATCATCTATTGCCTCAACAACAAAGATCTAATGATTGCAATTAGATTATTAATAGTTTATAATTGCTCCTAAGTAGTTAAAGGCTAATCGTTCAAAATTTCTGCAATATTTCCATATTCCTTATGTACTGTAGGATAACAAAAGCGTATTATGAGTCGTGTCCTCATACATGTACCTACTGGGTGTTAAGAAAGTAATCCTTCAGAAACAACATTGTTTGCTCCGACCGTAACTAGACTTACCGTGCTTTACACTCAATGCCATTACGCTTCATCAAATACAAACAAAAATAAGGTAGGTAAGGTTTTGTAGCAACTGCACAAGTAAAAAATAATGAATACAGCTAAGTATAATTTATTAATCAGACTGACAATTCTATGTATACTCTATTCCACTCCACCCTTGAGGTTGAGCATAAGGAGCGTTTTTTTTTACGTGGTATCCCCTGTAGGCCTACTCCACTATAAATAGGTTTTTAAATTTTGAAAAGGAAGCGGTTTCCCTAAAAATGCAGACCCTCTCAGTGGGTGCGAGCCGAAGCCCGTGCATTTGTCCTAACAAATTTTGAAAAAGCGCAGAGACGACGGTTACCCTAAAATGCAGACCCTCTCAGTGGGTGCGAGCGAAGCCCGTGCATTTGTCCTAACAAATTTGGAAAAAAGCGCAAAGAGACGACGGTTTCCTAAAATGCAGACCCTCTCAGTGGGTGCGAGCCGAAGCCCGTGCATTTGTCCTAACAAATTTGGAAAAAAGCGCAAAGAGACGACGGTTACCCTAAAAATGCAGACCCTCTCAGTGGGTGCAAGCCGAAGCTCGTGCATTTGTCCTAACAAATTTGGAAAAAGGTTCAAGCGGCAACACATAAGGGTGAGAATCATAAATTTGGAATGCTGGTACAAATCCTACAACGGTATGGTTTGTTTTTACACTCATCTGGGTTTACATTTGTGTTCTCTAAACAATTAAAGTGAATCCATCCTTTGCAGATCCCACACTGGATCCAACTAGTTTCGCTCCCTGTGCAGCTACCATTACAACATAATATTTTATCTTGTTTGGAGTTCGCGTGTTTCAATGCTTGCACGCATCACATTGAAACCAAACCGATGTATGGCTATGAATCGCGGCACGTGAACAATTCATACAGTAACTGTTCATTGGCATTGACTTCTCCAATAAATAATTTTGGACGTAATTACGGTATTGATCTGGTTTAAAATTATTATCGTAGTGAAATGTGCCGTCATTGAACACTATATTTTGAACGTAGTACATTACGAAGATACCGCAGTTATAACCATCTGTTTGTTTGGGGTGTTTCATGTCAACCAAACTCCATCCAGTTGTGTCTACACCTACAGATCGTAGTAAATCTTTAAATAGAACAAAGTAACGATTTGCTGATGTTTGATTAAAACTACTTAAACTGTTAAACACGTGAAATTGTTTATTTTTCCATTCGCAACAAATAAGAACCAATGGTGGTTTTCAATCATGGGTATACAAACAATGTGCCCAGTTTCTACGAAATACATTTGGTTTAATGAGGTGTTGTTCTCTAACTTAAATTGATTGACTTGCGTACTATTTAACGCGATAAAATCTTGCTTAGACCTAACCATTAATTGAAGAAACAAATCAATTATAAAAGATGCTACCCATTCGTTTCCATTTAGCGTGTAATAATCGTAAAAATCTAAATCATTATAATAAAATTCCGGTAAGTCATATTTCGCAATGAAGGAATGAATATTTGGCAATGAATGGATATATTTAAACAAATTGTTATACTTAAATACTCCATTTTCGAAAAGTCACTTTCACCAGCGCGTTTATTGAGCATCACTTGGCTCAAACGTTTGACAGATGTGCCACTACGAAGATGGGTATATTTACGTTTAGGGTTCTATTCCACGACTCCTCAACTGTATTTAATTGGCGAGCTAATTTTTCTGCCGGTTTCTTATTTAACAAGTTAAATTTTAATTCCTTTTCTTTGCACTCTAAATACTCGCAAGTTTTGTATAAATCTACTACATTTCAAATTTCTGTGTTTGTCTAATATAAAGTTTTTACTATGTTGAACCATCCCTCAACTATGGAGTTTGACAAAACGTCTTTATTACTTTTTACCAACAAACCCGACCAAAAGGCAAATATGGAAAATATTTATCCACACAAGTTTGCAGAAAATCGGGGCAATAAAATGGATTTGAATCTAATTTTTCATCATGTAATGGATCTATAGAACGTAAAATAATACAAAAATCAACATAAAATGGGCTTTTTGTATACAAACTTTTAAATTAATGTTTTCGTTCGCATCATAAAAGTTAACGGATTTTGAAATGTCCTCACTTGTATCATAAACCATTGTATTTGCCAATCTATGTAATGCAATATGCACCTCGCTGAATAAATATTTATTTGCCAAAACGGTAACGAAATCGACAAATAGTAATTTACACTCATTATAATTGGTTGCTAACATAAACTTTACTACACCTCCGATCAAAAAGGATTTCAAACTTTTATCTTTTCTTGCCGCTTTTTTAGCATCGCTCTACTATTTTCATAAAATGAGCACAACAAATATGAATGGCAAAATTTGAAATTTCTAAATCGTTGACTAAAGCTTTATGTGATTCTTGAAGGTACTCTAAAACGCTCATGTTACAAAAAACATACGCAACCGAATTGATTAGCGCCCAGCTGAAATCAGTAACTACGCTATGAAAGGGCAATTCTCTACCTAGGACAAAATCTTGCAGCCATTTTGTAATTGTGGCTGAGGTATGAATTAGAAATCATTTCACACACTGGTAAAGTGATATTTTGCCTTCAACTGGATAGTGAATGACCCCGGCGTAATAAAATACTCTCTTACTATTTTCATTAAATTTCCTAACAACGGTACCGGTGCAATCCAGGTACAGCGTAACATTCCGGGTTTTTAAAAAATCTAAACATAAATTGTAACACCATTCCAATCGCAAATAAACTACAATATGAGACGTATGATGAAAATGATTTATATATGGCCATTTTGATTATGATACATCAATGTCACTGCTTCATAATCATCGCGGGCTAAATCTTTTCGCAATTGGCTTCGATTTGATTTTCTGGCGGTACCGCCAGTAGGAATGTTATGAATAGTTTTAGAACTCAGTAAGTCTATGTCTGCCTCCAACGTTTTGTTTTGGACATATTTAAACGCGGTGATAGTTTGAAGATCATTTTTTGCTAAAGTACGCTCATATCCTCTTATTTGTTTCCGTTTGACAACATTACCGTCTGCATGATTAAAATCACCTTTAATTATAAAAACTCCATGAATAAAACCATCTTGACTAATCGAATCGTAAACTAATTTACATACAAAGGTACGACATTCACGATACACGCACGACATATAAATAATAGCCGTCCTACTGAGCGAATTATTTCTTTTAGATTTAATGCATAAGGCGCAGTTTGGATAAATTTCCTAATAGTTTTACGAATAAAATACGCGTATAATTTTTAAATTGAAAATTAGTATCAAAATTGATTCTGCCAGAATTCTAAAGTCGACATTTTCCGGAGGTTTATCTTTTCACTACCAATATGCAATATATCGGTGATTTGATGAGAAATGCAATTACTGAATATAACATCATGCTCTAGCGCAACTTCTAGATCGTTTTACTATCTACTAAATGATCGTATTTAAATGTTTTAAATGTTTCTACAGTTTTCGAGAGAGGTGCGACAGTCTTGGTTGAGGCAATGCTTTGATTAAAATCGACATTAATGCACTGAGATATATCTATGGTGTCTTTAATAGTTCCGCAGATTGCTTTTTGAAATTAAGAAATCTTTTAACATACCTTTAATGTTACCCGTATTCCTCAACCAATAGTTATATAATCGCCGCCGTTTTTCTAGTAAATTCGTGCCAAAATTTTAATACTCGCCTCACAAACTAAAGAATCGTGACCGAATCCGATATTTTCCATATCTTCGATATTCGCAATCTTTTCCGCGAGAAACAGTGCGAACTTCTCAATTATCTCAATGAAATCATTTTTCTTGACGCCATGATTACACAGGTAAAATTCTTACTTGCAAGTTTGACAACCGTAAGTAAAAGATCTTATGCAAAAAAGTAGTAAGTGTTAACCCCAACAATATGAGATATGCGCCACCTTCCCTCACAGCGGTTTGTGGGTGGTGTAAAACAAAAGGATTTAACGTAACCAAATTCAAGGGTTTATTATGATTTTCATCTTAATTTCAAGTTGTTAAGTACCGTCTATACGGTGTCAGGTATAGCTAGAAAAATAAAGATTTTTATTTCGGCTTAGCGGTTTATTACACTGAGAACTAAGAAGCACGCATTACTTTTCTTGGTTTTAGGTAATAGTTTTTTAAATGTAATCAAAGATGCTAGTAATAAAGGATGTAAGTAGCCCTTAAATAAATTATATAGTTTACTTATAATGACTGTTCCATTTCAGAAAGAAATTACATTCTTAGGGGCTTCTAATATGCGTCG
This sequence comes from Vesta saturnalis, assembly GCA_036346205.1. NCBI lineage: Eukaryota > Metazoa > Arthropoda > Insecta > Coleoptera > Lampyridae > Vesta > Vesta saturnalis. The sequence goes on from JARFJB010001987.1 coordinate 950,094, forward strand.
TCTTCTAACAACAGTTTTGAAAAACCGACGGATATTATGACCACGGTAAATGCACATAATAAAAAATATATGTGCAATTGGCCAGGTGGGCAAACCATAGGTCAATTACAAAACGTGTAGCACGTTGCAAATCGCGAAATTATTGCAACGTGCTTGCACGAAATATATTGTTAATGATTGGAAGCAATGACGTTTTGAGAGTAAGTACGCATAGTTATATCGTTTGTGTTTGTTAATTTTTTTTATCCTTTAGAACACGAAATATGAATCATTGCGAAAATCTTTCATAAGATTAGTAGCAACAATAAAAGCCCAGGGGGTTGACCGCATAAACCTATGCACTGTACTGCCCATCCCCCGGGCCTCAAAGCAACAAGCGATGGTGTTGGAGAAATTCAACGCCTTCCTTAGGAACTATAAAGACCGTGAGTAACGTACTTTTTAATTAAAACCTTGATGTATTAATGTATATCTTTTTCCAAACAGGTAGAGTCGTTTTAATAGACGTGAATAGTTTCTTTCATAATGACGTCTATTTTGAAAGGTATACCAGATATTTGCAAACATTACAACCAATTGACAACGTCATTTGTTTTCAGAGACGGAATACACTTAAATAGGGAGGGTTGGAAAGGCTCGGGGCGTATTATTCAACAATAGTTTTAAGTGGGCCTTTTTATAATTAATGTAGATAGGTTATTCGGTGGTGGATTGTATTTTATAGTCTCTTTCATACCTACTTCAAATAAATCTTTTCTAATTTTATTGGTGGTGGGTCTGTCAGAATTAAATAATATTTTATTACTAATTAATTAAAGTGTATGTAGTATGTACAGTTATAACTAACATGATTGACAAAACTGCGAAGTTGTTGCAGTGGCTTTTAAGCTATTTTTATGATTTGCTGTTGTTTCGAAATTTGGCAAAGAATAAATAATGGTTTAGAAGAGCTAGCCGATCAACAAATCACAAACGACTCAAACAAATGAAAAATATATATGATATGATTGTACATTGAATTCTGTAAGTGTTTATACAGTACAAATGATTCCACATTACAATAATTTTTAATTAAAGAAACGAAGCAACATGTTTCGCAGATTCCAGGGGCGCGTTGGGTTGTTTTACAATAAAAAATCTAAAACTCAAGTAATATTGATTAGATATGTCATAATGAAATTAATTAATACTAATTAAACGTGTGGAAGGAGCGAGGATATTATTTATTTGTAATATAATTTTTATGTTTTCATATTAAAAGAATTTCGTGGTTGATTAAGTAATTATAGATTGTTTGCATTGCCAACTCCGTATATATTACAAACTGCTAATACCATTATCGACCACATTATTAATAATTTTAAACTAATTAATTACTACTAATAGAACTAAAAGTATGTACTGCATTTTATTTTACTTAATAGATTTTAATGTAAAGATATGGTAAAGAGGTAATTAGGGGAGGATATGCGAAAAACGCTAATTGCCCACACAAATTATAGCTACATATAATACTTTTATAATGCAATGATATCTGAAAGATCACTTTTTATTTAAGTGTTCAATAAAACATTGCAATCGTCATTTGTTTGTCTGCAATCACGCCTATGATCTTTAGTTTACAACTCAACAACAGGTACGTCCCATTGCATTGTTAAAGGATTAGCAACCTGTGATAAATCACTTACGTTGTAACGCTATAGTATGGAAGCGGTATATCCTAAAACAAGTTTAAGAAATCTATTTAACTTAATACAAAATCGTGTACCGCTTATTTGAAAAGTGAATGAACTATTTTAATATATTCCTCCGCTTCGTTTCTGGACAGACGATAATTGGTTGACCTAGTAAGTATTTTAAAATCGTCAAACGTCGAATTATGCATGTCGAATTTATAAAAGAGTGCAAAATTTAATTTTAATTTATTGTTAATAAAATAAAATTTTCCCTAATCGCCTATTTCCTTCAACGTTAAAGTGATCGGCATACTGGTAATGCCAAGGGATTACAAAATAATTAAAATTCCATTCATTTTACATAGCCATTAACTTGACTATAATAATGGAATTGCAACATCTGCTTTAAAGAAAAAAAGGGCGGAAGCTTGATGTAATAGTGTCAATATTTCAACTGAGGCTATTTGCGCAGTTATTCATACAAAAATTCTGATTGCTTTCACTTTCAACAAAAATTATCTCAAGGATCATAACCACACCCTCATCCATAATCCAATTCGTCAACGCATGTTGTTTAATCTATAATTGTTCATTTTCTTACAATTTTCTTGAAATTACCCTGTAATTTTCAGCAAATAATTTAAACAGGAAAGTTTCATCATGAAATAAAGCAAGACATTACATTATCCGTGAGTTACTTTTTAAAGTATGCGACGATAAAGCGACTTATCTATCACATTGAGGTCATAAATAATTCTGATAATTTAATTAATTGCAGAAGCACCAATAGTTTTCCTAAAAACGAGAGACGGATGTCTCTGCCCGCATGTAATGAGCGCGCCTTGAACCGTCGCCAGGTCTCTAACTGTGTTATTTATGAACGAAATTGATTGAAATTTCGTATTAAGATACTTCATACTTTTGCGAAAGTCATATAATTTATTTAATTGCAGAAGCACCAATAGTTTTCCTAAAAACGAGAGACGCATGTCGCTGCCCGCATGTAATGAGCGCGCCTTGAACCGTCGCCGGTCTCTAACTGTGTTATTTATGAACGAAATCGATTGAAATTTCGTATTAAAATACTTCATACTTTTGCAAAAGTCATATAATTTAATTAATTGCAGAAGCACCAATAGTTTTTCTAAAAACGAGAAACGGATGTCGATGCCGCTATAATGAGCGCGCCTTGAATCGTCGCCAGGTCTCTAACTGTGTTACTTTATGAACGAAATCGATTGAAATTTCGTATTAAGATACTTCATACTTTTGCGAAAGTCATATAATTTAATTAATTGCAGAAGCACCAATAGTTTTCTAAAACGAGAAACGGATGTCGATGCCCGCGCATAATGAGCGCGCCTTGAATCGTCGCCAGGTCTCTAACTGTTTTATTTATGAACGAAATCGATTGAAATTTCGTATTAAAATACTTCATACTTTTGCGAAAGTCATATAATTTAATTAATTGCAGAAACACCAATAGTTTTTCTAAAAACGAGAAACGGATGTCGATGCCCGCGTATAATGAGCGCGCCTTGAATCGTCGCCAGGTCTCTAACTGTGTTACTTATGAACGAAATCGATTGAAATTTCGTATTAAGATACTTCATACTTTTGCGAAAGTCATATAATTTAATTAATTGCAGAAGCACCAATAGTTTTCTAAAACGAGAAACGGATGTCGATGCCCGCGCATAATGAGCGCGCCTTGAATCGTCGCCAGGTCTCTAACTGTGTTATTGATGAACGAAATCGATTGAAATTTCGTATTAAGATACTTCATACTTTTGCGAAAGTCATATAATTCAATTAATTGCAGAAGCACCAATAGTTTTCCTAAAAACGAGAGACGGATGTCGCTGCCCGCGCGGAATGAGCGCGTCTTGAAGCGTTGCCAGGTCTTTAACTGTGTTATTTATGAACGAAATCGATTGAAATTTCGTATTAAGATACTTCATACTTTTGCGAAAGTCATATAATTTAATTAATTGCAGAAGCACCAATAGTTTTTCTAAAAACGAGAAACGGATGTCGATGCCCGCGCATAATGAGCGCGCCTTGAATCGTCGCCAGGTCTCTAACTGTTTTATTTATGAACGAAATCGATTGAAATTTCGTATTAAAATACTTCATACTTTTGCGAAAGTCATATAATTTAATTAATTGCAGAAGCACCAATAGTTTTTCTAAAAACGAGAAACGGATGTCGATGCCCGCGCATAATGAGCGCGCCTTGAATCGTCGCCAGGTCTCTAACTGTTTTATTTATGAACGAAATAGATTGAAATTTCGTATTAAAATACTCTACTTTTGCGAAAGTCATATAATTTAATTAATTGCAGAAGCACCAATAGTTTTCTAAAACGAGAAACGGATGTCGATGCCCGCGTATAATGAGCGCGCCTTGAATCGTCGCCAGGTCTCTAACTGTGTTATTTATGAACGAAATCGATTGAAATTTCGTATTAAGATACTTCATACTTTTGCGAAAGTCATATAATTTAATTAATTGCAGAAGCACCAATAGTTTTTCTAAAAACGAGAAAGCCATGTCGCTGCCCGCGCGTAATGAGCGCGCCTTGAATCGTCGCCAGGTCTCTAACTGTGTTATTTATGAACGAAATCGATTGAAATTTCGTATTAAGATACTTCATACTTTTGCGAAAGTCATATAATTTAATTAATTGCAGAAGCACCAATAGTTTTCTAAAACGAGAAACGGATGTCGATGCCCGCGCATAATGAGCGCGCTTGAATCGTCGCCAGGTCTCTAACTGTGTTATTTATGAACGAAATCGATTGAAATTTCGTATTAAATACTTCATACTTTTGCGAAAGTCATGATAATTTAATTAATTGCAGAAGCACCAATAGTTTTCCTAAAAACGAGAGACGGATGTCGCTGCCCGCGCATGAATGAGCGCGCTTGAACGTCGCCAGGTCTCTAACTGTGTTATTTATGAACGAAATCGATTGAAATTTCGTATTAAAATACTTCATACTTTTGCGAAAGTCATATAATTTAATTAATTGCAGAAGCACCAATAGTTTTTCTAAAAACGAGAAACGGATGTCGATGCCCGCGTATAATGAGCGCGCCTTGAATCGTCGCCAGGTCTCTAACTGTGTTACTTATGAACGAAATCGATTGAAATTTCGTATTAAGATACTTAATACTTTTGCGAAAGTCTGATAATTTAATTAATTGCAGAAGCACCAATAGTTTTCCTAAAAACGAGAGACGGATGTCGCTGCCCGCGCGGAATGAGCGCGTCTTGAAGCGTTGCCAGGTCTCTAACTGTGTTATTTATGAACGAAATCGATTGAAATTTTGGATTAAAATATTTCAGACTTTTACAAAAGTCTGATAATTTATTAATTGCAGAAGCACCAATAGTTTTCCTAAAACGAGAGACCCATGTCGCTGCCCGCATGTAATGAGCGCGCCTTGAACCGTCGCCGGTCTCTAACTGTGTTATTTATGAACGAAATCGATTGAAATTTCGTATTAAAATACTTCATACTCTTGCGAAAGTCATATAATTTAATTAATTGCAGAAGCACCAATAGTTTTCTAAAACGAGAAACGGATGTCGATGCCGCGTATAATGAGCGCGCCTTGAATCGTCGCCAGGTCTCTAACTGTGTTACTTATGAACGAAATCGATTGAAATTTCGTATTAAGATACTTCATACTTTTGCGAAAGTCATATAATTTAATTAATTGCAGAAGCACCAATAGTTTTTCTAAAAACGAGAAACGGATGTCGATGCCGCGTATAATGAGCGCGCCTTGAATCGTCGCCAGGTCTCTAACTGTTTTATTTATGAACGAAATCGATTGAAATTTCGTATTAAAATACTTCATACTTTTGCGAAAGTCATATAATTTAATTAATTGCAGAAGCACCAATAGTTTGTCTAAAAACGGGGCATGTATGTGGATGGTCCGCTAGGGATGTAAGTACGGTTTTTCCCAAGCTATAACTTTTATATTACTTTATTAAAATGGTTTATACTTTATTATAAGAGGTCCTGTGCTATATACATTACATGGTTGCTATTACAATTACTTTACCTCCATAGCGTTGAAATTATTAATAAAAAACATTCAATGTAATTCTATATAGCACGTTTCGTTATACGCATACTGGTGGATGACGTCACTCCGTCGCTCAGATGGCCGTCGCTATCTTCACACACGTCGTATTTCATAGACGATCTTTGGTCATTCGATAAAATATGTCAATACAATTTAATCGTATCAGTAAAACCTAGTTTATGAACCATTTAAAATTTAAGATTTAATATTTTTAATTAGCGGTTTATGCAACATTCCATATTTAATAATTGTTATGTATTGTTGGTGTTATTATTTATTCATTGTTGTTAATTAGGAGTCGATTAAATAAGGCTAGTTCTTTTATTTGATCATACTATAAATCTAGTAACCAAATACACGTACATTCTTATTTCAATTTTGAACTGTCAAGAGTTATCAAACTTTTGATTTTGAAGGATTTAACCACAAACTACCCACTTTAGTTTGTGGATCTAACAATCGAAGTCTACATTTTTATAGAGAACACAGCCATTGGGCTGAGCAGAGCTATAAAACATAGAAAAATAACTCATGGTTTAAAATATTTTAGATACCCAATGGTAAATATGAATCATGATGGAACCCGTCAGAATTGTTACTATTTTATTTAGAACTAGACATAGGATTAGTATAGTAAAATAGCCGGTTATTTATTTAAATGACCAAACAGATTGATAGATATCAGGTTACTTTAACGGTTATTTATGGATAATTAAAGAAATTATTAAATTTGGATTGCTTATTTTTTTCCAATTCCAACGATACCAAATATGTACATATATATCCACAGAACAAATCAAAATTACTCTTGACAATATTTTGACTATTGTTCTTTATTACTATTAACACAACTTAAAACTTTTATTATTTATTTCTAAAAACAAAAAGTTGTTTATTACATATTGTATACACATTATTACATAAATAAATCAAAAACAATGTTCAGTGAATGAGCCATTAATTCTTCTGGTCCTCGTATATTACTTTTAGATCTTGAAGAAAACTGTGAGCATTGCACTAGTTACATTATCAGTTCCAATACCAATACTTTCAGTTTCGGTGTCGTCATGAAAGAATTTTTTCCAATACGGATCCTCAAAGGTGCGGAATGAAATGCAACTTGAATAAAGTGCTTGTGCCAATAAAATGTGCAATTTGTCTTTCTCCAATGGTTGTCCACTAATCATAAAACATAAAGGATTAGGATGAGGTGAACTTCTTGCTACCTATAATCAGTAAACTTTTAATTGTATGATTCTTTTATGTATGACGAATAATAACTTACATGTACATGTATGTCATTCAATGAATTAATAGCCGAGTAAGTAGGTATCTAAAACGTAAAAATAAATTGAAATTGTGATTATGAAATGAAATTTCTTACGCCTACTACAGAAGTTTCAGATATAGACGATATCGTTGATAAAGATGTAGTTCTGTCTTTCTTTAGTCACATCTGTTTTTGTTTTAAATAATTTAATATGATCTGGGCATTTACGACACTTATTTAGCAAATGTTTCTTCATTCTTGCGGGATTGGTAATATAGCAGTCACCACAAAACTTGCATTTTCCTTTCTTATACTTTCCATTTTTAACAATACTATAATATTTCCATATAAGCCCCTCTCGTTTTGGCATACTAATTATTATTTAAACTAAATGGTGAATTATAATATCCAATAGAAAACATGCAATGCTAAATTGCCAAAGTATAAACCTTTGATTATGTATATACATAATCAAATGTATAAATAAACACACAAAGAAAATATAGGATGTGGTTCCACAAAATAGCCGCCGATAATATATATAAATGACTTGGTTATATATCCGGTTATTTAACCGGATATTTAACCAAGATATTTATCTACTTCCAACACTATATAGGATTTGGTCATGTTTTACTGGGGAAGAAGCCATTCTCTTACAAACAGCATTTTATTAAACTTTTAACTCTAGCTTGATATATTGCTTATATTTCACTTCTATATTTTTAGTGTAGAATATTTTTTCTTTAACAAAAAATATTTTCATACTGATGGCTGTTGAGTTCACAATACCTTTGTCAGAAAAAATCACAACTGGTTCTAAACACAAGTTAAACATATATCAGTTAACACTTTATTTGGTAAAAAATGGTGTAACAATTTATATGTAACTAAATTTGCAAGCTTTCAGACACTCTATCCTTCGACAGGCATAATGTGAAAGTGACAAATATTGATAAGTAACATCAAATATTAATACTAAAGAAATAAAATTATATCACTGTTGTAGACAGTGTTTGTTTGTCTCGATTGAAATGACTTTTTAATTTGTTGAATCTGTTATTTATGAAGACCTTTTCAGGAATGGTTTATCTCATGTTGTAGTTTACCTGAATGACAAACCTTTGTGGTATGATTGTACAAAATTCGTATCATACTAAACTTTTGTGCTGGATGATGGTGTAATGAAGCATTAGTATGATGATCTGTATGAGTTGACTTACAGTATACGGAATGTGTTACGCTTCAATCTGGTTTTCTTTCAATTAGAACATCAAGGAATAGAAGACAACCATCTTTTTCTATTGTCAATTTAACGTTTGTAGGTATGTTGATTGTTAAATGGTTCAGGAATCTTAAGTTTAAAACATGGTATTGTTAAATAGAGTGTAAATTGAGTTTATGGATAATTAAATGCAACTGTACAAAGCACCCTACACCGTAAGGTTAAAGGGATAAGATTATATAATCAACTGTTTATATTAAAATTAACTTTTAAAGTACATTACAGTAAAAGATTAACTCAAGTGGGACTTGAACCTACGACCTCCTCTTAGCTAGAGTGGGGCTCCCCAACTGAGCTGTCAAGGAGGCAAGTCACAATTGCTTCAAACTTAAACTGTATGCACTTCCCTAGTTATGATATATTACAATTTGTATACACAATGAAGGATCACAGTCAACTTTTGTGTATGTCATGTGAGCCTGCAATTCGCTAAGGTTCCGCACATGACAACACGTGACATTGTTAATTTTTATTTGCTATAAGCAGTACTAATAGATAACTATACAAATCATATTTAGTGGACGAACACAAGTTCAACATAATAATAATAATTAACTGTATTTATATTAAAGTTAACTTTTCAACCCAAGGGTTATAGCCTTGTCCCGAGGGACATTGTAAAACCTTAATCGAGGTGGATTGGTTTTTTATCTTCCGTATTGACAACCGAGGTAGTAGCGTAGTGGTGACACGACCTGATTAGCATTTGGAATGTAATGGATTCGTTTCCCGTTACCGTCTACCTTGTATGAGGTTTTTCAGGAGGTTTTCTTTATACAGATATAACGGCATGATAACATTCGCACATCATGTGTGGCTGTTTAGGCGAATGCCGGGGTAGTAACTTCCCCTTAGAACACTAACTCTGTTCCTTCGGACTTTATCTTGACCACACCTATCCTTAATCACATACTTAATGTACATGTGTTGGGAATCCATTACTGTGGCTTAAGGAGCTTGGAAAGCTTAAGCCACCCATTTTATACATGTAGCGTCATGGTCACTGCGTATATGCACACCATGTGCGGCTACTTAGGCGAATGCTGGGGTAGTATTTCCCCCCTTAGAACCATAACTCCGTTCCTTCCGATCCTATCCTGACCACATCCATCCTTAATCCCACCATGCATACATACGTAATGTATGTATGTATGTATGCTGGGTATCTATGATTATGGCTGAAGGAACTTAGAAAGCATGAGCAGCCCGCCCTCCTCCTTGGGGAGGGAATGAAGTACATGGCCTTTTCCGTATTTACAAATTGTATAACTTTTGCTGTGTTTTGCTTCTTCCACTACCTTTCTCCATTCCTTTCTACTTAAACATCTTTTTCACCAGTTTTCTATCTCCATTTGTCTTAGGTCCCCACTTACTCCTTCCCACCAGCTGCTTTTTGGTCTTCCTCCGTATCTACTCTGGTCCGGATTCCATTCTGTTATTTTCCTTATGGCTCTCGTCGTATAATGTGAAAAGTCATCTTTAAGTAGTAAAAAATACTTTGAGCCTCCAAGAGATGTTTCCCCAATTGGTCTACATAAATATGTGTGAATCAATTCACCTGGAGCTTTCGTTTTTGTAATGATTGTTGTGTGTGGTTTTTTACATTGTTTTCCTTCAATGCATGCAACAGAGAAATGATTTTTCAAACATTTAGTAGGTTTTCTCGAAAACGGCTTATTTTAGAGAAATGTAACAAGTAAACCTTTTTTGCGTAATTTTAAGCGCCCTTTTATTTTTTGAAACTGTACACAACAAAAACTGAAAAACCAAAAACTTATAGGTTATTAAGTAGATGGAAAGGTTGAGTTCATCCCCTTAGCAATGAGCGACAAATGTCAACTTTTGAACGATAATACAAAAGATCACAAGTAAGAAGTGTACCAAATTTTAAGACAACCGGATTACCAATAAAAAAGTTATTACAAAAAAATTATTGTTTAATTCTAACTTTGACGCCCTGTAGATCCGTTATTTTTGAGTTTTCGAAAAAGTGTTATAGGAACTTGTCACACTCATTTTTCGTGTAGAATCAGCATCTAAATGTTTTGCGCATCTTTTCCGGACACCCTGTATATATATATATATATATATATATATATATATATATATATATATATATATATATATATATATATATATATATATATATATATATATTTATACTATAACTTTTGTGCCACGATGTTTTGTCATTTTGGGCTTGATAGAAAGGCATACTTTATTGAAGTCGCTAGAAGTAACCCTTTCCAAGAAAAACGTCTCTGAAGCTGATAACGCATGTAAATTGTCAAAGTGAGTCGAAAGCTACTACAAGGTATTGCCATTTTTTTTTAAGAATTTGGCAAACTTAAAAGATTGTCGCGTACGAAGTTATGCAAGGCACAGCAAGTCTTCTTGACAGAAATAGCCATTTTAACATTCAGGTTAAGAGGTCTGTGAAAAACTCTCCATTTATTTGATAAAATCCCGAGGGAGCATTCTACATATCGCTTTAGTCTACGGAGCCTCTAGTTAGATTTGTGAAAATTCCAAATGGTTCGTTACCAATAAATACGTACGTCCGTGGCATTAGCTGTCCGACACCTTTTCAGGAGGGGGTAGGTTTAAAGTGCCTTCTTCCAGTTTTCTCCCGAAATTCAAGCAGCTTAACACCGTTGGATCACTTTCCCTACCAAAAAAACCAACATCAATGTACAAAAACCTATAATTGCTGTCGCACACTGCTCGGAGCTCAACAGAAAAGTAGCTCTTGTAATTGGAATACAAGGAACCAAAGTGAGCAGGATTAATCAACCTTACTTGCTTGTCGTCAATGGGTCTAACGCAGTGAGTAACATTGCTCCTCGCCAAGAAACCATGTTCGCGACACCTCTCCATATAGTTTGATCACAGTCCAGCGATAAAAATATGACGTCATTAATTGTTACCCAAATTACATGGCACATCGATTTTATAAATAAACTGATAGTTTTAATTCCCATTCTACAGCTTACAACATGGCAGAAGATTCTCAGCGTGATGATGAAGACGGTGATCAAAATATTCAAAATGAAGCAGAACACGAAGTAGAAACAGCAATCATAAATTGGGAATGGAATAATTTCAACCCTTAAATTGACGATGAAGTTATTAAAAGTGGGATATGTACTTGATTTATACAAGTTAACGAATTGTATTTTAAAGTTTAAATTAGCTAAGTGCATAAAGAAAGAAGTATTCCAGAGTTTAAATAAACCACGGCAAACCCTAAATACGTAACGTATCAAATACTTAAAAAAGTACTACCAGAATTTGATTTTGGCTTTGCAATTAACTGTTGATCTATTTGAAGTGACGATGGATTCTTAGGCTGTTAACATTTCCCTCTAAAAGAAAAATAAAAATAATAAACAACAGCCTATTTTTGAAAATAGCAATATGTATGGAAACTCTAAATATTCATCTTTATGTAAATTAAATGCCTTGGTAGATACATTTTGTAATGTACATTTACTGTACATAATCGTTAGTGCATCACTTTTATTTAAATTAGAAATGTTTCATTACAGTACTGATCTTATTGTCACTGCCATCATTTCCTAGGGCTGAAAACATAGTACGTACTTGGACGAGTTGTGGTCTGGACACAAGTGTGTGTCTCAATTTAACACTTAGTTCATCATCATTTTTCTTCATGGTTCCTCAACTCTTCACAAAGAGTGTAGAAAGCGCTCCTCAAATGTCGCATAGCGTTGATTAGGTGAACTGACCACCTCCTCCTATTTCGACGTTCCATTAACATTAAAAATGCATAAACAAAGCACGAGTCCATCATGACAACTTGAGTAGCCCAAGCCAACTGGTTGAACTTTCACAAGCGGCCAGTAGGCTAGGCGTCCAAGTGGCCTGTCGGTGCTATCCGCCGGACAGACGTCATTTGGCGCTGAATAGGCGCTTGAGGAACGTAAGCCTCAGATGTTACAAGTGCTCATGGTACTCAATGTCAAGTAACACCAAAACTTTAAGTAACTTATACACTAAAATTATACCTCACTTAACAACTTTAGAAAATTCAACTGTGGTTTATTCTATCCCATGTAAGGACTGCTTTAAGGTGTACATAGGGCAAACATCTAGAAATTTATCAGGGAGAATCACATCCCATAAAAGTGACTACAAAAGAAAAATTACTTCATGTAGCTTAGTTGAGCATCTGATCCAACAAGACCATGAAATGAATTTTAACAAAGTTACTATATCATGTAAAGAAAATATTTTAACCAAACGTCGTGAAATGATCTGCGTTAATTAAAACAGCACTACTCTCAATAAGAAATCAGATATTAATAAACTCAACAGTATTTATAATATCACATTATGGTACAAACACAATTTTAATCAAATTTCAACTAATAATTAAAATTATTTTTTTTTCTCTAAAACGTGGTAAGTAAGCGTTTATTTAACATTGTCCATCTTTCTAGTAATTTTATTTTTCCTTTTGTTATTTCTCATAATACTTAGCGTTATTATCTAATGTTTTTAATATGTAACCATCCATACATTCTGTCACATTTGATTTAGTTTATATTACGTGTGAGTGAGTGAGTGACTGAGTGAGTGAGTGGGTGGGTGAGAAAATCAGTGAGTGAGTGAGTGAGTGAGTGAGTGAGTGAGTGAGTGAGTGAGTGAGTGAGTGAGTGAGTGAGTGAGTGAGTGAGTGAGTGAGTGAGTGAGTGAGTGGTGAGTGATGAGTGGTGAGTGGTGAGTGTGAGTGGTGAGTGGTGGGTACTGAGTTGTGAGTGAGTGAGTGAGTCAGTGAGTGTGTGTGTGGGTGCGTGTGCGTCCGCGTGCAGGTGCGCGGGTGCGTTTGTGTGTGTGTGTGTGTGTGTGTGCGTGCGTGTGTGGTTGGCCAATATGACCGCACAATTATTTCCTAATTTGCATGCTTTAGACAAATCTCTAAACATTCATATTAACCGCTAGTTAATATTCCAAGAAGTAAAATAGTTTCCAGTAATGATATTTTCCATAACTAACCGCTTCCTAGAAGTTTTGAAAAATTACTAAGTATAAATACTCGTACACATTGAATCAACAACTTTAATTAGGTGCTTTACGTTCAAGATGTCGAAATATCTTACTGAAACCGAACTGCAATATAAAACTGATAATTTAAATTTGTACGATTCCGACGGTTATAATCGTAGTGATAATAGAGTAGTGTCATCAGAGGAAGGGTAAATACTACGTTTGTAATATGCATTGTCGAGCACCAGTAGTGATGGTGACGAAGATGGGCATTTATCCAGTTTTAGAGGAACATCAAACATTAGTGTAGAATATGATGCACCTGACGGTACTAAATGGAGAATCCTAAGTGTTTTGAATAACGGTTGTGGACGTATATCTCGTCATAACACACCCAGAGAAGAAGCTGGTCCAACCGGATATGCTGAACGAAACGTTGACAATACTTGTGCAAGTTCTTGGAGGCTTTTTATTGACAATTCCATGTTGCATAATCTTAGGAAGTGTACTGAAGTTGAAGCAAATAGACAATTGGGGGTATTCCATGGACAACTTCTTTGGAAGAATTAGACGCGTTTATAACAACTTTCCAGTAGATCAATTGTAAAACAAAACATGGGGGCCTAATTGCTTTTCGTCCAGAGATAAATTCAACCGAATATATACATAATCAAAAATGCAGCCCTTGGAAGGGAGTTTTCCGTCCGTTTAAGAGTTATTACCACAATGCTATGGATTCTTGGTCGATGCGTTATCCATTTAGGTACCATATCCGATGTTGGAAAATTGATTGAAATAGCTTTTACAAAATCAATCACCATTTCCAATATAACTAACGCCTTTCAGAAAACCAGACTTATCCAGCACAGTGACAGATCGACTGATTCCAGCCTAGCCTGCAATGCAGTTTGAACATGAAAAAACCTCATAGCCACCGACACTCCAGAAACAATTAAACGGCAACGGACAGAGAAGCAACAGAATAGAAAAGAAGGCAAGGTGAATGGGGAACCGCTAAGTTTTGCAAATTGATTCTGAAGAAGGCTATGATGAAAAACATTGTGTCAAGATTCTGACAATGGTTTGAAGAAGAAGAAATTGAAGTTGATACATGTTTACTGAAGAGCGTTTAGAACAATCTTACCTCGACAAGCAGCACTAGAATTTGTGCTCATTTTATACAAAAAAGAAAAGGATTTTCTATATTGTGAAGGTTTTAGATACCTTAAACCATAATATGGAATTCTTAGATTAAAATTTAAATTGCAGCAACAATTTTGTATGCCATTTGTCAAAGAACCAGATGTAAGATTCATCCTTCTGAACCCAACAATTAACGATATTGTTAGGTCACAGCCTTATTATTTTCCAGTTGATCTTTCTCTACTGAAAATGTGTTAATTTTTTTACTTTCCTATATTTTATCTTGAAAATATAGTTTTTCTACATATTCTTTTGAAAATATGTACTTTTTCTATACTTTTAGTTTGAAAATGAGAGGTTTTCCATTTAAAAATATGTGCAATAATGGTGGTGGGTGATCCACTGTTGCACGTAGGTCGATCCACTGTAGACTACCCCTAGAAAATACTGAATCATTATGCATTAAAAATTAAACATTTTTTTCATATTTTGCACTAATACAACCGAGTTTCAATTATGATAACATTATAATTCAAATAATACCCAAAATTTCAACAAAGTTCATGTATTATTTTCCGAAATATGTGTTTGAGCAGTGAGTGACCCACCATCAACTCTACCCTACATTAATAACACTTAATGGCATTTAACGATATCTACATCAAACTACCCCTCCACAGACAAAAAGTATCGCTACAACCCCAACTTCAGCAAAATAATGAAAAACATGTAACATTTTTTTTGCTTGAATTATTCTTTAATTTTCATACATTAATGATACTTAATATTTATTTTGTGTTTGTGGTTAAAATACAATTTAATACACTCAGGTGTTAAAATGCCCCTTTATGGTCTTGCATAGTCTCCTGGAACGTTTTTGTAGAAGATGTGTGCACAAACCCAGAAGAACCAGTAGTTCAAAAAAAAACAGAAATTATAAAAGTACAATTGTAAACTAATAAAAGTTAAAACGAAAATAAAAGTGAGTCTAGTAGTAATGGGGAAAGTGGATTTCATTTGCAAAAGGCTGACAACCTTTTCAAATCAACAACTAGTCTTGAAACGCTGTAAGGTGACCTTTAGTTCTGCGGAGATTTATAGGACTGATGATGATGATAGTGAATTGCTATTAACCATATCTACATTGAACTACCCCTCCATAGAAAAAAGCATTATAACGCCAAATCATTGTTTAACTTTTCACCAGCTTTATTAAAAAATATGTAAAACAATTTTTTTAGTTTAAATTACACTTTATCAGGTAAAGTTTTTATTTCGTTAATAGATTTGACTTAAACCAGGTCTGAAATGTTATAATTCATTTCTGAAAAAATAGCAACTTCTCACTAAATATGTACATTCTAATGCTGAACTGTTATGGCCAACTTTCTACTAGTAAGTCAAAACTATTTTTATTATAGAAACCAATATGTTTGGTATGGAATGCCATAGTACGCATTAAAATTTACCTTCTTGACTAATTAGCTACATTAACGAAAACACTACTTTAACAGTTGCAATAGTTTATTTATTAAAATATATTAACTATGTTTATAAATAATATTTATACATATAAGTGCACCAAATATAATGTAACATAGTTGCCTCAAGGAATAACATCGAAAGTTTCAGTATCTGAAGTGAAATGACTTTCAACGTGATCCTGAAAATCATTAAATTTAACACTACTGTTAAATGCTTTACTACACATTGGACAAATTCTGGTAGAATTCTCGGTCTTATTTGTATCATTTTTATATAAAGATGAACTCTGACTTTCATCACCCAAATCGCTTAAAAAATCAGTTTGTGAGAATTTGGATACTGTATTGATATGAGGCGGTATAACAACAGCACATTTGCAATTAACTGCAAAAAAATATGATAAATTTACAACTAAACACAATAATATACTATACCCGATATCATCTCTAAATTACTTAAATTCTTTTCTAATTTTTCTTTTTCCTGTGATAAAACATGTTTAATATTTTTTAAATTCATTAAATATTGGTCAAACTCGTCTAAAACACTTTTATCTACTTCATCGGTTGAATATCCAAATGCAAATGTATTTATAAATTCACTATTTTGTAATTCCGTCATCTCAAAACACTGTAATTCTAATTCACTTTTCTCTTTAGCTATATTACATATCAATTTAAGAGAGATATCTTCCAACTCTAAACTAATTCGATTATTTTCGTCAGTTACATTTTTAGGTACTAATTTAATGTGCGGTTCATCTTGTGTAAATGTTTTGGAACGAAGTAAGGTTGCTTGTGGATTAGGTAAGGTTGCATTTGATAGTGTATCACTTATTTTATGTAATTTAGAGCCTAAATTTTCATTCGCTCTCGTTAATCGTGATAATCTTGACCATAATTGACTATTTTCAGTAGTAACCATTAAGACATTACTTTTTAGCTGTTGATTTTGCTCAGTTAATTTAGATACCTGCTGTTTTAAAGAGTCAATTTCCGATAAAGATGTATCAGCTACTTCCAGTTTAATGCTCATTTTACTTCTTAAACTAACATTTTCTTCTTCAAGACTGCCTATTCGTTCTTGAAATTGTTGACATCGTTCTCTTAAGGTTTGTAAGGCAATTTGAAGAGCATATTGAGCACCAAATGATTCATCCATTTCGTAATGGTTTATTATTGTATTATTTGTTTTATTGTATAGCTTTCTCATGTAAATGATAATTCAACACATAACCTCTCTGTTTTCTTACACTTATAAAAATATGTAATTATATTTAGACAAAATTGTAAATTAAAATAATGAATCATTATTGACGACAGACAAAGAAAAAAAACATTTCGTGAAAATAAAAATGATATGCTTCCTTAAATACAACTTTCTATTGACAAAATTACTTTTAACTTTTGGGAATGTTATACATTATCAATCTTTTTAATGGAGGGAATTCGGTAAAAGTAAGCATTTAAACAATGGAATTACGGTCAGGGGCGTCGCTTCTTCAGGGGGCAAACCCATTTTGAAAATAACACATTTGATTTAAAAAAAGTTTAGGTTTGTAACGATAGGTTAAACAATATTTTTTAATGTATATCAAAAAGAATATGTATGAAATACCAAACATCTCAAAACTAAGCAATGCATTAACAGTGTTTGTCCAAAATAAGGAGAGTCAACATATTTCATTCCCTCCCCAAAATGGGGGGCCGGTTGCTTAAGCTCTCCAAGCTCCTTAAGCCACTGTAATGGATTCCCAACACACGTACATTAAGTATGAGATTAAGGATTGGTGTGGTCAAGATAAAGTCCGAAGGAACAGAATTAGTGTTCTAAGGGGGAAGTTACTACCCCGGCATTCGCCTAAACAGCCACACATGATGTGCGAATGTTATCATGCCCCTATATCTGTATAAAGAAAACCCCCTGAAACAACCTCATACAAGGAGAACCGAACCCATTACCTCCCGGGTGCTAAGCAAACCGTATTACCACTGGCCTACTAGCTGGATAGTGTTTTGCAAAGCAAGTACACACATTTAACAGGTGTCCAAGAGTTAATCTAATACAACTCGCGTATCACTTTTGCACAAAAAATTATTTGTTAATTTGCGTTATATTTTACAATCCTTAATTAGGTTTACTGTGGGTTAATCTATTGGTATAATCAATTGTAGCTATGTGACCGGAAATATTTACTTTGAGGTGCCCGAGTCGTAAGTCCAACACAGCGATGCGTAATGTAGGTCCAAATATCGTCGACCGCTGTTATGGTTACTTATAAATGTAAATGAAGTTCATAATAAATTTACTGCAATAGAAAGTTTAGTATTCTGCTTCAGGTAGTAGTATGTACTTCATTATCCTATGTGTGTATATACGATATGCTATTAGTTATTAATGCATAAGGCCGATATGTAGCAAATACCGGATGGAGTTGAAGTTTCTTAATTGATTTTTAATGACTCTGCTTTTATGGACTACTTTTTTAGTGGCTCTACAGTCCTCTATTTTTACAACTTTCTTTTTAGACTAGATTTGTCTGTATTCCGCCATCTTGTTACCGCCGATTTTTTTGTATTACGGTCTGAAATTGCCTTATTTTGCTGTGAATTTTTTCCGTCTTTTTTAAACCATTCTACTTACCCTCTATTTCTGCACATCAGTGCATTTTTGACTTTGCTGTTTCCGTGTTTGTTTTTGGCTTTTTTGTGGGATACTTACCTCACAGATCTTTATGTCTGTAAATATAAATGTTCTATAACATAAAACGTCTGTTGAATTTTCTTTTAAATAAAAAATAAGATACCGTAAGGTTTGGACTTAGCGTCAACATACGTTTTTTTCATTTCGAATTCTCCGGTGCGATTTGTCTTGTTTAAATGTTTTTAGCTGGGCTTTGTCTCGAGGATTCTTAAACAAGATTATGTAGTAAGTAGGTGTAAAGATTTTCTAATCTGTTAAACTCTGTTAAATTTCCACTGCTAGATTCTTAAATAATGACACACTCTCTGTAGAACCAAATCCCTTTTTCATAAGCTGTTTCGCAAACAGTATTGATGTGTTTAAGAAATTCTACGACATCGAAGCTTTAAATGTGGTTGCCGGTGTATAACTTTCGAGCCTTCAGCGACGAGTTTTACACTATGGTGCCAGTATGAAGCTACAAATTGGAGTTCTATTTGATATTCTAAATAGTTAGTGGGTTTTACTTTAAGCTATTAGCGTGTTAAATTCATTCTCTGAATTCCATTTCAATTTTATCAACGTTAGCTTTTGTATTTATCACTATGTTGGTCAATTTCAAGTGGTGTTGCCGGGCTTAAATGTTTTGCCATCAACAACTTTTTTAGTCACGTGATGATAAGAAAGGTCACTAGTTGTATTTACACTTTATTACTTGTTGCTTATTGGTTTACTTAATCCTTCCTGTCCATGTATTCAGCCTTTAATTTTTACTTTCCAACCTACATATACATATGTAGGTATAGAAGGTTATGCAATTGACTTTTTTTTCAGTATCGCTAAATAGACTTATTTGTTCATTTTACAAATTTTGCCCACGTTTCGCCAAGATCGGCCATGACGTCTGAGTGTGTGTGCGTCTGCGTGTGCCGTGTGCGTGCGCACGAGCGCGAGGGCGTATTCTCGCGCGTGTGCGTGCGAGCTCACGGCGAGAGGGCGTATGCATGTGCGTGTGTGCGCGCGTGTGTTTGTGTGTGTGTGTGTGTGTGTGTGGTATGTGTGTGTGTGCGTGTGCGTGTGCGTGTGCGCGTGCGCGTGCGTGCGTGTGTGTGTGTGTGTTAGAATCCACGATAACTCTAGAACAAAAATACCTACGTACTTAAAATGTTGTATTTAAGCTTGTTAGATTGATTAGATTTTGGGAGATATCCAGTGGCGAGAGAGGGGTTTATTAGGGTCAGTTTTTGGTTTTTATCAAATATTTCTAAAACAGCTGCATATTTCAAAGATATATGCTGAATTATATTCTTTGATACCATCTCGGGCTATCTTTTCGAGAAACGCCCGGCTCGCTCATTCACATCATCAGTATGCAGTACAAATCTCCACTTGTCGTACCAAACGGGCGCAATCCACATTTTTCTACACGGCTTCTAAACTCTGGAATGATCTCCCTAGTTCCTGTTTTCCTCTCACTTATGATATGAGAAAATTTAAGGTGGCTGTTCATAGGCATCTATTGGCAATTCATTATCCCTCTATCCATCCTCCTAAGTGTTCCTGAGTGCTTTAGCACGATAGGCCTAATTTAGCCTGTTCAGGTCCACAATCATAAAAAAAAATACCAAGATATAGATCTTAAATATATCAATTAATTATGTTCTATGCGTAATATACCTAAGATAGAATTTGTGTTAGTTCAAATTTTTTCAGTATCTGAATAACAATTTTATACGAAAAAGTGTAGACATATTTTTTAAAGAAAATTTAATTTCACATAACTTTTGTTTATAGAGTTTCCTAATATAATGCAAGGTAAGTCTAAAAATTAAAGAAATATGCATGAAAATGGTTAAACTATATTATTCATGTCTCATAGAAGCGGGCGGCTTTAGAACTTTCTTTTAATTTAACATGTATATATTAACCTCTATCTAACATGAAGTTTTAAACATCATTCTGACAGATTATTTTGTTGTTTTTACAATGTTGCCTGTTTTCGTTATGAAGGCATAAAAAAGAGGTTGCATAGTTACCATAAAAAAATGATAATGATTATTCCCTTCATCTGTCCAATTTTTAACCAATCGCGTGCTTTTATATGACCAATCCAAATAAAATAAAGCGACTGTTCACCTTGGTGCTAACTAGTGGACTATTTTTATCAGCATGCTCAATTGTCACCGAAAGGACAGCATTGAACAACAAATAATCCACCCGAAAATTTCAATTTTTTCAAATGAAATCGCTACTAATGGTGTTATAAGGTTACCTATACTTAAGTAATACTAACTATTGTTTGTTGATAATAAATACATAAAATAAACGAATTTCGCATTTTTTCTGAAATTATAATTATATTATTCACACAATGTGCTTTCTGTGTGTTTTTCTTTATACATATAGAAATGTTGTTGGCTCAGGAAATAATCTTATTAAATATAACACGACCTCGATAAATTAGCTACTATTTTTATTGCTACTAAATTTCTCGTGTATTTTACAATTTGTCTCGACATAATTTTGGCATTAATAATCAAAGATTAAAGTCCTTGAGCTAAAGCTCTTGGGCTTTTAATCAGATTATTAATGACAAAATTACGTCTCGACAAATTTATTTTAAAATACATTTGAAATTCAGATGCAATAAAAATATTCGACTATTTATCGAGGTCTTGTTATATTACCGAAAATTAGGCGGCGTCGCAAATCTGCTTTAAAAATACACTACTAGGTAAAGCCACGATCAACTTCCATTACAGAAAACATGCACTGGTTTAAAAATACTCCACTAGATAACGTCAGAAACAAGTCTGCTTTTAAAAATAAGTGTAATCACATGCGCAAAAAACGTGAACATCATATGTCCATGTGCATGGGCAGTCCAACTTTCGCGTAATTAGCTAATTAGGGTTATAGAGTATTTTTGAATTGTAAACTAATTAAAGTTGAAATTGAATTGATTGAGATTGATTTGCTGATGATCGACTGTTTTCCCACGCCGGTGCCCTCATGTTTAGTGAGAATACCAGCTCTGCGTATTGGTTAGCCTTATATACAAAGTAAGCGGTCGTTCATAGGAGCTAGGTATATAAAGTGGGAGAATCGTTATCTTTTCTTTGATTTGATTGAGGTTGATTGATTTGGTTAATTTCTTTGATTGATTGATTTGATTGTTTGATTTGATCGAGAGTGCTTTGTTTGAGATTGATTTGTTTAATTTGATCGAGGTTGATTGATTTGGTTTGATATGCTTCTGCTGATTTTATTGGCCGATCGATTCATTTGATTAATTTCTGTTTTTTGACAATGGAGGATTTCAAATTTCCCGCCAAAACAAAATGGCTGTCAAAATTTAACTAAGGCTCATGATTAAAACAGATTAATAACGACGATATATATATATATATATATATATATATATATATATATATGTGTGTGTGTATATGTATATAAATAAAAATAAAACATTTAAACTTTTTCATTATTGCTAAATTGAAATGTTAACATGAAATCATAAAAATTTATTTCACACAAGGAAATATTCCTGTGTATAATTTAATAGTTCTTTACAATTATTTATTTTAACGTGTATAAGACTTCTATGGAATTTGCAACAAGTACGCACGCGTTGCGTCCTTGCTAGTAAGTACAATTTTGCTTTAATTAAAATTAGAATTATTATATTTATGATCACACTTGTTCATTACCTTTCCAATTATACAGAAATTAAAAAAATATATATACATACAGCACATCGAAAGAATAATCAATGCAATCTATTTGGTTACGATAATAAAATAAACCCACATGTATTTTCGCAATTTCCATTACATGGTCACCTTAAGCTTGTTCCATGTTAACCTTGGATGTAAACTTCATTCCATTTAACGATGATACTGCCTTCCTGTAGAAAATGGTACTGCTTAATTTCCATAAATTCATTCAGCTAAACTAACTTCTGGTAAATCTTCTTTGCGGTAAATACGTTGCCCTTGGGTAATATGCTAATTTTCTTTTATAGTTGCACTTTTATTTTATTTGGATATATAATATTTATTTAAATATTTGTTAATTTTTCGCATTAATCTTGTGGCTTATTCTTTCATAAACGTTTATAATTGCTAACACTTTTATTTTAGATACCGATTTGAAGTTAAAGTTGTTTTATAACCTCAATTACTTTTGAGAAAAAAATTAACATCACATCCAAAATAACAGACGACTTTTATTAAAATAAAAAAATGCACATCACCCGATGTTGAACAAACAATTTTGTTATATGTTATCTCGATTGTTTCTGAAATCTCAGACTCCACGTTGCTCGCGATTCACTTCCGATAATGTTAACGAAAATTTTAACTTACATGTTTACAAATGCACTATTCGCACTATGACTTGTTAGCCACAAAAAAAATAGAAGAAAAGAGAGTGAGAAATCAGGTGCAATTAATTCCTTTTATACTTTCTCATAGCTACCATAACTTTCAATTTTTTTTTTAACATTACATACAACAGATCCTGGCATTCGATTGGTCTAAACAAAAAAATTAATTTAACTAAAACATACATTATGTCATAACTTTTTCAATTCAATTCGGATTTGCTTTTTAAATACATTTTTGAACTCGGGGCAAAATTCTGCATAAATAGACACCTCACATGCTATAATTCGCTTCATGAATTTATATTTTGAAAATTTTATACTTAAATTTACTAATATCTAATAAATATTGTATTTTACAACTAAACTGATGACATATTCAGCTTCTACATAAAAAACTGTATAAGAATACACTTATCTCTACCCATTTTACATAGTTTTAGCAAAATTTCTACTTTAATACCTTAATTTTATGTACTTAACCTAACTTTTCTAAATTTATGTTTAAACTACATATTTGAAGCTAATTTCTTTGTACAAATAATGTGCTTTTATGAAAACAACATCATTTGCAAACCCCATAAAGCCTGTTTTGTTGTATAAAAATCATATTTTTATATTCGTATATTATATTTTCTCATAACAAAGTGTAACTTCTTCAACTTTATTTGAACTTGCATACGATATAATATTTGAACTCGATACAACTCTGCCCCCTCTATTATACCTATTTATAACCATCGCAATATATATATATATATATATATATATATATATATATATATATATATATAACGGGTGTCAACTAAATCATTATACATACTTTAATTTTGTTAAAACAAGAGATAGAAGTTTGAAATTTGGAATGAAGATTTAGTGGATAAAAATACATTTTTTTACAGTAAAAACAGCTGACTATCTCTTCCGGTTTAAGCGGTCTTACTTTTCTTATTTAAATAGGAACCTACCATTTTTTTTCATAGAACGATACCTCTCTAAATTCCCCTTCCAATGATGTATCACAAGTCGTCTTTTTTCAAAATAGCGGTTCATGTGGAGTTTTTGTTGATTTCGATGTTCCGTCAGTTTGAAGTAAGTACTCGTTATTTTACAAAATAATTCAGTGAATAGTCCAAGAATATTATTTATTTTTAATCTGTTAATTGGAATTTATAAAATTCTGCTTAAATAACTAGTATTTATGATTCTACGTTGAACGAAAATTACTGATGATAGAAAGCACTAAATACTAGATACCCATAAGAAATTAGATCCATTTTGCTATCTAAAAACAACACAACAAAAGTTAACTTCTAAATCAGCTGGTACACTACCAGGGTATAAAAAAATTAAAATCGGACTTTTTTCGGATGTAATTTAAAAAAAAATTTTATACATAGGTACTCTACAAGTAACGAACAATAAATATAAAGTCATTACAAAACAATGAAATGTAAAAGAGCTTACAAAACTACATTATTCTATTAAATGTTCTATTCTTCGGCCCTCCTGATCCCGGCATAATAAAACTCTTCTAATATTTTCTCGCAAAACATTTTCTAATCGATTTCTTGAAATACTGTGTATTGCTTGATGTATTCGGTGTTGAAGATTTTCTAGAATTGCAGGTGGTGTTTTGTAAATCTTTTCTTTTAAATAGCTCCTAATGGAAAAATTCAATGGGGTTCAATCGGGTGATCATTTGTTCCTAACCGAATCTCTGATTTAAATAATTAGTCTCAATTCGTAAGTTGTGGGCAGGTGTACCATCTTGCTGAAATATAATTGTTTGCTGGAAGATTATTTAAAAAAAGTTTAATTTCGTTCTGTAGAAAATTTAGGTACATCTGTCCATTCAGGGGTAGATTGAAAAAAATTGGTCCTATAATATGGGTTCCAACGATTCCTAACCAAACGTTAACTCCAAACCGTTCCTGGAATGCTCCCATCTCTTACTAACCGGCGGTTTTCCGTGGCCCAATATCTGGTATTTTGTAAACATTCCCAGATTGGTAAATCTTGATCCATCCGAATAAATAATTTTGTGATGAAATGTTTCCTTTCGATTGTAATTTTCTATAAACCAATTGCAATATGCAAGTCTTCTAGGAAAACCATTTTCATATAAGTGATGGTGAATTTGGTACTTATAAGGCTATGCTTTTTTTTAATTCTTCTTACGCTTTCATGGCTAATATTTAAATTTAAAGCAATATCTCGCAAAGAAACGGCGTGATCATATACAATATAAGCTAGTACATTTATTTCACTCTCTTCATTTATAATAAAAATTACATTACCACCTTCATTACGTCCATATTTCTAATAATATTCTAAATACGAAAAATAGGTAAAATGCGGTGAGTGGAAATCTGGTTACCTTTCAGCGTATAATCTTGCTGCGGCTCTGAAATTTCTCTGACATTCGCCATAAATGATCAACATATTAATTTGTTCTTCCCGTGTATAAAATGGCATTTTAAACAAACAATTTTTACTTACATCTAGGTAGTCAATAATTTTTTAGCAATTAAAAACTTTTAACACCCCGAATATGTCGCAACTATAACGTTTTAGAAATGAAACTATCTGACAATAATTATTTCCATTCAATTACTCGTATGTTTTACCAAGCCTACTTAAGTAAATGCCTAGCTGTTTTGATGTCGATTAAATGATGTTTTTTTAATTGTGACAGTTTCGAATCCAACAGTAACTGAAAATGAATCCAATTAATAGGTACGGCATGCCCTACAATTTTAACACTGCCCATTGTTTTTTCAAAGCATACTGAGTAAATGTAAACTGAATTTTATTCTAAATAAGGACACTCTTGAAAGAACAGTATTTTATTTATTACTATTATTTTATAATACATGATTTAAAAGTTAACTTTTGTTGTGTTGTTTTTAGATAGTAAAATGTATTTACTTTCTTATGGGTATTTAGTATTTAGTGCTTTCTACCTTAAATATTGGTGAACATTTCCTCATTAACATTAGTAATTTTCGTACAACGTAGAATCACAAATACTAATTATTTAAGCAAAATTATATAAATTCCAATTACGAGATTAAAAATAAATAATATTCTTGGACCATTCATAAAATTATTTTGTAAAATAACGAGTACTTACTTCAAAATGGCGGAACATTGCAATCAACAAAAACTCCGCCTGAACAGCTATTTTGAAAACAAAGAACGACTTGTGATACAACATTAGAATGGGAATTTAGAGAGGTATCGTTCTATGAAAAAAATTGGTAGGTTCCTATTTAAAATGAGAAAAATAAGGCCACTTCCGGTAAAACCGGAAGTGATAGTCAACTGTTTTCAATGTCAAAAATATATTTTATCCACTAAATCTTTATCCCAAATTTCATATTTCTACCTCTTGTTTTAACAAAGTTAAGGTATGTATAATGATTTCGTTGACACCGGGTATACGTATACTTATGAGTGTTCCTCTTTTTCTTAAAACTACACTTAATTAATGCTCATTGTATTTACAGTATAGAATCCAGACGTTTGTATTGATACAATCGACCCACGAAGTATTGTTGATATCACTTGTCGGAAAAAAATATTTGGAGGTTAGGAATGTCCACCATTTCCTAATGGTATTCTTTGTTTAATTCTTCATTTTAATTATGAAAATTTACGTTGTTTTTGGAAAGGTTGCATTTGAGTCTATGTATCATTATTTTATAAAACAAAATATTATAATATTACGATCATTATGTGATAGCCAAATGTTAATTCTTTTCTATAAACTAAGCACCCTTAAAACAACTAGATATCTTGTATCACACACACACGCACGCACGCACACACACAAGGGGGAGGGCGGGCTGCTCGAGCTTTCCGAGCTCTTTCAGCCACAATTATGGATTCCCAGCATACATACATACATTACGTGTATATGCATGGTGGAATTAAGGATAGATGTGGTCAGGATAGGATCGGAAGGAACGGAGTTAGGGTTCTGAGGGGGAAAATACTACCCCAGCATTCGCCTAAGTAGCAGCACATGGTGCGCATATACGCGGTAACCATGCCGCTACATGTATATGAGGAAAACCCCCTGAAAAAACCTCATACAAGGTAGACGGTAACGGGAATCGAACCTATTACCTCCCGAATGCTAAGCAGGTCGTGCCCCCACTACACTACCAGCTCGGTACATCTATGTGTAAAACGGCTCTAATATGTCTGAAAAAGATTTATACAATTTGAGTAGAATAAGATTAAAAATAATCCAAATTTAAATAAAGTCAACTTACATAACCAATTATATTCATAGTATAAGAAATAAAGATAATTACTTCCTCTCGGAAGCCAACTTAAACAAATAGAAACTTTCGATAAAAAGGTAAGTTTGCCCCTCGGCCTTGCTCAGCAATGTATATTACTTACGAAACTTACTGTAGATTGAGAGCTCTCTTTTTTATAAGGTCGTAAGGGAGACAGAGATAATATCCACAGCTATAATTGGATAAGCAAGTCAAGTGCCACTCATTTTGTAGTATAAATAATTAAAATACAACAAAAATGAGAAAGTTGTACTTTAATACCACATGTAATCTTAGTAAACAACACAACTGATGTATTTATTTATATATTTAATAAAGCAAGATAATATCTGTTGATTAATTTTATCATATAACCAAATAAAACAGTACTTAACTTTCGCAAAGCTTTACGATGGTAAACTAATTTTTAATTTACACATACTATACATAAAATATAAGTTATCTTTACGTAATATTACTTCAAAATGGAAGTTGATTGAAACTGTATAACTTCAATCTAATAACAATATTTCTTTGGCCTATCTCAACAAAATACAACTGAAGTAAGGTTATGCAGGTATTTAATTTGTCCACTTAGTAAGATCGTAATTTGCACTAAAAAGGATACGCACTTGTTGTATACTCAAAATAAGGCTATAATATTATATCGAATTGAATTGTTGCAGAGAACTTCATTTCTTGACGATAGGATAAAAGAACATCAGGTACGGTAAGGTAATTTCCAGCTCTTTTCAATAACGTAAATGTAAACGTATCAAGGCAACCATCACAGATATGTTGTGGCTACTAAAGCGGGAATAACTCACAGTATACGTAACTAACAGCAAGCGTAATTTGGCCCGTCCCCATATTTAATGACACAAAAACAAAAGGTATCATCCATATAAACTTTTCTTTATGGCATCATCCAACGTAACATTTTTGACCTTATTCACCACGCTTTTTTCAACGTGAAATAGAACCATATTCAGTTCCAAACAGTACAAAATTTTCTTAATGCCAAGGAAGGATTTCTTCTTACTCAGTACAGGGAAGTAAACTTAAAAATACGGCATGCATTACAAGGCTGGAGAAACGGAAATGAAATGATGTGGTTAAATACCCATTATAGACAATAAAAATATTCACATTGGTATTAGTAATTATATACACTAAAGAGAAAATATCTACTGAAATTTAATCATTGGAAGAAAAAAGTACTACAATGTACCTAAATATACACAAATAATGTAAAAAATGCATTTACAAATAATAACACAAATCCAAAAACTTGCATTAAAATAAGAGTAACGATAGCGAAAAATTGGCACGTTACAATAGGTATATTTATGCATTCATTTAATTACAAGAACTATGTAATATCACGGCATTCTCTAAACATCAAATTAATTAAAACTTAACAACAGTTGTACTGTTTTTTAATATAGCATTTTTCTTCCTTCAAATTATTAATCACTACAGTGGAGCACATAGCAAATATTTTATGGCATGAAGTAAATGATAAGTATACTTCACACATTTTTTTGCATGATTTCGGAAACCAGCTTTCCAGGTGCATATTTGAAGTTCACATTTTTTATTAATTTGAATTAGTTAGAAGTTTGTCAGAGCATTACACATCCGTGCCATTTTTTTAATACATCTAAATAAGGAGTTGGTGAAATAACATATAAGTTTAGGCAGTTTAACAATATTTAATTTTTAATGACCTAGTTATTCTTTACTAAAATTTAATTTTATAGTTGGCTTTATACGTTTCTTAAACTATTATATTAATAGCATGTTTATGTTTTAATTTTTCAATTTTGACAAAATTGTTTACAACATCTTTAACAATTTTTAACAAACATTACTACTGACGAAGATAACTAAGTGTTAAAAAGATAAGTATTTTATAACATATAAGTTATTTATATAAAAGCTGAGGTACAGTGGCGAGCAAAAAACTGGGACAATTAATCCAGGTACTCTACGTCTATGGTTCAGAACTTTGCTTAGCATTAACCTGGCTTTGCTTCAACTAACATTGACACTTAGTTGCGGCGTTCTTACAACTTTCAAATTGACAAGGATTTCAGATGTGTCAATTTGACAGGCATTTTTTTTTCACACCACAATTCACACAACTAAAATTTAAGTTGTACATACATACAAGATGTAAAAAGACCAGGTGTAGCAATCCGAATGATGCGCAGTAATCATTTTCTTTCGACCAATTAAAAATTAATCGATATAGGAATTTTTTTTTCATCAATTTATTAAGAATTAGTATATATTTTCTTAGTTTATGATTATTACAATTTTTTATATGTTACAATTTTTTTTATTTTGTTTGCATTTTTCATCACAGAGAGTGGCTAATTCTACATTTGAATATGACACTACATTCTGGATAAAAATTTGATTGGCTGTCGTCTAATCTTTGGTCGACCATTATGCGCAATGCTACACCTGGTCTTTTTACGTCATGCTATAGATCATGATATAGATATACTAGTGTATATTTTTGACTTTTACACAATCATATACTTTAAAATTTCTCGAAAATCCACTACCTCAGTGAGTCGCAGTCCAGAAGTAAACCAGCGTTGCCCTACTTATAATACATATGCGATCGTATTTACGTAACTACAGAGTGATCAATCTCAAGTGTATACCACGTGATAAAAATATTTAAGTTGGTACCACTGATAAGGTTGGTAAGAAGCTGTATTGGTCTAGCTACTCTAGAGCATGGTTCGAGTAAAAACTACGATCAGTTTCAAATCTGTATGAAGGTCATTAACTTATACATATTATAAAATATTATTTAATTTAAATAATGACTATTTTGTATTTGATTAGACTGCATCCCTATAAAATACAACAAAATAAATAAAATATTATTTAATGATTGGATTAAATCATTACAAAATAATGAATCTTAAGTATTTAAATGTTATAATTTAATTATAATTAAATAAAATTTACAGTACATGTTTATGGAATGACAATGTCTTTTACAATTCTTTTTAACTCCTTAGGTACACATTAGTTATCACACTTTGTTTTACAGCATATGTTCAAAATGACCGCCATTAAATTGTAAACATAAGTTCATCCTACGTTGCATATTATAATATGACATAAACTGACAAACTAAAACGACTAAAACCACACTAAAAATCCAAAGCAGCCAACTGCAAAACACAACAATATTAACAACTAGGGATTTTTGTCATACCACTACAGTGCACTTGAGATTGATGACGTTGTATATAAGAATATTTACATTATTCCTATATCTTTGTATTTACCCATGAATTTAGATCACGAATCGTAAGGTCCTTAATTTTGCTACGCCACTGTGTGTAATTGAACTAATTTTAAAATAAATCTTTGCAACGCTGTTGTGTTAATTCTTGTTTTATGAATTTGACAGTTTGATTCACAGGTTATCATTTTTTAACAATTTTTAATTATTGTTAATTAAAATGAATGAATGCGATGAAGAACAAAGAACAGTTTGGTGTGGCAATCTTTCAGAAAATATTACTGAAGAAATTCTTTACGAACTCTTTCTCCAAGCAGCACCTCTTGAAAAAGTTCGAATTCCAAAAGATAAGAGTGGAAAATATACAAATTACGGGTTTGTAACATTTAAGCATGTGTGTTCTGTGCAATATGCTGTTGATTTACTGAATGGGATATCGTTATATGATAAGAGAATTAATATTAAACCTAGAGTTGGAAGTTACCGACAAAATATTTCTGAAACGT
Organism: Vesta saturnalis; assembly: GCA_036346205.1. Lineage (NCBI taxonomy): Eukaryota > Metazoa > Arthropoda > Insecta > Coleoptera > Lampyridae > Vesta > Vesta saturnalis. Next base: position 981,206 of record JARFJB010001987.1, read on the forward strand.
CGCTACCGATGTTCAATGTGACACCGTTACATTTATTAAATGATGCTTCTAAAGGAATGAACTCATTCCAGGATATTAATATGTTAATGCAATTAGGAAATCAGTTATTACATAATGTTCCAACAAACAATTTTGGTACGAGCTATAATCAAAATAGTTCCCCACAAAATAACTGGCGAGATTCAGGGTATCGTAATAATCGTAGAGAAGAACAAAGACCTTACAGAAGATATAATGATAATAATCGTAATGATCGATATAACTCAAATCGTCAGTATAATGACAGAAGATATAATCATTGATGTGTTAATCTCAAATGTGGATAAAAGTATCCAGTTTTTTTAGTATTTGTAAAAATTAATGTATTGAAATTATGAAATGCAATATATCTATATTTTATAATATTAATTGTATTTATGAAAATTTTTCATGTCTCTGTTTTTTAGGTCGTTTAACTATTATCAGAGTGCAATAAGTGAGGATAAAATAACGTTGAAAAAGTAGGTCATTAAATTCTGTTGGTCTGCTGTTTTCCTTATCTATAGCATTTTCATCTCTACTGGACTCATCGGAATAAAATTTTAGAGATATATTCCGCTTGTAATAGAAATACAAATGTTAAAACACAAAATTAGTGTGCACTATTCTTCGTATCATTTATGAGATGCTACATTTTCAAAGAGAAATTTATTAAATACTTCCACTTTAAATAAATCCTTTGAAAACTAAATAGTTAATAATTTGTATTGAATCAATAAATAATAACTTGGTGTTTTATTATATACAAAATTTAAACTCATAAAATGTACGACTATTAGTTTGTGCATGCTACGTACTTGGTTAAATGCTCAAGTTTTTTGTTACTGCAGCGAATTGCATAGTTTAACTTGTCCAATTTTTGCAAAATGCAGTTATGAAGTGAAAATTTAAATTAGTGCTACCATCACATTACAAAACTAGGTTTTTTCAAATAAGCCAAGATAATTATTTGTAGCATTGTTTATGTATAAATAATGTTTGTAGTAAGCATGCATTTCAAGAAAACTAATATAGTTGTTTATAAAACTGATAATACCATTGTTTATATATTGTATAAACAATGCTAATACAATGATACGAATATTGACATGATGGTGGTCACCATTTGCCGCATCATATGTGATAGTGCACCCATACAAAATTGACGTTTAGGAGTGCCCAAATTTATTACTACTACAATTATGTTATGTTTAATATTGGTGAACTATTGTGTTGCGACAAATGGTTACTAACGGCATGTTTCATAGGGGCAGCGCCACTTTCTATCCACTCATAAACATCAAATGTCAATTTTGAGGTTATATTTAGTATGGGCGCACTATTACATATATTACGGCAAATTGTTATAAATGTCATATTTCATAAGAGCGGCTATGTTGCGTATTTTTGATGGCGCCGTACTAACGTAACACCATAATAGTGTCTAAACTTCTAAGTAATTACATATGCAAATGAATGTGCAATTTAATAAATATATTTCTTGTGATAACTTTTATTTTTTTTATAATATTCCTGACAATAACTTACTTATGTTCTAAAGTTTGATTCAAATAAAGGGTATGTCTCATCGATGTAACACTATAATAAAATTACTTATTTTTATCTCTCTCCCAACTACATGTATTAGAGAAGGATGGCCATAAAACATAAATCTGCTGCACAATTCATATTAGCGCACTAAAACGTGTGTCATCATATCCTATGGTCGTGATTAAGAAGCAGCATCTGTCACTCCTGTCATTTTTTGAAATGATTGTTTATACGTTTTTGCTTTACTTTTTATAAAAAACAGTTTTTTTTCAAAACTATCTACAACTTGTACAGCGAATTAACGGTAATTTGATAACATTTTTACATAATTTATATAAAATTTACGAGCGCAGCTCGTAGTTATGAACGTGCTTAATTATTTTGAATGGTAACGTGACAATGAAGAAGTACTCGTTCCATTTGAATCTGGTATGCAGGTAAGTAGTACATTATTGTGTAAAATGTCATACCTGGAAGGACTACTTTTAGCGCACGTCTGCAGCATGTGGAGTTGGTTGGTATAAATACAGTTGGTGATATAAAAAAAAGGGTTACAGAAGTCCAAAAAGAAAATAAACCTCCACAGTCACCAACTAAGCGGAGAAAACGTACGAAATCTAAGTTCACCGAAGTTGATGGCTATGTGAAGGATGATGTAAAGAGAAAAATTTATGAAATGCATTCAAAATGTAAATACAAACATGCAAGACATGTCTAGTGCTATACCTGTTTTTGTAGGTATACATGTTACACTGGCATCACTACAAAAAGAATTAAGAGGTGGCAAGTTTCGCGATTTCAGTAGATCAAGACGTCTCTTACATTCCACTGGCTTTTCATCTAAAGTAGATGATGGTAGGAGAGGTTTACTAGAACAATCACATATAGCTGCCAATCGGGTACGATACTTAAGATATTATTAGAAAAATAAAGAAGAAAAATTATATAATCCTGTATTCTTAGATGAAGCTTGGATTTTCAGTCGAGGATCACACAAAAGAAGCTGGCATGATAAAGCTAAGGAAAGCGTGAAGAAGAAGCCAATGAGTGAAGGAAAACGGTTTGTTGTAGTTTAGTTATTACATTATAATTTCTAATAAAATAATTGTAATTTTTAGAGTTATAGTTGTTCATGCAGGTAATGAAGATGGATTTATTTCCGATACTTCACTTTTGTTTGATCATGGAGATATGTGTGCAGAGATGTTTACAAAACGATTTGAAATAATTTAATTGCAAACTGAAGAAAACCATTTTTTAATTGTAATGGAGACAATGCTAGTTATCATTCCAAACTTCTCGAAAAAATTCCAAATAATTAATTAAAGAAAGAAGAAATATGTAATTTTCTATTAAAGCACAACGTAGCTTATTTAAAAAAGAATTACTGCAATTAGTTGCAGATAATACGATAACAAAGGCGTACAAAATAGATGAAATACCACACAAGTGTGGACACAGAGTATTACGGTTACCACCATACCACTGTCAATTTAATCCGATTGAATTGGTGTGGGCAAACTTCAAAGAGCACTATAACAAAAATATAGGAAGACATAATTCCAAATTTAACGATGACTACGTAAAATAAATATGGAATCCTTGTAATGAATTGGTGGGACGTATTGGCAGTAATGCATTAAACAATGCGGAAGTGTCTATGTTAGAGTGGTGGGAAATTGAAAAACGTTTTGAAGTTGTGCAACCATTAATTATATCTGTTAACAATTACACTTCTGAGAGGGGCACTGATAGTGAATAATTGTTTTTAATTTAAATGTTTTAATTCCAATGTAATATAAATATTCTAATTTTTACATAACATTGATAACTCTGCAATAGGTGGACTGAATACATGTACTGATTTATGTAAATTGCTTTTCATTCAACTTGGAGCAATATCAAATCTATTTAAACTATGTGCTAAATTAAAATATTAAACATCTATAATTGCGTTGAACTTCGAGCTACATTACACTACACACACTTTCTTCTACAAGAATGAAATAATCAAACGTACCGATATTTATGTTATCGTAAAATATCTACAAGAATTTTATCGATGACAAAGCAATAATTATGCTTCAAGAAGGGTTATTATAAATTTTGAGAGTAACAAACTAATTGTCACTTTTATAAATGTTTCCACCTGAAATGATTTAATTTATAATAAACAAAAAAAAGTATTTGTTTGCTTACAAATATATAGGTTATGTATTATGATGGTATTTAATTATAATCAAACCATGTCCTAAATTATAACAATTCACTGTTGCAACAAAATATTTTTGACTCTATCAATACAATAAGTGGATATGATGGATAATTTTTCTAGTTTAAAATATAAAAAAACATTCAATAATTTTTAACATTCTTTGACATTTTATAGAAATTATGTGGAGACACCTGCCGATAAAAATATTAACTAAAAGATACTTTGCTGATTTAGTGGTGTTACGTCGCCGTCGCCTAAATTTTAGTTCATGTAATTTTAAGAATGAGTCATACCCAACTTTATTTGAATCAAACTATATACAATACCTATTAGGATTTATTTATGCAATTAATATAGTGATGAAATGTAATGTTAATGAGACATAAATTATTATAAACTGAAATAAAAAGTATTAATTCAAGTAAAGAATTATTTTGCAAATACTACATTTTGGCAGTCAAAACAGGAATATGCCTTTTGGTAACCTATATAGGAAGAGTTGGATCCAGAAATAGATTTGTGCAAAGGTTAGAGTGAACGACAGAATTTTTATTTTTTAACTAACTACGTCGCCGAAGACACCAAAAAGAAGGCCATTGAGTAAAAAGTCATACATTACTCAATGAGAAGGCTTTATTTTAAAGTCAAGTAGGAAAACATATTTTGCAAAGAAGCTAGTATATCCGTATCCGTTTGATTCTAAAAGTCTTAACAATGTTTTGAAGCTATTTTCAGCCACAGAAGAATAAACTTTGTGCTCGTCAAGTATTTTATGGTAGATCTCAATTGCTAGATGAATCTTTTGCCAATTTTGCTAAAGAGCTAAGGAGATTAGCTCAACACTGCAATTTTGAATGGTCGGTGTTAACATTGGACATTAAGCTACACCTAACATAACTTTTCATATTGCCATTAAGAGAGCATTATGCAAAGAATAATGTAGGTCTAAAAGTTCCAAATTTGTCTGTTACACAAAATAAATGCCCACTTATGAAGAAATAAACAAAATTTCATGGTCTGTAAGTTCAGGTTCAAGTTCATTTAGCAGAAGGTGAACAAAACTGCTTACTCAATTCAATTCAATTCCAAACCTAATTATTAGTAACTCAAACACTTTGATATATAAATTAAATATGGCTTTACTGTTACAATGGAAGTAGACTGTGGGTGTGGAAAAACGTTAAATAATTATGCAACTTTAAATAATTTATAGTTAGTTACAAAAGGAATTTGCACAAATGACTTGATGTTATTAGATTTCTCAGGTAACCCAATATCTGTTAAAAAATGTATTACAGTTAACGTTTCATTTAAAAATATGAAAAAAATCATTACAAGTTCCTGTTGTGGATTCAGGACCAAACCTACTTGGACGTAATTGGCTTGTTCCAAGTTACTGGAATATACAATATATCTTTGTCTGTTGAAACAATATTAGATAATTATAAACAAGTTTTTGAAGCTGATTTACCCAAAGTACATTTTAAAGGACCTCCAGTTCATGTATATTTGAAAGATAATGCTATATCAGTATTTAGAAAATCCAGACCGGTTCCATTCGCTTACCAAAAAAAAATGGAGGAAGATAACAAGACGATCTAGAGAAGCAGGGAATTATTTCAGCAGTTACTTTTTCTGTAGACTGTGTGGGTGTGTGTGTGCGTGCGTGAGTGAGTGCGCCTGTGGTGTGTGCCTGCGTTCGTGTGTGTGTGTGTGTGAAAGCGCGCGTGTGTGTGTGGATGCGTGTATGGGGTGTGTGTGTGTGTGTGTGTGTGTGTGGCGCGCGTGTGATTACATATGTGTGAGAGTGGCGTGTGAGTGTGTTTGGGTGTGTGTGTGTGTGTTTTGTTTGTGTGGTGTGTGCGCGTAAATGAATATGTGTGAGTGTTTGGGTGCGTGTGTGGGTGTGATGTGTGCGCGCGTATGTGTGTTGTTTGTGTGTGTATGTGTGTGTGTTCGGGTGCATGTATGTGATTGTGAGTGGGTGCGCCTGGGTGTGGTGTGTGCGTCTGTGGTGTACATGCGCGTGGGTGGGTAGGCGGGTGTGTGCGAAAGCGTGCGCGCGTGCGTAGGTGGGTTATTTTATTGCTCATTTTGCAACGTTTAACAAAGTTTCGCCAATATCAACAATGATGAGTGTGTGTGTGTGGGTGTGCGCGCGTGTGTGTGTGTATGTATGTGTGCGTGCATGTATGTAAGTGTGCGTGTGTGTAGGAGCGTGCGTGTGTATGTATGCGTGGGTACGTCTGTGTGTCTGCGTGTGTGCGCGCGTGTGTGTGTGGATGCGTGTGTAGTATGTGTGTGTGTGTTCGTGTGTGGCGCCCACGCGCGCTTGTGATTGCGTATGAGTGAGAGTGCCGTGTGAGTGTTAGGGTGCGTGCGTGCGTGTGTGGTGTGTGCGTGTGTATTTGTGTGTATGTGTGTATTCGCGTGCAAGTATGTGATTGTGAGTGGGTGCGTGTGGGTGTGGTGGTGTGCGTGTGTGGTATACGCGCGCGTGTGGGTAGGTGGGTGTGTGCGAACGCGTGCGCGCGTGCGTGGGTGGGTTATTTTATTGTTCATTTTGCAACGTTTAACAAATTTTTGCCAATATCAACAATGATGTGTGTGTGTGTGGTTGTGTGTGTTTGTGTGTGTTGTGTGTGTGTGTGTGTGTGTGTGTGTGTGTGTGTGTGTGGGTGGCGTGTGTGTGTGTGTGTGTGTGTGTGTGAGGGTGGCGTGTGTGCGTGTGTGTGTATGTGTGTGTGTGTATGTGTGTGTGTAGGTGCGTGCGTATGTGTGTATGTATGCGTGGGTGCGTCTGTGGTGTGTGTGACTGCGTGTGTAGTATGTGTGAGTGTGTGTGTGTGTGTGGCGCGCACGCGTTCTTGTGATTGCATATGTGTGAGGGTGACGTGTGAGTGTTTGGGTGCATGCGTGCGTGTGTATTTGTGTGTGTGTGTGCGTGTATGTGAGTGTGTGTGGGTAGGTGGGTGTGTGCGGAAACGCGCGCGTGCGTAGGTGGGTTATTTTATTGCTCATTTTACAACGTTTAACAAAATTGTGTCAAAATCAACAATGATTGTGTATGAGTGTGTAAAGGTGGCGTGTGAGGGTGCGTGCGTGCGCGTGTATTGTTTTGTGTGTGTGTATGTATGTGCGTGCTGGTATGTAAGTGTGTATGTGGGTGCGTGCGTGTGTCGGTGTGTGCGTGCGTGCGTATGTATGTAGGTGCGCGTAGGAGTCTATGTATGTTTGTGTGGATGTATGTTAGTATCCGCAATAACTCCAGAACGATACGTGCGTATTTAAACTTGCATTCATTTGTTCTGAAGCTGATTGGATTTTGACATCCAACGGCAGGGAGGTTACATTTTTTGAGTAGCAATTACTTTTGATTCTCACGAAAATGATAGCGCTCATACAATGAGACGTTAAATAATATTCATTCGTACTTAAAAAATATAATTACAGTGGATTAAATATACACCTAATTCTAAAGAAAACATTATTGTCAATCTACACCCTACCCAATAATTAATAGCTTCAAGAGCAGATATGTTGAAACCATCCATCCTCATTTGTTGTAATACATTATGCCCCTATTTTTGAAGTAGTCTTTTAATAAAAGTTCACGTTAATAAGCACAGATAAATTTCTAAAACAGCACGTCCATGAAACGTTATTACTTTTCAGTAATTAAAGTGTCAAGGCATATTACATATGCATCATGTTAATAATTAAATTAATTATGCAATTTTTTGATACCATCGATATTTTTAGAGAACTGGGCGCCTTTGAAATTTTTATCTTCCAACCTACATATAGAAGGTTAAGCAATCGACTTCTTTTCATTATTGCTAAATCGACTTATTAGCTCATTTTACGTGCGTGTGCGGGTGTGCACGTGCGTGAGTGTGGGTGTGTGTGAGTGTGCGGGATTAAATGGGTCACTTTAGTCCCGCGGTATATACACTATTTTTTGCACTTCCGGAAAAATTATTACTAAAATTACCTGTAGATGTGTCAGTGTCACTTTAATTTGACAAATACCTATCAGGTGAATATTTTAGTAGTTTGCTTTGAAATAAAAAAACGTCACTTAGCTGCGGTACAAACAAACAAACTGTAAGTGTCATCAATTTTCGTGATAACAATTTTCGAAATGGAAGATTTTAACTTAAAGAAAGCAGCTGAATGGACGGAATTTTGCCGACAAAATCAAGGAAAATATACGAAGTGCAGTATCAGATATTTGTAAAATGGTGTGGTGAACGAAAAGTGGAAAATTTCAGCGAAGATGCTTTGCTTGTGTTTTTCACGGAAACATCCAGGACTCTTTCTGCTTCAACACTTCAGAAAATTTCAGAAATTGACTGCGCTGCTGAAAAGAAGAAATGAAGGATATAAACCGAAAAAAACGAAGACACTAACAGCAGACCAGGTTGATACATTTTTATTGGAAGTCCCAGACAATCAGTTCTTAATGATAAAGGTTAGTGATTGCAGTAGAAATTAGTTTGACAATATTCATAAATTAATAATTTTCAGGTAGCACTTATTTTTGGTGTTGCAGAAGCCTGTAGAGGCAACGAGTTAGTTCAGTTAATGTTGAACGATGTAACTGATTTGGGTCACTCAATTCTGATTAATATTAAAAACGCCAAGAACAAAATAGGGAGGCATTTTATTGTTAAAATGCAGATCGCAATAGAGTCAATTTTACTGAACTTTGCCGGAAGTATATGGGTTTAAGAAAGACTCAGACCCCTCATTCAAGATTTTTCGTTCATTATCAGAACAATCAATGCACTATCCAGCCAGTAGGCAAAAATATATTTGGAAAACTACCCCAAAAAGTAGCAGCATTCTTAAATCTACCCGATTCATCATTATATACTGGACACTGCTTTGACGCACATCAACCTCTTTATTAGCTGACTATGGTACATCTGTGGGTGTTTTAAAAAGGCATAGTGAATGGAAATCGGCAGCCGTCGCCGAAGGGTATGTTGAAAATTTCATAAATAATAAAAAACCATCGCCTATAAAATTGTTGAACATGGTGACATGGAAACACCCCAAATTTCCGGACCTTCTGGAAACACTTCCATACAAGCTTTCAGCCTAATTTTTGAAACTGTCACATGTACTTCTACATCAAACAGCGTTGTACAGCATACTGTCGATGAAACAAATCGATTATTTAATATTCTCAATTGTGCTAATGTAAACATCAATGTAAATATAAATAAGTGAATACAATTATGACGTTTTTTGATTATGTGTTATTAGGATACACTTTAGTCCCTAGGAATCAAATGAACCACTTTAGTCCCTAGGGATCAAATGGACCACTTTAGTCCCGGTTTGGAGGGACTAAAGGGCATGCTTTAGTCCCGAAAGTGCAAAAAATGTTGTTCCACACCAGATGTATTATATATAATATATATATATATATATATATATATATATATATATATATATATATATAATAATAATAATAATAATATATTTAAGCCAATAAAGCAAACATACACATTAACAGTGTACACAGCTGTGGTATTGTCAATATTACATTACAAATACATTTATAATTCCTATATAATAATAAAAAACATAATCATAATAAAACATAAAAAACATATTAACAGAAATATCACAGGTTTATGCATTCGTATCTCTCCAATCAGTACTAATAAATTCATTGAAACTATAAAAGCAATTGCTGATAAGATGTTTCTTGAGCATATATATATATATATATATATATATATATATATATATATATATATATATATATATTTAAGCTAACATCGAGATGTCTATTGACCTCTATCTGACATGAAGTTTAAACGTCAGCCTGATGTAAATTGTTGTCTTTGCAATATTGCCAAATTTCATTATGAATTTATGACGAAAGCGGTTACATAATTAGTTATTTTCGTAACTAGTGCGCTGTTTACACATTTCTTGGTGCGAGGCCGTTCTTCTTTTTTACCCGAGGCGTAGCCGAGGGATAAATTATAAAGCCGAGCACCAAAAATGTGACAGCGCACGTGTTGGGAACAAAATTTTTTGTAATCGTTTACATAAAATTAGAAAAAAATAAAATTTTGAAATATTTGATGACAAATGTCAAATTAAATATATAAACAAAAAAGTTTATATATTTAGTTATATACCCCTTTTTGGTTTATGTATTAAAAGTAACGTCTCACGTTTTGCAAAGCAACCTATACCAATCCAGGTTAATGGTACACCCTCGTTTCGCGAACAATTTGTCTTAAAAATAACTGGGCCTAAGTTAAGTTTGAAGAAAAAATAGCATATTTTATGTGGAGCTAAAGTGACTTTTTGTCTCATCTCTAATTGTCAGCCGAGATAAATTCGACAAAAAAGTATCACTTTAGCTCCGTATATACAATTATTAGATATTAGTAAAATTATGGGCAGATAATCTGCGCATGCGCGACAAGTTTTTAAAAATTATTTAAAAATATCCAAAATGTACCAAACTTATAAGTTGCAGAGATTTTCAATTGCTTTTTTTGTTTCACTTTTGACTACAGCTTAAATAATTATTATAAATTTGTTTACATAAGCGGCCGCTTTAGATTTGATTGTAAAGGTTAGTTTTATGTGTCTGTTAAGCTTTATCTGACATGAAAGTTTAAATCTCTAGCTATTATTGTTAATTTTACAACGCTACCTATTTTTATTATGGACGTTACTTGCGGCTAATTCTCGATATAGGTATGCGGACCAGTAGGAAATAGCTTTGAATGTATAGTTTTTAAATGGTTTAAATAGCAGTTTCAACGTCAAAACGGAAAAGCACGGTTGGAGTAGTCGTATTATTGTTCCCCTGGCACGCGGTAGAGGCAGGTTCGATTCCCAGCTCACGCAATCTTTTTTTCTGTTAGGTTACAGTGGTTTGGTTTATCTAATCTACTTTTGTTACGTTACTGTAGTTTTGTGTATCTAATCTACTTCTGATCACAAAGCTGTCAATCAATAAGGCGGGATATTTAAAATCAAAAATAATCTTATTAAAATTAACTAATAAGATGTTTAAGTAAATTCTTATTCACAGCATATCTATATCTACCTAGTTTTCCTAAATTATTCCTAAGAATGAATTTAGCAATTATTTGTTACAAAATACTTATTTAGTCAAACATAACCACAGAACACTTACTTTAACATAACCTAAATGTTAAGGTATGGCACCAATCGAAGAAAAGACTATTGCAAAAAAAGGTGATAAAACTAAAAAAAAAGAACGTAAACGTTGGAAAGAAGAAAGATTATTAAAAAAATTAGAATCACAACAAGAAAAATTAAACAAAGCGGAAGAGAAAATAGCCCCATCTAAATTAAAAGATTTTTCTACATTTAGCATTGCAGTGCCAGGTTCAATTTTAGAAAATGCACAAAGTGCAGAATTACGTACTTATTTAGCTGGTCAAATAGGAAGAGCTGCTTGCATATATAAAATTGACGAAATTATTGTATTTGATGATGCCGTTAATCCAAATTCAAAAAAGTCTGTTATAAATGTAGCAGATGGCACCAGAGATATTCCACATTGTTGCGTTAAATTAGCAAGAATACTACAATATTTAGAATGTCCTCAGTATTTGCGTAAACACTTTTTTCCAGTCCACAATGATTTACAATATGCTGGTATTTTAAACCCCTTAGATGCACCGCACCACCTACGACAAAGTGATGTATTCCCATTTCGGTATGTATTCATACTAATAATGTCAAATTAAATTTGTATTGTTCTTAAAGTGAAGGTGTAGTAACAAATAAACCTATCAAATCAGGACGTGGTTCCATTGTTAATATTGGTCTTTTACAAGATGTACATGTAGATAAATTAATTACACCAGGGTTACGATGCACTATTAAACTGTTACCACAAAAAGATGGGCAAAAAAAGTTGAAAGGTTTAATAGTACCACCAAGTTTACCAACCAAGGAAACTGGAGTTTATTGGGGCTACACTGTACGTTTAGCAAATTCTCTCTCACAAGTTTTCTCCCAATCACCATACAAAAAAGGGTAATTACAAAGAATTCTGATGTAAACGTAAAGAATTCTGATGTAAACTAATCACATTGTAGGTATGATGTGACAATTGGCACGTCTGATAAAGGATCATCAATTAAGGATTTTGTTTGTCCTAAATATAAACATCTACTATTAGTTTTTGGTGGTTTGAAAGGTTTAGAAGTTGCACTAGAAAATGACGATGTTTTAAAAGTAGATGACCCTTGCTTATTATTCGACAGTTATTTAAATACAGTGCCAAATCAAGGCTCACGAACAATTAGAACAGAAGAAGCTATATTAATTAGTTTAGCCAGTTTGCAACCATTTTTAAATCCAAAAAGAAGTACACAAAGTAATGTAATTAATTTTATTGAGACTGAATAAATAGTATATATTTTATGCATTTATAACGTCACTTCTCCTCCATCTTCGACAATCCCCTCCATTTCTTCCTCTTCTTCGCTTACTTGTTCTATTTCTGCAGCTTTACGTTCTTTAAGTCCAGCTGCTGGTGATCTGATCAAAGATAGATCTCTTTGTACTTCACGAATATCACGCTCGTTTTCAACTTCACGGCCTTTTCTTAATCTCTGGATAAGATGCAGATTTTGACGTTTTTGTTTGATAATTTCAACTTTTTTCATCGCTTCAACTGCTTTTGTCCATGTCTGTCTATCGTATTTAACTGGAATGTTTCTACGTTTCTCAAATTCAAATGAAGGATCAATGGCAAGTTCTTTTCCAACTGTTTTACGATGTGCTTTAGTCCATCGTACTTTACGTGGATTCTTCTTACGTTTAAATGCTACGTGACATTTTGGTCGACAAAATTTAAAGATCTAAAATAAATGCTTAACCCAGATGTTTCATAAGCCATTATAGTACTTACTTTACAATCATTTCTAACAAATTGGATACCATGACCTGGATATATACGAGATGAACAAAAATAGCACGTTTCGATACGCATTTTTTATTTTGATTATTTTCTGTTAATTACTTTCCAAACCCTTTATTTTATTTAACCTATAAGCTTTTCCAACGTGCTTGTCAAAGAGATAAACAGTAAGTTTTTTATTGTAAAGTTGGCAGTATATATTATATAATTTCTGGACCAAAGGCGTAGGCAGCAAAACCTAAACGGGTAACATACGTTTTATAATATTATCTTTGTAATCTGCTTCCGTTTTGATTCTTTAATTGACATATTGAGAAACGCGACGTCATCATCTCCGATGTCATTATAGCCATTAATTCACGGAACATTTTACGAAATGTTTTAGGTTGGCAAAGCTTGATCCGGAATTATGTCACTCTTAAAAAATGTGGCAAAAACGGGATGCGTCAAGTGAAAAACTTTGATGTGAGCAAATTCGTGACCGTATTTAAAGCAATTCACGGATTTCAAAAGCAAGATTATCTTGATTATCTTCCATTTTCGTGTTTTGTGGTAGAATTTGGATTAAGCAAAAGGCGACTAGATCAAAGTTTCACTTTTAAAATTAAGGCATTAGAAACCGCCACAAAAGTCTCTAAATCAATTAAAGTAAAAATTTTTGGTTAAAAACGGCATAAAAAGGACAAATTACAATAAGCGGCATAGAAGACGTGTTTCATAAGACCTTGAAGCACTCATTGTTTAAACAACTCGTGGCTACGCCACTTGTTTTTCTGATCTTTAATTCATGCTTCAAGACTGGTCTTATGAAACTTGTTTTTTAATATACTATTATAGTTTTAATAGTATGGTTATTAAAGTGACCTTTAAATTCAACGAGGAATTCAAAAATGTAATAATATATAGGTTGTTCTATTTAAAATAACGAAGTTGGCACGAGCTTCCGGTATAACCGGAATTCCGCCATTTCTGAAAATAATTTTAAAATGTGTAGTTTATGACTGTGGACAACTTTTATATATTTTTTCGTATTTGTAATAGTAAGGGAGTTATGGAGCAATCCCGCATAAGTGGGCCACCCTGTGTGTGTATGTATATATATATATATATATATATATATATATATATATATATATATATATATATATATATATATATATATATATAAACGCACCATTACGGAGATACAGGGTGTTTAGTTTTCAATTTGATAAGTTAATTTATTTAATATTTCCGTTAGTTTTCAATAAATAGCTTTCAAATTTGTAGCATTGCCTATAATTCTTATGCCGAATAACGTGATTTATCTAATTTCAATGTATCGTGCAGATGGCGCTAGTTGCCGCATATTTTTGTGGTTAAAAATGACGTAACTTTTTTCTAACAAAAAGTATCAACTTTCCAAAGGTACATTTGATTCTGCGATCAATATTGCATAAAAAAGGTATACCTTATTGAGCTCAATTTCATATTTCAATTCTCAATTATTGGTATTATTACAATTCGGAGAAGTCAGTAGAATATTATTGAAATAAATGATTATAAACTGATTTAACAGAAAATATGAATAAATTACCGATAATGATATCATTTCAATTCTCAAAGTATCCTCCATTTTCCTGTATACACTGTTGCAGTCTTCTCATAAGTGAAAATACTACACGATTTAGTCTTTGCTCTTGTACTATTTCATTGAAAGCATCTTCAATTCGCTGGCGCTGTTCCTCAACAGTTTCAATCAACTGAGCATATACTTTATTTTTCACTTGTCCCCAAACATTGAAATCCATAGGATTGAGATCTGGTGACCTATGGGGCCAAATTAAAGAAGCTTCATTGCCTCGGCCTATCCATTGATTTGGAAAATTTTCGGATAGCCATATACGACACTGTCGACTAAAATGGAGAGGGGCCCCATCATGCATGTACCATAGGGCACGCCTTCTCGCTAAAGGAATGTCTTCCAAAAGTTCATAAAGTTGATTGGATAAAAAATCGTGGTACGTTTCTCCGGTTAAATTACCTTGGAGAATGCGGTAGTCTAGAAGTTCAGTCCCAAGTGTTGCAGCCCAGACATTAATTTTGAAAGAATGTTGGTAATGAGTAGTTTTTCTGGCATGCGGATTCTCATCGGCCCATGTTCATTATGCATGTTAAACACTCCGTTTCTGGCAAAAGTAGCTTCATCGCTAAAGATGATATTTGAAAGAAAGTTGGGGTCCTGTTCATGCCTCCTCAGGAGTAATCCACAAAATCTCATGCGTATGAGTCTATCACCTGGCAAAATATCCTGGACTTGACGGTAATGGTACGGATGCAATTGATGTTCTTTTGCAACTTTCCAAACAACTGGTTGTGACACTTGAATTTGTAGTGACACACGCCTAGTACTAACATTATTATCTTCAATAATATTCAAAATATTCTCCTCATTTGCAACTGATCTCACCGTCCTTCGTCTTCCCCTATCAGCAGTCTGAGGCTTCAAAGTTCCACTTTCACGCAAGCGGCGTTCAGTAGACAGAAATGTTTTATAATTAGGTAGATTTTTCACTGTACCGTCTCACAGCAGCCCGTGCACTTCCAAGACATTCGCCCAACACCAGCAGCATATCAACATACTCAGAAAATGTGTAGAGGCATTTTAATTTAACAACGATGCAAAACACAATTTCAAACAATTTAAACGTTAATGACAGATAGCGAAGTATTAGTAAGCTACTATCAGTGACTACTTTTTTTACGTTTCAGTGCCATACGAATGCGATTGTATGATTGGATTACATACGAACAAGGTCCACTACTGCAAAATTTCATTTTTATCGACAACGGTTGTAGATATCGCGTCAGCGAATTGAAGACGCTTTCAATGAAATAGTACAAGAGCAAAGACTAAATCGTGTAGTATTTTCAATTATGAGAAGACTGCAACAGTGTATACAGGAAAATGGGGCATTTATTTCTAATATTCTACTGACTTCTCCGAGTTGTAATAATACCAATAATTGAGAATTGAAATGTGAAATTGAGTTTTATTCGGAAATGGTTACAGATAGCGAGCTCAATAAGGTATACCTTTTTTATGCAATATTGATCGCAGAATCAAATCGTGCCTTTGGAAAGTTGATACTTTTTGTTAGAAAAAAGTTACGTCATTTTTAACCACAAAAATATGCGGCAACTAGCGCCATCTGCACGATACATTGAAATTAGATAAATCACGTTATTCGGCATAAGAATTAACTTATCAAACTGAAAACTAAACACCCTGTATCTCCGTATATATATATATATATATATATATATATATATATATATATATATATATATATATATATATATATATATATATATATATATTGTCGTAACCCAGACGTACCCTATCTTGAAACTTGTAATTTGTACTTGTTCGCACTAATGCAAATTCAAGAGACAAAACAATAGCTAAAGGATGCATCTTAATTTGACTGATAAGATGCTATGATTAATTGCTTAAATTGATGTCACTGAGAATGATGCTACGTCGGCTAATGTTAGGCTTACTCCAATTAATAGCTTAAATCTCCCTTACTGGCCGTGATTAAATAATCAGAGTTGATTTACAAATCTGATCTAGAACTCGCAAAATTCTAACCTGATAAAAAAAAACACCGTGATCGTCTAGGGGGCAAATAACCTACGTTGTGTAATGCGCAGGAGATAGGGTCGGATAAGGTTAATTTGTTGCATAAGGTGGCAGGTAATTAAATGAAACAAAACTGTAATTGAGATGAACGAGTGGCGCTACCTGGTGATTCGCTCGTCATCCTATTTACATCGGGAGAAAAAGAATCACCAAGAAAACTCCCTTTATTCCAATAATAATCACACAAAGGAAAAACAAAAATAAGATAACACAAGTGAATCACAATCAAAGGGTTAAATAGGTATCAACACTACTCTATCGGCATTAAAGGCGTACAAAATCTATCACATTGCCTAAATCGACGTTGAGTCACAAATAAACATAAAATCAGGTCTATAAATGGTATTAAAATTAAAGCAAAAATAAACAAGTAATAAATAACAAACAGGGGATCCCTTTTGGAACCAATTCCTGTCTGCTTTTAGTTAAATAATTACATATAAAGCATTATACCGGGTGTGGGACTACCGGACATAAACAGAACACAAAAAAAAAAACAACAAAGGACATCATTAAATCAAGTTAAAAAGGCGTACCTTACAAAATTTAACTATCACCAAAATAAAATGCAAGGCAATTTCTATAACTACACATAAAGGCAATAAATATAAACAGTGTAATCGTATCCACAATAAGATCGTCAATCAATCTAAAAAAAAAGAAAAGGAAAAGTGTAATCCCGATCATGTGTCCCTTTTGTTTAACCAATCAGGACGGTTATTAACAACAAAATACATTAAGCACTCTAGTAATACATATTACAAATTCAACCTACATAAAAAAAAATAACAACAGAAAATTAAACAGGTTACAGATTATTTAAGTAGACACAAATGAAAGAGGGCAAGTACGTTACACATACAAATTTGTGGATACGAGCACAACAAATGATACACATGTATAGTAACAATGAATGATATAATGGATTACACAGAAAAAAAACCATTCAAAGCATAACCTCTGACATAAAGTCCTGCAACACCGATTCACCCACATGATTAGTACGTATCATTACAAATGCAAGATAATAACGCTCTCAATTCCTCTTAGGCATAAAACAAAACACAAAAATATAGACATATAACGGTAACAAAAGGGACGTTTGTATAGATATAGATCATTAGGATCAGCTTTTCTGATTTTATACCTATGATCGTTTGTGGTTTTATCATTATAAATACAGGTTGGAATTATCAATACACAAAATAGAACACATAAAGAGAGAAAAGAGAGCGTCCTTCGCTATGCTTGCGCAATTACAATGACCACAACAGTTTTGCAGGTCCGGGTTTCAGTTTGGCTTGAACAATTTAAATGAGTAGGTAGAATGACCTTTTCTGTGTAATTTCACAAACCGTAAAATCTTTTCTTTTACTTACATTATCAATGGAGGTTATCCTTTTAAGCTTTCACCAGCACAAATGTTTAAATACTCGGATTTATCGATTAACACAAAACAACGAAAAGAAGATCTAATTAAACAAAACACCGAATCGAACTCAAATCTACTCCCGCCCGCTTTGAAATTCTAATCAGACTCCCCTTTCTAAGACCAACAAAACCGTTTTTATTCTTCCCTCACCCACTATTTTCTATATCAACTAACAAAAGCAATAAAACTATTTCGTGTGAACGCTTTTGACTTTAATTATATAAAGAAACATTATTTCTAATTAACATGTGCAATCAACCGTAGAAACCCTGTATTTCAAATATCACATTTCAATCCCTGAACAACCCATGCTTTGACCGCGGTGTAATTTCTTGTATAATAGTGACATGTTTATTTCCAAACCGCTTTTATAAACATATTTAGTGATTTGTCTTGCTGTTCGATAAAGGCAGTTTTCTCTGCCTGCAACTTAAACATCTGGTTGGGGGCCGCCCTCAGTTAAAACCCTACATAAATTTCTTACAAAACAAAGAAACACAAACCATTCTCAAATAACCCTTATTATATAATAACCTTAAGTAATTGACTTTTGCTATTTCGACAACAATTTCAATCGGAATATTTTCAATGTATTCATCAAATTTTCGTAGTGTGCTACCTACAATATATATATATATATATATATATATATATATATATATATATATATATATATATATATATATATATATATTGTAGTCAACTCAAACTAAAGTCATCAATTGATAATATATTCAAGAAGGCATCACAAAAATTGTCTCAAACGAATCTTAAACTCGGAATCTCTTGTTTATCCGCCCTCATCGGCATCATCTCCGACGTGCGCCGTAGGCCACTCAGCATGCAAGACGAACATTAATATGTACTTCCAACTTACAGGCTACCTTGTATGAGATTTTTCACGATTATATAGCGGTATGATCACTACGTCTACGCACATCATGTGCGGATATTTAGGCGAATGCTGGGGTAGCATCTTCTCCCTCAGAACTCTATTCCTTCCTATCCTATTCTGGCCGAACCCATCCTTAATTCCACCATGCATATATACGTAATGTATATATGTATGATGAGAATGCATCGCTGTGGCTGAACCAGCGTGGAAAGGCTGAGCAGCCCGCCCCTCCACTTCGGCGAGGGAATAAAACACGTCGCTTTCGTTTCCTTCCTTCCAATGTATAACGTTTAGAATACAGCATTTATTGAACCCTAGTATAATTATACATAAATAATTGTATAAATTACTATTATGGCAATTAAATGATAATGGACACTATTCTAGAAACAAACTGCTTGTTTTAATTTAGTCTGTTTCATAAATATTTTATTGAAAAATCTTATTAACACAGCAATATGTTTCCTTTCTATGAAATCTTGCAATATACTTACACATATATATGTATTATAACTTCTGCAATTAAAAAATTGACAGAACCCAGATTTTTTATTAATTGGCATAATCAGTGTGAAAATTATCTTTATTGACAATACCAGTACCCTTGTGTTTAGTTTTACATTTAAACATTTCCAGTTACATAATTCTTCCACAACATTTTGGTTTTGATACCAATTTCACAACTTTATCTTCATGTGCTCCAAACAGATCATGAAACTGTTTGCATAGAGCTAGTTGCACTTATAATCCCATTCATAAATGTTGCTTGCACTAGATTTCTATGTGTTGATTTGCATAAGCTAAATCTTTATTATTGCTATTGCCACCCACATTGCAACTCTAAGCAGTAATTAGTTATACTATACAATACTACGATTTACCTCAGTAACGTGGTAAACATTTTCTCCCTATAACCCCGTCTACTACACAGTTTTGTATTTCTTTGCAAAATGACGTATTAAATCAATCTTCTGTATTGTAGAATAGTCACATTGATCACATTTGTAAATAGTACTTGAAGTATGTGTTAATAGATGATTTTTTACATTGCACGTCAATGTTGGTGAATAACCACTTTGATTACAATTAGTACTTGAGGTATGTCTTAATTGATGTTTCCTTAAATTGTATTTTACTTTTGATGAATAATCACATTGATTACATTTGTAATAGGTACAGGAAGTGTGTATCAATTGATGTATTTTTAAATTGCGTTTTACTTTTGATGAATATTCACATTGATCGCATTTATAATTTGTACTGGAAGTGTGTATTATTTGATGTATTTTCAAATTGCGCTTAACTTTTGATGTATAATCACAGTGATCACATCTATAATTAGTACTTGAAATGTGTATTAATTGATGTTGTTTTAAATAACGCTTTAAGTTTGATGAATAATCACATCGGTGACATTTGTAATTAGTACTTGAAGTGTGTATTAAGAGATGTATTTTTAAATTACGTTTCAATTTTGATGAATAGTCACATTGATCACATTTGTAATTAGAGCTTGAAATGTGTATTAATTGATGTTGTTTTAAATTGCGCTTCACATTTGATGAATAATCACATTGATTACATTTGTAATTAATACTTGACGTGTGTATTAATTGATGTATTTTAAAATTGCGTTTCAAGTTTGATGAATAATCACACTGATCACAATTGTAACTGGTACTTGAAGAGTGTCTTAGTTGATGTATTGTGAAATTGCGCTTCACTTTTGATGAATAATCACATTGATCACATTTGTAAGTAATACTTGAAGTATGTATTGATACATGTTTTTTTAAATTATTCTTAACTTTTGTTGAATAATCACATTGATTACATTTGTAATTAGTACTAGAAGTATGTATTAATAGATGTTGTCTTAAATTAAACTTTAGCTTTGATGAATAATCACAATGATCACATTTGTAGTTAGTATTTAAATTGTGTATTTTTAAATGTCTTCTTAAGAACTTCTTTAAATTTGTAGAATAGTCACATTTATGGCATTTGAATTTACCATGTGAACTATGTATGGCACTATCATGTTTTAAATCGCTCTTCAATTTTGTAGAATAGTCATATTCATTGCATTCATATAATATAAGAGAAGAGTGTATTATTTTAGAATCGACTTCAGATGTATTAATATGATTTATCAAATAAGAATCACAGTCTTCTTTAATGTTAGACGTATTTATCAATTCACATTTTATATTATTAGAACCCAAATTTACTTCATGTTTTGTATCATTTATTATGACTTGTTGTTGGATAAGGAATAAATCGATAGGTCCTTCTTCTTTAGGTTCTAATTTAATCATATTTTGATTAACTTCAGCTGACATCTTAAACTATTCACGGACGAGTGTCTCGAGAGAGCATTGATCTTGGCTGCAATGACATTTGGCGCGCCTGCGCAACTCTTCTTAACGTAAGGTTAATTTCCCGACTATGAACCTCCCACCACAGTGTTAGCGCGGAATTTAAATTTGGCGTGCATTGTCTAAAATAATAATGTCCATCTTTGACGCAATAGATATTTATGTATTAAGGGCATAATCAGAAGATTATGGCTCGAGGGAACGTTAAAAGCCCGACGCGAAGCGGAGGGCTTTTATATTCCTGAGAGCCATAATCTACAATTATGCCGTGGTACTAATATTTTATTTTATTTTGCACCATGAAACTGGAACAAAATTTTAAAAAGATTCAGTACTTTCGGCAAGTTTTTAAATGCAAATGCAGTGAAATAAAGTCGACAGTAGGCTAATTTGTTGTTACTAAGATACTGTGATATTGCTATTATATATCATGTCATGTGTTTGCTGTCAATCATGCTGCTTAGCATCAATGACATTTCCGTGCTATAAAGACCACATTACGCCCGCATTTGGAGGCGTATAAAGAACATTATGGTGGCAAAATAAAATAAAATATGTTACAGTTAGCAAGGCTTATAAACAGTTATTGAAATATCACATGTTTAGTTACTATGTGTTTTTTGTATTACAGTGATTTTGCTATAGAAACGGTTTTAATAAAAATAAATGATTTGTAAAGTTTACAGTTACATAATAGTATATTACATGATGAGAGTTGTAAGTAACATATTACGTACGAGTGTAAGAAGTTGCGCACGAACCGCTAGACTAGTGCAGTAATTCCACGAGTACGTAAGTGACTTGCAACTTAAGTTGTGTACTATACCTTTTCTACGACCATTCATTTTATCTGTAACTACGAGCTGCAAAAACGGAAGTCCATTTGTAAATTCGATTGAAAACGAAATTCACATTGATTTGAAAATAAGTACTTACCCTGTTTTCAATAATATTAAGTCAGAAAAAAGATCTATAGACTACATTTATTAAAATTAAATAATCTAACACATTATTTTTCAGTATAGTAATTATGATTGACAGTGAGATTTTTGCAGTGTTTCAATATTAATGTTCTGGATATATGAAGCGTTGTGTGATAGAGCAGTTGTAGATGTTGTTGGATTGTTTTCCTCAACGGTAAGTTTTAGATTTTGCTCCAGAGAAACAGAAGTTGAAGCTGCGGTCTCCATTATTTTATCTGCAGTTACAGTCTGGTTGTTTTCCTCGACTGCAAAATCCAAATTTTGCTCCAAACAACTAGCTATTGTCCCCATTATTTTATCTGCAGTTGTAGTCTGATTGAAAATCGAATTATCTACATAGCCCTCCGCCACCGCCAAAGAGCGCCATCCTCCATGGCGCTTCAGGGCAAGTAAATCCCCACCAGCATTCACTAGAAGGGTGGCTGAGGTTCTGCGAAAATAATGACTTGTATACTGCGTAATTTGTTTCGGGACATTGTCAATTTTATTAATTTCCACAACTTGCTTTGTATATCTCCCTTTTTGGTAATTCGTGAAAAATTGGTTGATGTTTGTCTCTTTAAGTTTAAGACGAATGTCTACGTATCTTTTGCAGACATTATAAAAGGCTCCAGATATAACAAATGATCTCTCAATTTTTGTCCATTCAAAAGAGAGCGACTAGGCTTATAAATGACCCGTCCTTAACTTTCCACATACAGTCTCTTGAGCATAAAAGGATGGTTTCAGTTCTGTCTTTGTATTATCGTTATTACAACGAATATTGTGCTGCTGAATTATATTCTTTGATACCATCTCGGGCCATCTCTTTGCCAGAAACACTCGGTTCGCTCATTCACATCATCAGTATGCAGTACAAATCTCCACTTGCCGTACCAAACGGGCGCAATCCACATTTTTCTACACGGCTTCGAAACTCTGGAATGATCTCCCTAGTTCCTGTTTTCCTCTCACTTATGATATGAGAAAATTTAAAGCAGCTGTTCATCGGCATCTATTGGCAATTCATTATCCCTCTATCCATTCTCCTAAGTGTTCCTAAGTGCTTTAGCACGATAGGTCAAATTTAGCCTGTTTAGGTCCACAATCATAAAAAAACTTTGTTAAAATCTTTTTTGTTTTTATATTTTTCTTTCTCATGCAACTTTTGTTTCTAGATATTGTAAAGTTATTCGGTAATTGGACTTTCAGTCTGTTGAATAAATAAACATTTATTATTATTATTATTTACTAAACATTCTAGTGGGGTAACATTTACACCTACATACATTATGTACAAACAAGAATTTCTCGTGCAAACTCACCTTCATATATTATTCAAAATACGTCCTACGCACAACAAGAGACTGCATATACCCAGTGTCTTAAAATAATCTCACAGAGCACACAAACATCAATTTCATACAAGAAACTTTGAATTAATTGAAAATAGTATCCTTTTAAGTATAATCTGAATGTTTCATTTTTGAAAAGCTTAC
The DNA here is from genome assembly GCA_036346205.1 of Vesta saturnalis. NCBI lineage: Eukaryota > Metazoa > Arthropoda > Insecta > Coleoptera > Lampyridae > Vesta > Vesta saturnalis. The sequence continues at coordinate 1,004,782 of JARFJB010001987.1, forward strand.
ACATCATTGTTTTTTTATCATGAATCATGTTTAAATGATGACAAATTAAAGAATAATAATAAAACTCTGACACCTTCAACATTAACTGTATTCGATCCTGTTGATTTAAGTAAATGTTAATGACTTAAGTAGACTTCTCATTGGTACATTTCAAGAATTTTATGTTTTATCACTTAAATTACCAGCATCGAATACAGCGATTCTTAAACACCATATTTGTCTTAAAATAAAAATAAATTGTAATTATTAAATAATTTTACAGGTAGTTTAAATACATTTAACATTAATGCACGCACCACATTTTTATTCTTAAAAGTTGCCTCGTGAATGTTAGCTTTCAGAGTACAGACCACATTTTTAACTGGAAATGGATGTAGGAATGTTAAATTAAATGCTTTCCAAATATTTTTATTCATACATTAGGTATCCTTTATGCGAATTACATTGATAACTTATTCGTACTATAATTACGTGAGAGAAGGTGAGCTGCTCTAAACTAATAAAATGGATGTTTAAGCAAATTTTCTATTTAAATTTTCAATTTTGTTATGTCCAGTTCTTTTTAAGCAATCTCTTTGGACGAGGGTGTTCGAGATGAATAAGAAAATAAAGATATTAGATACGTCTTTGTACTTTATCATATGTAAATATTAGTTAGCGTTTCAAATTTTTACATCTTCAAAGTTTCTTTACGCATTGAGTATTATTTCGTTATCATATTTTAACGTACGTTTTAAATTAGAAGTGGATTTTAAGACTTTTTGTGTTAAATTTATATTAGTTATTTACCGAGTGGCTCTATATCTGGATTTCCGTAATGAGTTAGGATTCTTATAACCTGGCCTAAAGGCATTGCCGAAAAATTTAGATCACAGTGGCGTCAGTGACTTTTACTACCGACTTTTGAGTTTTATTGCATGGTAAATGTAAGGTGCTTGAAGTCTAATCTTCGGTGAGTTCAGCCGACAACTGACTTATTTAATAACCATACGCGACGCCTAGTGCAGTTGATAGTGTAACAGTATCTTCTCTCTTCACTTCTTGAATAGCTTCAATCGATTAGTATTAAAACGACTATCTCCTTTTAACATATCCCTTATTTACATAAAACTGCGCTGGCTAATTTGACCACCGAGTGGTCATATATTCTAGGGGTTTTGAACTATCTGATATACAGATATGTTGTATATACCTTTCATGTCCATAATGAGATTTAAAATAAGTTACTGATACATGTTTTGTATCACTAACCTTAACTACCATGTGACAAGACAATCCAATTTTGTGGGTATCGTGAGACTTCAAAATTTCTTTTATGTACGGATTTACTTACACATTTGCCTATAATTGTATTTATTAGCAAAATAATTTCTTTAATAACACCAAACCTGAAAAATTGCTTTCATAGTAATATATATATATATATATATATATATATATATATATATATATATATATATATATATATATATTATGATTATGGACCTGAACAGGATAAATTTGGCCTACCGTGCTAAAGCACTCAGGAACACTTAGGAGAATGGATAGAGGGATAATGAATTGCCAATAGATGCCTATGAACAGCTACCTTAAATTTTCTCATATCATAAGTGAGAGGAAAACAGGAACTAGGGAGATCATTCCAGAGTTTAGAAGCCGTATAGAAAAATGTGGATTGCGCCCGTTTGGCACGACAAGTGGAGATTTGTACTGCATACTGATTATGTGAATGAGCGAACGGAGTGTTTCTCGCAAAGATAGCCCGAAATGATATCAAAGAATATAATTAAGCAGCACAATAGCCTTTGTAATAACGATAATACAAAGAAAGAACTGAAACCATCCTTCTATGTTCAAGGGACTGTATGTGAGAAGTTAAGGACGGGTCATTTATAAGCCTAATCGCTCTCTTTTGAATACGATCAACGACATCGAGAGCGTATTGGGGAGCATTAACCCAAAGGTGAGAATTATATTCCAGATGAGGCCGAATTTGGGCCTTATACAGCAGAAGGAGTTGTCGAGAGGTAAAGTACTGCTTAGATCTGTACAAAAAGCCGATTTTACGAGCAGCTGTTTTGGTAGCTGACAGAAGATGGTCAACCCATGAGAGATTTGAGGATACAGTCATACCCAACAGAGTAATAGAGTCTGAAAACTTAAGAACTGAGCCATTCATACTTACAACAGGAAATGATCGATCTTTTTTGGCGGACATAAGGCAACTATGAGTTTTGTTAGCATTAAATTTAACTAGATTATTGCTTCCCCATTCGAAAATACGTTGAATGTCTTTGTTGATTGAATTTGCCATTTCAGCTTTAATTTCTTGATTTGACATAGAAGGTGGATTATAACTATGAGTAGACTGAGATGAACTACAGTGAAGAGTGCTATCGTCAGCAAAAAAATGGATGGGGTTAGTTGTTGAAGAAATAAGGTCATTTATGTACAGCAGAAAAAGTGTAGGCGCTATAACGGATCCCTGTGGTACGCCCGCGTTAATGCTAACTTCTTTTGAAAAAAAGCCATCAACTACGACACGTATTCGTTTTTTATCAAGGAAACTAGAAACCTAATTGATGAGCATATCATTTAACCCAAACGAGATGAGTTTGGCAATTAAACACTTATGCCAAACTTGGTCAAATGCCTTTGAAATATCTAAAGCGACTACAACTGTTTCACCGGACTGCTCTACTGTATTGTTCCAAACTTGGGTCACATATGAAAGAAGATCGCCTGTTGAACGGCTTTGCCTAAACCCATATTGGTGGTCACTAAGGAGTTTGTTAGTTTAAAGGAACGTGAGCAGTTGCTGATTGTAGGCTTTTTGCATGATTTTAGACAAAATGGAAGTGATGGCAACTGGTCGCAAGTTTGAAGGATCGGCCTTATCGCCTTTTTTGGGAGTAGGTTGAACATTTGCTAACTTCCACGATGAAGGGAATTCCCCAGAAGACATAGAGATCGTGTAGAGAATACACAGAATATTTACTTCCTAAAGTAATATTTTCAACGAGAATTGAAATTATAAAAATAAATTGTAAATAGTACATTTATTCGATGAGTTATCTCCATGCACACTTTCGAATGAACAAAACTACAGCTCAGTCTCATCCTTTTCAAAGTTGTGATAACACTAAATACTTTATTAGTCTATTCATCTAGAAATTTACACTCTACATCTATTTCTCTGGCTCCCGAAACCTAAAACCTTTGCAATTCGTTGAACAGTTTGTAAATATTAAGAGTACTTTTATCAAAATATGATTATTAACATATATAGGCTTTTTTAAATGATGGGTTGATTTCAGGTGCCGATTAAAATTACTTTTGCCATAAAAGAATTTACGACAAATAAAACAATTAAGATCGCTCATTGTATCTATAGTAATACCTTCACTAATCAAATCCAGAAACAAATGCTATTGACTGATGAAATGTAAAAATAATAGAGACAGTATCCAAGTAACGATAAAATTTTTAAATACTGTACCAACATAATCTTGTAATTGTAAATGTAACTAGCATGAGACTGATTACCTAGGTTGGTCTTTAGCTGCATCTAGCTCAGATCGGGGTTGTTAGAAGAAGATAAAATTAAATAGGTATTTAAAAACGGTTTGGAGGTTTTGGTTTAATGCAAACAGCTGTGGGTTAAAGAAATACAAAGTTGAATTTCATGTGTTACCTTAACATATTAGAATCTTCTGGGTAACTTTATATAACAGGGTCTTATTTGGAGGTATAACTAAAATGTAAAATATTTCAATACCAGTGTTCCTCCTAATCAAATATGATTTATTTAGCTATAAGTAGAACTGAGGCACCTCACCTTTCACTTTTGTGACGTCATTTAACTCTGAGGATTTCCCACGGTCGGCCACGTGGGAGACCGTATTTTCCGTCCCTATGGTTTCTTTTCGGAGGCCTTTTTCAGCCCCTTGATTTTCATCCCCATGGTTTCTTTTCGGAGGCCTTTTTCAACCCCTTGATGGAATTTTCATCCCTAATTATAGTCTTTTTGACAGCAATTTTTTGTCGGCCTTATTTTATGGTTTCTTTTCGGAGACCATTTTAAACCCTTGATGGAATTTTCACCCTAATTAGAGCCCTTTTGGTTGTGTTAAGAACTTTTTGTCGGCAGTCATTTTTAACCCCTTGATGGAATTTTTACCCTAATTACCACCTCTTTGGCAGTTTAGCCCATAGAAGGTAGGCAAATGCGTGCGCGTACAATGTTCCAATAAGATACCCTAATGCTACAACATAAGACAGATATAAGAAGCTGTGTTAGGTCTGCGCTCCGGCCCCCTTGGCTGAAAATAGTGTTATAATAAGGGGATCCTAATGCTAACATGTAAGACAAGCGCAAGAAGTACCATGTAGGCCTTCGATCATGTGTTAGGGTCTGCGCCCCTGTCGTGGTCCCTTAGCAGGGAAATTTGAAATAAGGGGGCCATAATGCCAACTTGTAAGACACGTGTAGATCTTCAAAACTTGTTCTCCAGCCTTCGCCCTCTGTCGCGGCCCCCTGGTTGGTAATGGTATGGGGCCCTAACATTATATATAAATGCAGACACTAGCTCTTGGGTCTTGGCTTCTATCGTGCCCCCCCCCCTTGGTGCAATTGTATGTGGGTTCTAACTTAATCTTACAGTTGTAGGCCTTCGCCCCGTCATAAAAAAATTGTATTCTAATAAGGTTGCCTTAACCTTGTAAGGCAGGACTTGTATCAGGGTCTGCGTCCTGGCCCCTTCGAGTTAAAATTGAATTTTAGCGCCATCTAGTGGCGTATAGACTAATGAACATTTTCTATAATAGAAGTTGATCATGCACACCTCTCTCTTGCTCTATCTCGTTTATCCGTTTCTCTCTCTCTCCATCTCTCTCTCTCTCTTTCGGCTCTTTCTCACACACACAAACAAATCAATTAATTAATTAATTAATCAATCTCAAACAAATCATGCTCGATCAAATCAATCAGATCAATCTCAATCAATCAACCGAAATCATGTCTTACAGTTTGCGGAAACCAGATTACAGTTCAAAACTGAATACATTAAAGTCTAAATTAAATATGACGTGAAATAATAAATAATTTCTACCTTAATGCAATGATACTTTTTATATAGGCAGATTCTCTCTTTCTAAACAGGCACCACCTATACATTCGGAAAATTATGTCTGATTTATATGCATGTTCAATTGCATACACATAAAATTGTTTCATAAAAACGTGTTCATTAACAGTTATAAAAACTTTATTAAAAAGACTGGAAAATAATAATTACTTGTATATAACATAGAGTTAAATTAAATTAACATGTTTTTAAGAATATCAAACTGATATAATGGAAATAAAAGGCAAAAGGTTTGAATGGTTTTATTATTATACGCGAATTAAGTTTAAAATCCACGAATACGTACCAACTATTTGTAGACCTGATTTTATGACGTCATCCTATAAGAGTAATAATACATTTTAAAAATCTTTATCGACATTTTTGTTAGCAATATCAAGTAAAAACATATATATTAAAAATAATACGCTTACCTTTAGAAGTGTTTTTTCTTTCAGCTGTTCTAATAATAACCATATGTTGAACTGAAATATTTTTTATACAACGTATCCACATGTAGTCTTACTAAACACGTTTTATGAATGGCTGGATATAACCTAGCTATTGCTTTCCGATTATTAACTAATTTAGAAAGTAATACATAAAACCTGATTACTGCTACTCGTATTTAGCATTTATATTGTACTTATAAATTTACATTCAAACACTTACAAATATTTTAAAAATTTTGCTAATGCAAAATTACTTTAAATAATTTGAATCTTGAAATTACATAAACTACTGTTATGCAATGCATTAATATCATGTTAAAATAACTACATACATATAGTTAATAACACTAATAACAATACAAATAAAAATTATTTGTCGAAATAATAAAAATTTCTGCCCGATGCTTTTTATACGGATATATTCTCTTTTCTATGCAATCATGATTTATCTGTATACTCAATTATGCACACACACATGTACTTCACGTTATATGGATTTTTATCAGTTGAGATTAATAGCAATGTTAACGAAACGCTTTAAAATTTCTATTCTGAAATAAGAGTGACGTAATCTAATTTATTTGAAATTCCATAGACAGCATCACCATCATCGAGATTTTGAGATACATTCGTTTCATCGTCTTCACCTAGAACAATTATATTTATACAACCTATAAAGCAGCTAATAACCCCTGACAGTTTTTATCAGACACTATTATTATTATTACATGGACATGAGGTTATCCCTAAATTAACTGGTTTCAGCACGGCTCTGGAAATGCTGCACACTCTTCAAATCTTTCAGTTCGTTCTCAGAAGCTGTACCGTATTCATTTCGTTCAATTTTATCTGCATTCTGTTCGAGACTGTAGTACGTATTCTAATACATAAACAGAATCTTCAATATTGTGTTGCATGTAGCAGCAAAACACGTTAGCTAGCTAGTTTCACCTCTATATTATTTTACGTGCAAGCCTGATCTTATCATAAATACATCTGTCAAAAAGCTAATTAAACATAGTTCCGAGGACTGGACGTCGCAAACAGCGTTTCCAATTATGGTTTTTAGTCAACAAAATATGCCTACAACTACATACAATCGACTATCAATGTTTTAGCACGAAGGGCAAGCGAAAACATGCAAACGCAAAAACATACTGACACGAAAACACGCTAAGGAAAAAAAAATCAAATACGAAAACACACAAACGAAAACACTAACACAAAAACACGCAAACGCGAAAACATACAGATACGAAAACACGCTAACGCAAAAACACGAAAACACGCAAACGCGAAAACATACAAACACGAAAACACACAGAACGAAAACACGAAAATACACAAAACAAAAAACACTAACACGAAAACACGCAAACGCAAAAACATACAAACACGAAAACGCGCTAGCGCAAAAACACAAACAAAAACACGCTTACACGAAAAAACGCTAATGCAAAAACACACAAACGAAAACAAGGTAACACGAAAACATACAAACACGAAAACACACAGAACTAATACACGCTGACACGAAAACACGCAAACGCAAAAAGATACAAACACGAAAACACGCTAACGCAAAAACACGCAAACACGAAAACACACAAACGAAAACACGAAATCACAAACGAAAACACACAAACGAAAACACGCTATCACGAAAACGCGAAAACATACAAACACGAAAACACGCCAACGCAAATAACACGAAAACACGCTAACGCGAAAACACGCAAACAGGAAAACACACAAACGAAAACACGCTATCACGAAAATACGCAAAGCTGCCCCTAGGGAAGATATTAGAGTGTGGTTAGGTCAATACTTCAAACTTCCATGCATGTATGGGTGTGTGTGTGTGCATAGCTGAGTATACAGATAAATCATGATTGCATAGAAAAGAGAATATATCCGTATAAAAAGCATCAGGTAGAAATTTTTATTATTTCCACTAATAAATTTTATTTGTATTCTTATTAGTGTTATTAAATAGTTGGTACGTATTCGTGAATTTTAAACTTGTAGTTATTGTTAATTCGCGTATAGTAATAAAACCATTAAAACCTTTTGCCTTTGATTTCCATTATATCAGTTTGATATTCTTAAAAACATGTTAATTTAATTTAACTCTGTATTATATATAAGTAATTATTATTTTCCAGTCTTTTTAATGAAGTTTTTATAACTGTTAATGAACTCGTTTCTATGAAACAATTTTATGTGTATGTAATTGAACATGCAAATAAATCAGACATCATTTTCCGAATGTATAGGTGGTGCCTGTTTAGAAAGAGAGAATCTGCCTATATAAAAAGTATCATTGCATTAAGGTAGAAATTATTTATTATTTTACGTCATATTTAATTTAGACTTTAATGTATTCAGTTTTGAACTGTAATCTGGTTTCCGCAAACTGTAAGACATGATTTCGGTTGATTGATTGAGATTGATCTGATTCATTTGATCGAGCACGATTTGTTTGAGATTGATTAATTAATTAATTGATTTGTCTGTGTGTGAGAAGAGCCGAAAGAGAGAGAAACGGATAAACGAGATAGAACAAGAGAGAGATGTGCATGATCAACTTCTATTATAGAAAATGTTCATTAGTCTATACGCCACTAGATAGCGTTAAAATCAATTTTAACTCGAAGGGCCAGAGCGCAGACCCTGATGCAAGTCCGGTCTTACAAGGCTAGGGCTACCTTATTAGAATACAATTTTTTTTATGACGGAGCGAAGGCCTACAACTGTAAGATTATAAGTTAGAACCCACATACAATTGCACCAAGGGGGGGCACGATAGGAGCCAAGGCCCAAGAGCTAGTTTCTGCACTTATATATAAGGTTAGGGCCCCATACATTCTTACACGTTAACATTAGGATCCCCTTAGTATACTACTTTCAGCCAAGGGACCGGGCGCAGACCTAACACAACTTCTTATATCTGTCTTACGTGGTAGCATTAGGGCCTCTTATTAGAACATTGTACGCGCACGCATTTGCCTACATTGTAGGGGCTAAACTGCCAAAGAGATGGTAATTAGGGTAAAAATTCCATCAAGGGGTTAAAAATGAATGCCGAAAAGAAGTCATAGGTGTGAACCGACAAAAAAGTTCTTAACACAACCAAAAGGGCTCTAATTAGGGTAAAAATTCCATCAAGGGTTTAAAATGGTCTCCGAAAAGAAACCATAAAATAAGGCCGACAAAAAGACCATAATTAGGGATGAAAATTCCATCAAGGCCTCCGAAAAGAAACCATAGGGGTGAAAATCAAGATGCTGAAAAAGGCCTCCGAAAAGAAACCATAGGGGTGGAAAATACGGTCTCCCACGAGGTCGACCGTGGGAAATCCCCAGGGTCAAATGACGTCACAAAACTGAAAGGTGAGGTGCCTCAGTTCTACTGCTATACCTTAAACATATCCCAGTAGCATAATGGCAGGCACTTTACATGTCAATTTCTGGAAAAAATGTAAAGCCAAAGTTTACTCATTCCAATATCAAGCTTTTAATTCACACACATTCCAAAACATCAATCTTGTTCATAAATCACCTAAAAACTAAACATATTGGTAATGAAATGAATAACAACTATAAAATAGTTTTAACAATCGTACCAAAAATACTACAAATAACTATACAGATAGGTACCTATTAAAAATTAGTATTTATTGTATAAATAACAATTAATGTAACAATACTATAAAGGACATTCTATTATAGAAACAAACTGCTTTTGTAAATAAGATTGAAATAATTTAACATTATTGTTTCACAAATCTTCTTGTTAACACTATAGCAATATATTTTCTTTTGTCAAAATCTTGCAATATATTTGCATTTATGTACATATAAAACCTTACAATTTATTGTAAACAGCTTCTTTAGTAATCGATATTATCAGTGTGACGATTTTGTTTAATAACAATACCACTACTCTTGAGCTTAGTTCTACATCTAAATAGTTCCAATTAGATAATTCGACTACAAAATTTAATCATCACAGATCTGTGAGATCCAACTTTAAATTTTAAACAAAAGTTACAATCTACATCGGAGTGGAAAATTCAAGTTTTTACACACCTGTCGCATCAGTATTTTCATTCTAGGATTTGTGAATACAAAAAACCGAAGACTGGTTTAAAATGCTGCTCTTTCTAACTTATTTACATTGCCTCATCTTTTCACAACTTTATCTTCAGGTGCTTTAAATATATCATGAACCTTCTTGCATATTAGGGCTCACATTTATATTCTTGTACTACAGATTTTTCTGTTTGGTTGGTATAGTAGATGTATGTGTGGAATCTTTAATTTTTTTAATTTTGTAATTATACCATATTTTTATTACACTGTATATTCCGAATTACCGTAGTAACGAAATAAATATCTACTTCCTACAACCCCTTCTACTACACAGTTTTTTATTTTTGGTAAAATAATGTACGAGGATCACAGCTAAAGTTCGCGGAATTAAGTACTCCTTGCAATGCTAAGTTCTGCAATTGCCATAATGGTAAAATTTAAAATTTTATACCATTAGTACAACTGACAGTTTGTAAAAAGAGCAGTTTCATTTCAGTAGAATTCTAAAAGTAGTAAGCTTGTGAAAAAATGGATATTCGAATCGTGATTTTCAAGTTATGATTATGACTTTTGATGCAGTTTAACGCCACAGCAATGTGTGGAAAAACTAAAGTTGTTTGGTGATGAAGCGTGGTCCAAAACCATGGTCTACAAATGGTTTGCAGAATTTAAACGTGGATTTTCGCGAGGGTCGATCATGCACTTCTGTTGTCACAAAGCATATTGATGCTGTGCATGAAATGCTTTTATCAGATCGACATGCAACCTACAGTGAAATACAGGCATTGTTAGGCATTGCGGAGAAACAAATACATACCATTTTGAAACATTTAAATGTCAGGAAACTTTGCAGTCGTTGAATTCCTTACAATCTGACAGAGGCTCAAAAAAAGCATGAGTCTGAAACTAAACAGTAATCATTGGTATGGGTGTTCCAAAATGAATCTAAACTAAGGAAAGCGGTGTGCTCACAAAGTGTTTCAAAGGAAATGATTGTTTTTTTTTAAAAAACTGGCCATGTTGCAAATGTTGCATTGGAGGATCGAAGAACAGTTACTACTGATTGGTACACTTCAATTTGTCTCCCCCTGGTAATCGGTGAAATTAGAAAAAAATAATATAAATAAGCGAACCATTATGCATCATAACCATGCAAGTACGTATACAGCAGAACAAACTACAGAATTTTTTACTAGTCAAAATATCAAATTAATGACTCATTGCCCATAACTGGCTGATCTGTCTCCCAATGACTTTTTGTTCACAGAGTTGAAGCTTTTAAAGTACCTGTTTTGGAGGTACATTGCTCAGAGTGGCAAAAATGTTTTGAAGATTGGTTTTACCGAATGCAAAAGTGTATAGATTTTAAGGGAGAATATTTTGAAAAACAATCAAATTTTTGCGCAACATAATGGGTGGATCTTTCACATTTCCACGAATTTTAGCAGTGATCCTCGTATTAAATCACTCTTCCGTTTTGTATAACGGTCATATCCATCACATTTGTAAATAGTCTTCAAATATGTTTTAATTGATGTTTTCTTAAATTGTGCTTCATTTTTGATGAATAATCACATTGACTACATTTGTAAGCAGTTCTTGAAATGTGTTTTAATTGATGTAACTTTAGATTACGTTTTAATTTTGATAAATAATCACATTGACTACATTTGTAATTAGTATTTGAAACGTGTATTAATAGATGTATTTTTAAATTACGCTTCAATTTTGATGAATAATCGCATTGATTACATTTGTAATCAGTACTTGAATTGTGTATTAATTGATGTTGTTTTAAATTGCGCTTCACTTTTGATGAATAATCACATAGATTGCATTTGTAATTAGTACTGGAAATGTGTATTAACTTATGTTGTGTCAAATTGCGCTTAACATTTGATGAATAGTCACATTGGTCACACAGGTAATTAGTACTTGAAGTGTGTCTTAATTGATGTTTTTTTAAAGTAGTTTTTAACTTTGATGAGTAACCGCAGTAACTACATTTGTAATTAGTATTTGAAGTGTGTATTAATTGATGTTGTTTTAAATTGTGTTTCACTTTTGATGAATAATCACATAGATTGCATTTGTAATTAGTACTGGAAATGTGTATTAACTGATGTTGTGTCAAATTGTGCTTAACATTTGATGAATAGTCACATTGGTTACACATGTAATTAGTACTTGAAGTGTGTCTTAATTGATGTTTTCTTAAAGTAGTTTTTAACTTTGATGAATAATCACAGTAACTACATTTGTAATTAGTATTTGAAGTGTGTATTAATTGATGTTGTTTTAAACTGTGCTTTTCTTTTGATATATAATCACACTGATCACATTTGTAAGTACTACTTGAAGTGTGCACTAATACATGTCTTTTTAAATTATTCTTCGCTTTTGTTGAATAATCACATCCATTACATTTATAATTAATACTTGAAGTGTGTATGAATTGATGTTGTTTTAAATTGCGCTTCACTTTTGATGAATAATCACATAGATTGCATTTGTAATTAGTACCGGAAATGTGTATTAACCGATGTTGTGTCAAATTGCGCTTAACATTTGATGAATAGTCACATTGGTCGCACATGTAATTGGTACTTGAAGTGTGTCTTAATTGATGTTTCTTTAAAGTAGTTTTTAACTTTGATGAATAATCACAGTAACTACATTTGTAATTAGTATTTGAAGTGTGTATTAATTGATGTTGTTTTAAATTGTGCTTTACTTTTGACATATAATCACACTGATCACATTTGTAAGTACTACTTGAAGTGTGCACTAATACATGTCTTTTTAAATTACTCTTCGCTTTTGTTGAATAATCACATCCATTACATTTATAATTAATACTTGAAGTGTGTATGAATTGATGTTGTTTTAAATTGCGCTTCACTTTTGATGAATAATCACATAGATTGCATTTGTAATTAGTACCGGAAATGTGTATTAACCGATGTTGTGTCAAATTGCGCTTAACATTTGATGAATAGTCACATTGGTCGCACATGTAATTGGTACTTGAAGTGTGTCTTAATTGATGTTGTTTTAAAGTAGTTTTTAACTTTGATGAATAATCACAGTAACTACATTTGTAATTAGTATTTGAAGTGTGTATTAATTGATGTTGTTTTAAATTGTGCTTTACTTTTGACATATAATCACACTGATCACATTTGTAAGTACTACTTGAAGTGTGCACTAATACATGTCTTTTTAAATTATTCTTCACTTTTGTTGAATAATCACATCCATTACATTTGTAATTAATACTTAAAGTGTGTATTAATAAATGTTGTCTTAAATTGAACTTCACATTTGATGAATAATCACAATGATCACATTGGTAATTAGTGCTTGAATCATGTATCACTAAATGCCTTGTTAAGTAGTTCTTCAAATCTGTAGAATAGTCACAGTGATGACATTCAAATTTACCATGTGATGTATGTATGGCAGCATGGTTTTTTAAATTGCATTTCAATTTTGTACAATAGTCATATACATTGCATTCATGCAATATAGAGTGTATTACATTAGAATCGACTTCAGTTTTATTTGTGTCATTTATCAAATAAGAATCACTGTCTTCTTTAATGTTACAAGTATTTGCAAATTCGCACTTTACATTATTGGAATTCAAATTAATTTCTTGTTTTATATCATTATTTATAATAACTTGTTGGTGGGTAAGGAGTAAATCGAATTGTACTTCTTCTTTAGGTTCCAATTTAATTACATCTTTATTAACTTCAGCTGACATCTTCAACTATCACAAAGTTATTAAAATGTTTACGTAAATATTTTAATTATATTGAAAACAAATATAAAATATTTAGCTTGATTTTCAAAAAAAACCAGAAGACAGGTACGTAGCAAGCAGCGGTGGTTCATGATAATTATTACATAGGGGCTCGTTGAATTAATGAATTAAATAAACACAATGAATCTAAAGATACACATAACAACGAGCCATGCAATAGATATGTGAATGAGTATACAGACAAATAAATAAATATAACTCATCCAATAATATGTTGATTCATATTTATGCGAGTCACCATTTACTTTGCCTTTCGTAGTGTTGTATACGGAAAGATAAAAAAATTTAAATGTTCCTAGAATTCACAGTGACGTAATTCCATTTATTATTAAAGTAAAAGTTATCTTTTATACAAAAAATCAATCAATTTTACTACGAAAGGATATTTTAACCACCGATGTTTATGTTGCCCCTTCATTATTTTGTTCACCAGTCAAAATTTCACTTTTGCATAAATTAAATCAATCCCGGTGCAGAATGAGATTTATAACAATTTTTTTTTGCCAAAACAAGCATCCAATTAAATCCATCCATTTTATGGAGACATGAACAAAATTAACCAATCACAGCAAACTTACAGTAAAAACAGCCCATGGGTGATCATCACTTATGCCATTTCGGTTACTAAGCAATACAACTTTGTTAGGTAATTAAAATACTTTTATTTTAGGTTAAATCGTTTATTACCTTCCCACCCTAGAACATGTTCTCCAACCTATATATACAGTTAGTTTCAAAAATCTGTAATACACCGATTTTTCAATTGTTTAAATTGGTCTTTAAAATATATCAATATAAAGTCAAATTGAAATCATTTTTAATTGTCACTTAATTTTCAATTTTAAGCGGTTTAATTGTTCTTTTGTTAATAAAATTATGTTCGTTTACTATATTTGTGTCACCTTTATTTAGGACATTAAAGTTTCAGGTTATTTTGATGCACCGTGTATATGCAGTCTCGTGATAACGTATGGAAGGTATTCTGCTTAGATTAGGAAAGAGAGGGGATACCGTTCGTCGCATTTCGCAAAGGTTAGCATTCTGTTACCAAAATCGGTTAGACGCCATTGTTTTGGTGGAAAAAAAAGGATTTGGTACGGTGTAGTTTTCTTGTGATTTTTTGTGGTTCTTATGACTTTTCCATTTAAAATTATGTTGTAAGTAATGGTTGGATGTGCAGCTTATGGTTGTAAAAGCCACAGCAGTTCAGAAGATCCTGAAATTTCCTTTCACAAGTAAATAAAAATTTGCATTCTTTCACAAATATTTTTTATCTCGGATATCTAGAAAATTATATTTTATACAATTATATTTGAGGAATATAAGTATTAATAGAGATATACGAAGCCGATTATAATATTTTGGTTTGAAATCTTATTAAGCATAATTATTAAATTGGTGTTGTCATGTTTATTTTCACTGTCACCAGTGGCGTACGGCTAAGATTAAAATAACAAATAGGAATTTTTAAAAATCAGTCTCGACAGGAGGATTCTGTACGAAGCAAATTAACGAAATTAATCCTATTTAAAGGTCAGTAAAATGTTTTTTGTAACCACAATAAAACTGTTTTTCTATATGGGTGCTTTATTAATTCCTAAACCTGAGAACAACTTAATTTTATGGTTAACGTAGCCTCTACGCTACGCCACTGACACTGTGGCATTGGTCCCATATGGTAACAGATTCTTACGCTGCATTATACGTCCACTATTATTACCTAGTCTAAGGTATTCTGAATGTAAATGAAGGGAGTTTGCGTGAAATTTTTTTTGTTGTGTATGCAGAACGTAAATCGTTGTAAATGATACGCCACTGGAATTTTAATGGAGTTTTGAGTGCCATATAAAAAAGTATTTAAATGTTGTAGAAAGATTTTCCTGTTGAAATCATTAAATCTGGTTGAAATATGATGTTTTGCTAAAACCGATGGCAATGGTAGACGCTACCGAATAGCCACTGATCTTTACTACTGTCTACTAAAGAATTCGGATAAAAATATGGTTGTAGAAGTGTGAGTGAATGACTTTATATGTGAATATTGTACTAATTTGCAGGGAGGAATATGTATGTATATTTTTGGTTGTATAAATGTCGTAACATTGCGTTGTAATGAAAATTGAATGCATGTTCAAGGGTAAATGGAGTTGGAGTTTGTTAAATTGTGGGGAAAGAGAAATCACCCACATGAGAGATTGTCATGACAGGTTGAGTCTGGTTCTGGGGAATGTACAAAGTGAATATGATTACGAATAATGGTTGTTCCGAAGAGTTATGAGAATGTTTGTAAAGAAATTCAAGATGACTACGTTTGCCTTATTTCGGTTTGCGTTGTGCCCATTTCTGAAAATGCCCTTGGCAAAGAAACGCAATGAATACTCGTTTGTGATAGGTTGATTGTAGTGTGGGCGCGAAAACATGGTAACCTGTTGACAATATAGTGGACACAGGGTATTTAAGCGAGAGCGTAGTAACGGAGTCGCTCGGCTAAAGAGCTCCAATAAAGAGGGATTGCGCGCGAAAAGTTTTGACGGACTTTACAATGGTCAGTGCTGGTTTTTGTTTGTAAACATGCAGTACATATTAGTTGACTGTAAGAACCCATATTGAGATGTCGTGTCTAAACATTTACAAATAAAAGGATTAATTGTGAATTGAAAGGAAAAATAAGGTTTTCTTTCCTTTCAAGGATTTGAAAAGTGTTAAGGCAGATTTAAAAATAAAACAGCAAATATTTAGTTGACAGTGTTTGGTAGTGAAGTGCGTGACGCAATAAAGGAATCTAAAGTAACCCTTTAAGTAACACAATGTGTTAATAATACGAAATCAATTGTATAAAAGCAACCATGAATTTTAATATTCAAATGGAAGTTAACATTTTTGTGATAGACATTTATTTTGAAGGGCAAATAATAAATCAGATCGTCCAGATGTTATGTATATTAGTATTAGGTGCCAGTGAACAACCGACAATAACGTTCGCGTGTGATATAACGCTCAAAGTACTTAGTTATTACGGCCGTTTTTCTTTGTGTGGGTGCATATTAAAAGATTACATCAAGCAAACTCCATTTCCATATGGACATCACGTATACTCGATAAAGGATTGTAAGGCCCATAATTTTGTGCAGGTTTCTTTTATGAGTTACACTTACTAATTACCACTATGTGGATTTCTTTTTAATCTCGGCTAGTCAGGAATTTGGGAAGTGGGTTTTGAGACTTATATAACTGTTAAACAATTTCCTTATCCAGCTTTAATACATATAGTAAAACAAAACTTCTGGAATTATAATAACAATAATATAACAAAAAAATGATATTCTGGTAAAACAATTAAGTATTCAAGTTAAACACAATGATGGAAAATAAAGGAAAAGTTTCTAAAAATAATTAAGGGGTTTCTTCATACAGCTCCTGGTATTTGGGCAGCCCACCGTACATCAGAGTAATGCTGGTGTCGTTGAAATTTCGGCGGTAAATCCTAAGATTTTTTGTAATGTTTAAAGACAGGTGTCGCCTGTGTATCTGTGCTCGTCGGTTTGGAAATTTCCTGTAAACGCGTTATAATGCAGTGTTCAAAAATAAAATAATTGTGGTTTTGTTTCTTTGCAAACAAAAATAATGTGTTCAGGTGAAAATAATACAAGGTGTGTGTACACTTCAAAACCCGTGAGGATTACTGTGATTTCGACAGGTAAGTTTATTTTGTCTATTATTTTATAAATTTAAGACAATGTTGTTGAATTCGAGGTTAGAGCGTATTTCAAATCTTTTATCGTGGACTAGCTCTTTTATTACTTATATTTTCTTAAGTAACGTTTTGAATTACGGAACAGGTTAAAGAAAAGCAGGCCCTACACGAGATTTGATAATTACACGAATAGTGTTAATACAAATTCGTGTTAGACAACGGTGGTATTTGATTTGTTTAATTTTGAGGGTTTGTACACACGGACTAAGGGAAAGACTAATTCTAAATTAACTATAAATAATATATACAATCAAATATGTACAAGGGGTTGTCAACGTTTGGAATTCGCAATTTAAGGTTTGTAATGGTTCATATGATACAGGAAATGTTTTCAACAATGTGTTGTTGAAAATTGATGAGTTCATTCAAACTACTAAAATGGAAGGTTGACCTTCGTTTTATTTGTATAAAGACGATGATTCCTTACACTTTAATTGAATGTGAGTACTAATTTTCTCTAAGAATAATTATCTTAAAGTTTTAATAGCTAAAGCAAATAAATCTCTTTAATCCATTGGATTTCTTATTGTAAAATAGAAATTCTTTTACTTCGAAGTAAAACGTAAAAATTTACTTTTAGTTGTATAAATTGAATGTTTTACACAATTCAGATTTTGTTTTCGGTAATAATTTGGACTTGATATTTAGGTGGATTTTTGTGATATACAGGGGGAATAAATTATAAGTGTTGATAGCCAAGCAAGGATCTCGAGCTAAATCAACAAATTCTAGAGATTCTATTTATTCAAAGCTGTAACGGATACTTTGAATATATAGAAATATATACAGGGGTTCAGGATATATCGGGTGTTCGTTTATAATCTCGTTAATAGCCAAGCCGGTGGGCTCAATAGTCTAAATTAACGAATCTTATAGATTCTATTTATTCAAAGCTGAATCGGAACTTTGAATATATAGAACTATATACAGGGGTTCAGGATGGGATTTGTAAATTGCCGTTTTCTGAGGTTATAGCGCGTGATTGGACAACCAGACATGGCTTATATGAGCCCCATTAACTAGAAGAAGTTCTATAATAGTCCCGGTGACCGCCGTTGTTAACCAGTCAATCTACCTAAGACCAGTATAATACGCAAAACCTTTTTGACGTCAATTAATTTCTTAAGGATGGTTTGTTAATAGTAATTTCTAGGTATTACAACTATTTTCGTAAAAATTGGTTATACTTCGGAGTGTTAGAATTCTATTTAATTAAATTGAAATTGCTTTAAGAGCGGGTCAGGCGGTTATGTTCTCGAATAGAGAATTTCAGGTGTAATAAATTATTACAAACGGACAGACAGGAGAGTTTTTGTAGAGAAGCTTTCTACAAACAGAATTTCAGGTGTATTAATAAATTATTACAAACGGAGAGGCAGGACAATATTTGTAGAGAAGCGTTCTACAAACAGAATTAATTTAAAAGTGCCAAAATTTCGCTTATAAACCTTGCGAATGAAGGGTTTTAGGTAGGAAATGTCGCAACGTTTCTGCACATTTACTTAGAACTGGAATTAAATGAATTATTATTTAAACATTGTCTTAATAATTTTTATTAAAATAACAATTAATTTGTCTTACCCAATTCTGGCTCATTACAGGATTATCTAATGTAATTGTAAGAAATTATTTTTTGATCTTTAAAGGATAGAAGTGTGATTATCTTTTTAGTCATTGCTTTAATTAAATTCTATGCTTTGCAGCGAGTGAAAGCAATAGGGTACTTAAGCAGCAGCACATACAACAGGAAGTTATGAAAATGTAAACTTTCACCATTATCACACATAATAAAATTCTTATCGTTTTTGGGCTTTTTTCCTAGACCTTGAAGCAAATGCTTTACCAATTATATGTTAAATTACCACAGCACTATAATTTAACATAAGTAGTTGAAATTAAGATTAAAATAAAAATAATTACAAGAAACGTTCTGCATTATGCTTTCATTGTTAATAACACTTCAATTATTGACAAAGATATCTTCTCTATGTTAGATTTAACTGGATTATTTTATTTGATGTCATGCTTATATTTATGAATGCTTCTATGATTATGAAATTTAAGTTTTTCACAACTTTATACTTACATCATAACTTAATTAGATTTTGTTAAATGTGTTTTTTGGCTGACATTTTTCATTGTTAGCTTTCGCCGTTAGAGAGTGTTCTGATTTGTCATCTTTAAGACAGTTTAACAATATTTAATTTTTAATGACCTAGTTATTCTTTACTAAAATTTAATTCTATAGTTGGCTTTATACGTTTCTCAAACTGTAATGTTGATAGCAGACTGATGTTTATGTTTTAATTTTTCAGATTTGACAAAATTGTTTACAACATCTTTAACAATTTTAATAGATATTACTACTGACGAAGATAACGTTAAGTATTATCGAAACGTTTAGATTTTATAATTTAAAATACACCATTAAAAAACCCAAAAAAGGTAAGTATTTTATTATGTGTGATAATGGTGAAAGTTTACATTTCCAAACTTAATACTAACTTGATGAAAGCAATGAACGGATGAAATAAATACGAAGATGTACAAAACCAGTTAGTAACTATTATGAATTACAACGAACAGAAATAATTGATTAAACAAAGCTTAATACTTGACCCAACGGACTTAAAACATCACGTTTTTCAGTATTTTTTAGGTTAAGTAAATTAAATTAGTTTCTAACTAGATAGCCAGAGCATATGACGTGCGCGTTTAAAATACGAGACCAATTGAACATTTCAATAAGGTAGAAAATAGTCGAAAATTTACAAGTTGGGGGTATTCGGACAGTCGTATCACTAGAATTGCCAAGTTCAATTTTTGATATCAATTGTAATTGTCAAAAAGGGTTTCTCTAACCTCGGTTTTTCGAGTTTACTATTAGTAGAAGTGAAATATGAGAAGCTGCATAGTGCCTTTTTCTCAAAATGACAGCAAAAAATTTAAAAAAAATCTAGAATTTTTCAAGTGAGGTCACAAATAATTATATTGCCTTCTTGCACACACGGCGGCTTATGTTTACCAGTACAGTATTCACTAGTGCGCAATTACATATATGATTGTTCTATACATAAACCTAAAACAACACATGAAACTACACTAACAATACAACTAACGGGTGTATTATAGTCGGCAGCCCCTGCATAACTTTAAAGATACAGTGAGTGTTTTTTTGGTAATCAGCCAAGTATTGATGAGCCTTCGACTAGTCATAAAATCAGTTAACTTAGTTAGGTTAGATAAGTTAGGAATTTCAAGGTACTGTGTTTTTTTGCTATACATTGTGCAATGAATTCAGAGTGGACTCACTCACACATTTGGAAAGTGGCTCGTGACAGAGAAACATTAATTAAATTTCTCCGAGAAACTGCCGGCAAAGACCGTTTCGTGGAGTTTTTAAAAGTGCTGCTGAACTGTATCGGCCAAGTATTGATGTGCCTTCGACTAGTCACTGAATCAGTTAACTTAGTTAGGTTAGGTCAGTTATGTTAGATTAGTTAGGTTAGGTTAGTTAGTTGAATTAAATGTTGTTGGAGTTATACTTTTCATGCAAATTTGCCGTAATGAGTGTTTCTTGTTGAAATTTATGTAGGGGCTTTTGATTATAGTAGCCCCAACTAATACTATGTAATACAGGCTTTATATACAATACTATACTATATACAGTATACATAAAAAAAACAAATTTCAGTTTGTTAAAACACCAAAAACGCAGAAACTGCGAAAGCACTCAAACTATTTTAATTTATAATAAAATACTTATCTTTTTTGGGGTTTTTAATGGTGTACTTTAAATTATATAACGAGTAATCCATCTCAAGTGTATACCACGTGATCAAAATATTTAAGTTGGTACCACTGATAGGTTGGTAAGAAGCTGTATTGCTCTAGCTACTCTAGAGCATGGTCGAGTAAAAACTACGATCAGTTTCAAATCTGTATGAAGGTCATTAACTTATATATATTATAAAATATTATCTTAATTTAAGTAATGACTATTTTGTATTTGATTAGACTGCATCCCTATAAAATACAACAAAATAAATAAAATATTATTTAATGATTAGATTAAATCATTACAAAATAATGAATCTGAAGTATTTAAATGTTATAATTTCATTATAATTCAATAAAATTTACAGTACATGTTTATGGATGACAAACATTTTTTTTAACTCCTTAGGTACACATTTTGTAACATTTCGGCACCAATATTATGAACTTCATGAGTTATAGCATCTCGCAATTCTTGAAGAGTATGCAATCTTCTGCTGAACACTTTGTTTTTTAAATAACCAAAAAGAAAAAAGTCTAACGGTGTCAAGTCTGGTGAATTCGGTGGCCAACGATGTACACTAATGATTCTATCTTCAAAAAGGTCTCGTAAACAATTAATTGTAGCCTGTGCAGTATGTGGGGCAGCGGAGTCATGCTGGAAATACCCGTTTCGTAATTCACGATCATCCAAATTATTAATAAATGGTTCTACAAGTATTTCCCTGTATCTTGCCGCAGTAATTGTGCCATCGAAAAATACTGGTCCAGATATTCGTTGTCGCGACATTGCTATCCAGACACCGACCTTGATAGGGTGTAAGGTAGTTTCTCGAAATACATGTGGATTTTCTGCACACCACGTACGATAATTTTGGCTATTTATGTAACCGGACAGATGAAACCAAGCTTCATCAGAAAAAAAGATACATCCAGTATCTCACAACCTTGTACGGGTACAAATGTAAATTCTTCTTTACTGCACTTCCATAGGATACATCTAAAAATTATTTATGTAAAATTATGTTTGTATGGTAAAATTTTTCATGCGTGTTTGTGCAGATAGTTTTCGCAAAGATTTATTGGGGTTTGCATTCATCCTTGCTTGGATATCTGCTAAGGTGTCCTCTGTTAAGACAGTAGCCGAAGCTTCACGTTTGCGTTTTAAAACACTACCAGTTTCCATGAATCGAGCTATCAATCGATTACGATGTTGACTAAATGTTTCGTAACTAATATTTTCATTTGGGTACTCAACAGTAAATTGATCGATGCATGATTGCAATGAATAATGCCATTGCCCATTACCATCTTGGAAGTCGCTACGAAAATGAGCCACAACAATGAATGTGTCGTGTTCGATTGAAAACGGGATGGCGATTAAATTCGATATAACAATTTGAAATTCAGAATAGATAATTTGTCTTGATATAGACAGTTTGTAAATAACTCAAGAAAATACAAAAGTGAAAAACGAAGGTATAATATGACATAAACTAAAACGACTAAAACCACACTAAAAATCCAAAGCAGCCAACTGCAAAACATAACAATATTAACAACTAGGGATTTTGTCATACCACTATAGTACACTTGAGATTGATCACGTTGTAAAAATTGTTAAAGATGTTGTAAACAATTTTGACAAAATTGTTTACATCTTTAACAATTTTTAACAAATATTACTACAGACGAAGATAACTGTAATTGTTATCGAAACGTTTAGATTGTATAATTTAAAATACATCATTAAAAACCCCAAAAAAGATAAGTATTTTATTATGAGTGTTAATGGTGAAAGTTTACATTTTCATATTTTAATTTAGGTTATGATGACGCATATGTGATGACGTTAAAACTTTTACTGCGTCTTTTCAGGAAGACCTCGTAAATCTAGAACGCTATCGAATCAAAAACATTAGCGCCTAGTGTTTGATCCCCAAACGACAAACTATTAAATAATTTTTAACCTTGAGCATACGAGTTTCGTTTCTAAAACGGGATTCACATCTGTGCAATTCATCCCTGCAATTTTCACCCTGCGAGAAATCGCAGCAATATTTCCGTTCACACTTATGCTATTATACCCACAGTTGTATGGGATTTTGACCCTGCAATGTCTTGCACAGTTTAGAACAAGTTCTAATTTTAATAGGGGATTCTGGTAACTTTTTAGGGTTATTGCTTATACCAACGGTTTTTTTCTGTAGTGATACACTTGTGTACACAAGTTATGTGGTTATGTACAACGTAACAACAAATTACACATACTACAACGTTTAAATAGTATTCTACACCTCGCTCATCGTAAAACAAATTCAAAGTAAAAGTTTTTGTGGACATTAGGTACCTATTTATAAAATAAGCAGCATAATGAATGCTAATCATAACCGTAAATTTTGTTGGAGCAAAGAAGCTACAAAAGAGTTGATAGAGTTATATCAAAATAAACCAGTGTTATATTGTACAACTGATCCAGAATACAAAAATAAACATAAAAGATATGCAGCATTAACATCAATACAAAGCGACTTGTTGCAGAGACCATTTTGTGCAAATCAATGTGTTACCATCGATGACATTAAACAAAAAGTCCATGGTCTGCGCTCACAATATTTTAAGGAGGTATCAAAATTAAAAAGTAGTGCCTGTAGTGGTTCATCTACTGACGATTTGGTTCAACCAAAATTGTGGTGTTTTTATGAGTTAGATTTTTTAAGAAGCACTGATCCAATTAGAGCTTCAGTTAGTAATGTGGACGGAGTATTGAATTAATTATTCTAAATAACTCATTTATTATGTAATTTTGAAGAGCCAAGATACTACAACAATTGAAGATGAAGGCGAAGCTGTGTTTGAAGGATCGCTCGCCGACTTAATGGAGAGTGAGGTCTTGTACCCAGATTCCCCAACATCTGCTTCAGGTAGTATCCCCCGTAAGAGAAGGAAACAAGACACGAACAAAACGTTCCAAGTAGCACAACTAATTTCAACTGCTACAAATGTTTTGCAAAACACGCAACAAAACAGATTTCGACAAACGGAAAGTGAAGACGACTTGCAAATTTGTGGAAGGTACTAATACACTAAACACTTACTTTAATAATACTGATATAATTATATTTTTAGATCCGTTGCAAGTGAATTGAAACGTATTAAGTCACAATCTACAGTGCGACAACTAAAAAGACATACGTTTAATTTAATTATAGATTCCCAGGAAGAAGATAACGATTAAGAATTTATCATTTATTTATTAAATACAGTGTAAAAAAGCATAACATAAGTAATTGCAATTATTATTATCATATACAGATTTCTTTAACGTAGTTCATAATTTTGTGAAGCTTATTCTAAGTTATTTTGCCATTCAACTGCACCAATTGTGTTTACATATTTCATAAATTCCATTCTATTATCTAAAACGGATTTTTATGCCCTATTTCCCCAATTCTGCTTACTTAATCCATATTTAAACGTAAATCTTCGATCCACATTTCCTTCATTAATAATATTTACACTTAAATAATTGTGTAAAGTAACACAAGCTAACGTAATAATTTCAACCTTATCAGGAGCTAAATTTACGGTATTTAGTAAAATTCTGAAACGGTTGACCAATATACCGAAAGCATTTTCCACTACACGCCGCGCTCTACTTAAACGGTAGTTGAAAATCCTTTGTTCACGTGTCATATTCCTGAATGGAAATGGCTTTAAAATATGCTCACTCAAAGGAAATGCAGCATCGGCAACAAGGACATACGGAACTGCCTTCTGACCCCCAGGCAGACAATCGTTGTCAGGGAAATTGAGTGTATTTTTAGAAATGTTATTGGCCAATACACTTCGTTTATAAACACCTCCATCTGACACTCTTCCATTAGTACCAATATCAACGTATATAAATTTGTAATTTGCATCAACCACAGCAAGCAACACAATACTATGTGATCCCTTATAATTAAAATATGACGACCCCTGGGAAAGCGGAGCTTTTATTGTTATATGCTTCCCATCCATGGCACCTAGGGTATTAGGAAAGTTCCATTTCTGTTGAAAATCTGCTGCAATATTCAACCATTCAGCTACTGTGTTAGGAATCTAAAATGAAATTGTTACAATACCAAAATAAAAATTATTCCAGAAATTCCATACTTTTAAGTATTTAGTGCTTAAATTTGTATGAATTGCTTTGCAAACTTGTGGAATCATTTGAGAAATAGTTGAATGGCCAACTCTAAATGAGTAGCTTAAACTTTTGTATGATTCTCCTGTAGCTAAGTAACGAAGTGTTATTATTAACCTGTCTCTTGCGGAAATTGAATCTCTAAACTTTGTGTCTTGTTTTTGTATATCACTTTTCACCATATCTAATAGTTGTTCAAATTCACATTTTGTCATTCGTACAAAATTCTGGTAGTTATCAGGGTCGTCATTCAACTCCTTGTTCACCAAATTTAAATTCCCTTTTTCATTTCTATGCATTATCCACGGTTTAATCCACCATTTTCGTCGTACTGGTAACAACAAACTAGCTGCGCCAATTATAAGGCACATTAATGCCACATTTTCTTCAAAATCCATATTTTTACGTTAATAACAAATAATAAAAACAATAAATAACTTGTAGGTTATATGACTCAGGAAAATACTCAATGAACGATGTTGAAAATGAAATTCCCCTAACAACATTTTTTGTAAATGTAAGAATCCCGTAAGTGTGAACACTTCATGCTATTATTTGCATGGGGTCAGAATTGCAGGTATTTCCACCGTGAGGCATAGGGTGAAAATCCCTGCAACAAATTGCATAGATGTGAATCCCACTTAAAAGTTTTTTTTTTATGATACGTTATGCATAATCTAAGGTTGGCACTGCAATAATTCTCGTTTTTGAAACGTTTGCAATATTGATTTACTAACATATACTTCTTCAACTAATATTGTGAACAATTGATAAACTTTCAAGATGTCAGCTGAAGTTAATAAGACTATAATTAAGTTGGAACCTAAACAAGAAGGATCTATAGACTTATTCCTTGTCCATCAACAAGTGATTATAAATAATGACATAAAACAAGAAATTAATAATATAAAAGATGAATTTTCAATTTCTTCGAACATTAAAGAAGATCGTGATTCTTACATGAGAAATCATATTAATACAACCGAAGTCGATTCTAATATTATACACTCTTCACCGATATTATATCATTGCAATGAATGTGATTATTCTACAAGTTTAAAGAAGTACTTAGAAAGACATCTAATGATACATACTTCAAGTACCAATTACAAATATGATCAGTGTGATTATTCATCAAAATTAAAGCGCAATTTAAGATTACATAAATTAAAACATGCTTCTACTAGTGATTATAAATATAATCAATGTGACTATTCAACAAAAGCGAAAGCTTATTTAAAACAACACTTATTAAAACACACTTCAAGCACTAGTTATAAATGTGATCAATGTGATTATTCATCAAAATTAAAGCACTGTTTAAAAAGGCATTTATTAATACATACTTCAAGTACTAATTATAAATGTGATAAATGTGATTATTCATCAAAATTGAAGCACTATTTAAAAAGGCATTTATTAATACATACTTCAAGTACTAATTATAAATGTGATCAATGTGATTATTCATGCAAATTAAAGCACTATTTAAAACAACATCAAATAATACATTCTTCAAGTACAAGTTATAAATGTGATCAATGTGATTATTCATCAAATGTGAAGCATAATTTAAAATTTCATAATTTAAAACACACTTCAATTAGTAATTATAAATGTGATGTATGTGACTACTCAACAAAAAGAAAGAAATATTTAAAGCAACATCTATTGAAACACACTCAGAGCACTAGTTACAAATGTGATCAATGCGACTATTCAACAAAAGTGAAAGCTTATTTAAAAAAACATCTTAAATTAAAACACACTTCGAGCACTAGTTACAAATGTGATCAATGTGATTATTCATTTAAATTAAAAGATTCTGTAAAAAGGCATTTATTAATACATACTTCAAATACTAATTATACATGTGATCAATGTGATTATTCTTGCAAATTAAAGCGCTATTTAAAACAACATCAAATAATACATATTTCAAATACTAATTACAAATGTGATCATTGTGATTATTCATCAAATGTGAAGCAAAATTTAAAATTACATAATTTAAAACACACTTTAACTAGTAATTATAAATGTGATCTATGTGACTACTCAACAAAAAGAAAGAAATATTTAAAGCAACATCTATTGAAACACACTACGAGCACTAGTTACAAATGTGATCAATGTGACTATTCAACAAAAGTAAAAGCTTATTTAAAAAAACATCTTAAATTAAAACACACTTCGAGCACTAGTTACAAATGTGATCAATGTGGTTATTCATTTAAATTAAAAGGTTCTTTAAAAACGCATTTATTAATACATACTTCAAATATTAATTTCTAATGTGATCAATGTGATTATTCCTGCAAATTAAAGCATTTAAAACATCAACTAATACATTCTTCCAGTACTACATAATTTAAATTTTAAAACATACAGTGGACCCCCGATAATCCGGCCCCTGGCTTATCCGGCACCCCCTGTAATCCGACATGGTCGGATGCTAATGCATGTTTGAACAAGTTATAACTTGTACGCACCACCACGATTGTGCTCGACGCGTAGAGTATTGTTTTGATTCTGATTGCTTAGTTTGAATTTGACTACATGTGATGAAGATAGCGGTACGGTCTAGCGTGTGTTCATTGTTTAGTGTTTATTCATTGTGTATTACGTATTTGTACCTAGTAATGTCGTCACAAGCTCAGAAGCGAAAACACAAAACACTGACAATTAAAGAAAAATGTGATATTTTAGACCGCCTAAATCGTAACTAATCTTTTAATAGTTTAGCAAGTGAATACGGCGTAGGCCAATCTACAATTTATGACATTACTCATGCGTGTTAAATCGATTGACTCATAATTTTTGATTACATATTTTAGTATGTACATTTGTTTGTACACAATTTGTATTTCCTAATGTAAAGTTATTGCTTATTTTTTGTGAGTTATATAGCATTACTAACGTTAATTTTATAATAAAACGTCTCTATTGTGTTGTTTAATTTACTAAATTTGACATACATAATGAAGTATGATTTTTACTTCAGAGTACATACATATATATATATATATATATATATATATATATATATATATATATATATAACATGTAGAATCTTATCATTGGATCTGTCGGATTACAAGGTACTCTATCATAAAAAAATCCGGACTATAGGGGGTCTAAGGCAGTACTCTATAATCCGACAAATTCGCTAATCCGACACTGCCCTGCAAACTGTTTGTCGGATTACCGGGGGTCCGCTGTATTTCAATTAGTAATTATAAGTGTGTTCTATGTGACTACTCAACAAAGGAAAGGAATATTTAAGTGACATCTAATAATACACTATTCAAGTAACAATTAAAAATGTGATCACTGTGACTATTCAACTAAAGTGAGGGCTTATTGAACACGACATCTATTAAAACACTCTTTGGGCACTAGTTATAAATGTAATCAATGTGATTATTCAACAAAAGTGAAGTACAATTAAAAAAAACAATTTAAAATACTCTTCAAGTATAATAATGTGATCAATGTAATTATTCATCAAAATGTAATCTCTATTTAAAATAAAAGGATTCAAGTACTAATTACATTATTAATTAGTAAACAGAAGTGAAGTGCAATTTAAGGCAACAAACATTAATACAACCCTCAATTACTAACTGTAAATTTTAAAATGTAATTCAAAACGACCTAAACCATTGTTTATACATGTATAAACAATGCCTAAACTAATACATGCTTCAAATTATAAATGTAATACCACTGTGATTATTTACCAAAAGTGAAGCGCCAATTAAAGCTACACACAGTAAAAATGATCAAATTGAGTTTAAAAGTACAACTATTAATATACACCTCAAGAACTAATTACTAATGCAATCAGTGTAATTATTATTTAAAATGTATGGGCTACTTAAAACATTAATTAGACCTACAAATGTGATTAAAATTGCAGCACAGTGTAAAACAACAATTAATGTATACTTCAAGTACCAATTACACACTATAAAATCATTACAAATGTGACCAAAGTGATTATTCTACAAAATGGAAAAGTGGGTTAATTCGTCCTTTTGCTAAAAATAAAAAATTAGTATAAGTTATAGGAAGTGACGTTTAAGTCGTAATGGGGTAATGTGTAGTGTTATATAGTAATATCATTATATTTTATAATTACAAGTTTTAACAGAGAGTATTTTTTACTCTTTGGTTTTAATACGAATGGCAGTCCATATTGGGGTATTAAAATATCTCAAACTAGGGGATAGAGTTCAATTTAGTAATTGTTGAGTAAATAAAATATAATTGATATGATAAATAAATTTTATGCACCGAACTAGCTCAACATCTCAAACTTGGGATAGAGTTCAATAAGCTTCTATGCTTATTTGTTGGCAAAATAAAATAATCATAATTTAATCTTTGATGTGAATTTAATGCATTTAAAGGTGAAATCATGAAATGTTCTTTATTAAATAAATTCCAAATTATAATAAATGGATGGTATGTGAAATAGACCTTAGTTAAACCTGCACAATAACGCATGCGTAGCGTCTTAACTGAATTAAATTGCAGCCTGTCAAAAATGTCAAATAGGAAAATCTTAAATATGTGAGTTTAATTATTTTGTTATTAAAATTGAAATGTTGATAAAATAATAAATGTTCATTTACTTTACAGATGTTTATACCGTTATTGCACAAACATACACATATAAATGATAAACACAAATACAGGAAATTACACAAATAATGGAGACAATTTATGGGTTATGATAAATATAAATCACTCACATGTGTATCTGCATACTCCCAAAAGATGTTTTCATTTGGCTGGTTCCATATAAATCTTGGGGAGATTTCTTCCCATATGATACTGGTCTCTTGTTCAAAGTGGTGCTGCATATATATCCATACTTCAACCAAGTACACTTTGTTGAAGGATGACTTTTCTTTGTGGTAATTGTGAAGTTACATATAATTGCTTAAATAGCTTCAACTAAGCACTGTGTTTTAACTTGTATTTTATTTAGCTGTTGTTTTAAATGTTTATAAAATTTACGATTTAAGAATTTTATTTTAGGTTCGTATAAATTTCACTTTTGTTTTAGATCCCGTTATGGAATATCGTTTATTAATTAGTATGCGTCGCTTCAGAGAAATAAACATCGATTCAGAGAACTGAATAATTTTATTAACGCCAAAAATAAACAAAAACAAAAACACATCAACCAAAATTTGAACACGTAAATTGAATCGAAACAAAATTTATTATAATTTAAAATTATCGGTAACCTAACTTTATATTTGATCGTAGGTTAAAAACAATTGTTTCTGATGTCTCGACTGTAACCGCGTTTCAAAATTTCCGATAATAACGTAACTTAAAACTTGCATGTTAACACAAAACACTATCAACACTTTGACTTTTAGTCAGAAAAATTAAAAATTGGAACAGAGTGAGAAATCAGGAGTAATTCCTTATATACTATTCTGTTAGCTACAAAAATTTCAACTTTTTCTGTACCATACAAACAAAGTAACCAAGCCTCTGATTGGTTTAAACAAATTTGAAAACTTAGCTAAAACACAAATTATGCCATAACTTTCTTAAAATAATTCGGATTTACATTTTGATAACAGAATTGGAATCTGTGCAGAATTCCGCACAAACCAATACCTCACGAGCCATATATTGCTTCAAAATTGTACGATTTGACATATTCTAATTTAAATTTACTTATATCTAAAAAACTCTAAGTTCTACACCTAAACTAAATACATATTCTTAATCTATATGAAAAACTGTATCAGAATACATTTATTTAAACTCATATCTTAATTTTAACGGAAAATTCTTTTTCATATAGGAAATTTATGTAGTTAACCCCATTTTCATAATTTTATGTTTATATAGCTTGTACAATGTAAATTTCTACATGAAAACGAGGGAAACCTATTAATTACTCTAATAATTTATTTTATGTTTAACTTATTTTATAAAAACTATAAATTTACAGAAACCTTAAAATTAAAACTTAACCTAACTTTATACAATTATGCACATAATTTGCGTATACAACGTCCAAATTACTTAAAATGTTACTCTAAGATGTTTTAAAAACTGTCTTCAACATCAACACTGTTCACTTTTATTGTAATGTCTAAAACTTTGTCAACTCAACAATCAGTATTGTTAAACACACTTCTGCAGAATTTTTACACAAAAAGTATTTATATGAAAAATATTCAAATGTAAAATTGTTGTTTATATTGTCTTTAATGTTTACAACGCACTACCGCTTCTGCACTTTTTGTACACTATGTCTGTGAGTGCAAACTAAACCGTGTCCGCACCATAACCCTTTCTTAAAATTTAATTCTTTTCTGCATTGTAACTAACTCGATGCGTGTTCTAGATATAATTATAAACCTAATCCGTGTGATAAACATCTGTAAGGTTTCTAAAATGCCAAAATACTTTGAATAAACTGAATTTAAGAAATATGTTCTACGAACTTAATCGTACTTACAAATATAACTCCTGACCTTCCTCACATACTCCTTACATAGCCCAATGCTTTTTATGATTAAACAAACTTGTGCAAATTTCACCAAGCCTGCTTCGTTAAACCAAAATCAATTTCTTTCACCCGTCTAATATTTTACTTAATAAAATGCAGTGTAAATATACTCTATTCTATCTCAATTTGCCCACTATAAAGAATACAACCTTATTCACTCTAGTCCCTGTCTTAAACTTATATCTAACCATCTCAATATATTTAATTGCAAGATTTTGATAAAAAGAAAATACATTTACATATAATCAATGCTGTATTAATTAACAGGGAGATTTATTTTTTTTATTTTCATTTGTAATCTCCCTATCTAGCGCTTCGATTATTTCCGGATTTTTTTCTACACGCACGCACACACATATACACACACACATATATAAACTTATTCAATTTTAGGAGGGTACTATTGCTATATCTTTCTGGTACCACTGTTTGGAAATTTTAATGTTTGCGTTAAAGAGGATTGAAAAAATTGTCTTTTAAAGTGATTTGTATACGGAAAAAGAGCCCAGTACAAATATCCTGCAGCAATCATTTATTTATCTAGAAAGAATTCCAAATAAAATACACTCCATATACTATGATCTAATTTATTATTAAAAGAAATATGATCCGCTGAGTTAACAGGAGATAAGTAGCAGATTACAGTGCAAAAAGCATTTTTACCAAATTAGTTTATTAAGTCAAAACAATGCCATATTCAAATCGATAATTCCATTTATTTTTTTACTATTTCTTATAGTTTAGGTGGAGTTCTAATTTATTTATTGCATAGATTTTGTAAAAACTAGCAGTGACTTTTTTTGCGTTGGAGCTTTCAGGAATTATCGAGCTTTTGTTTTTAACACATTGCATGCCATGGCATTCCTATATGAATGACAGTGACTATTCCCAGAAGGCCGCGTCATTCATAAATGAATGCCAGAGCTTGAACGGTTTAATTCCATGGCATTCATAAATAAATGACAGAGGCATACAATTTATATGGGATAATGAAAGCCTGGTCTCTGAGGAACACTTCGCTATACTTGGTTCTGAAAAAAATGGAAAGATAAAAAGTCTGAACATCAAAATGCAAAACTTACATTTATTAACAAAAAATTCGTTGCTAAGAAATAGCATGTAATAACATGATAAATGAACTAAAACTTATTTATTCTTATTCTTAACATAAAATAAACTGACACCTATTTATGCATTATGTTAAAACATGGCAAACAAAGTTGCGGCTGCCCAGAACACTTGTCACAGTAACTGTACACCATTTTAGCCCGTCTAGCTTCTGCACGACCAGCTTCTTTTTGAATTCTGTGATAACAAGAAGAACATTTTCTTCTCAGTTTCTTCCCAGCTTCGTCAACCCTGTTTGATAGATGGTGATAAGTAGCCACAGATGTCCTTGGTATTTGGTACTGTCCTCCTTGGTCCGGCATATCTAGCAATGATGATACTATATCCTCTCGAAATTTAATTATTTTTATTTTGTTTTTGGTTGCATGTTTATACAACACCCAAGCATTGACAATGGCTGTACCCAATAGGAGTTCCATGGCGAGTTTTCTATACCATTTGACGCCTTTTCTAAGCGTTGTAGCATAGGAAGCCATCTGGTCAGACAAGTCTATTCCCGCCTTTCCTTTGTTGTAAGCTAAAACAGCCACTGGCTTTTGCGTTGCACGTTTATATTTTCGTTTTTGCGTAGAGATGTTATCTGACTCAGTTTCATGGTTGGAATCTTGTGACAAAGCATGATTAGTAGTATTCTGGAGAGTAGTATCCGGTATCTTATTTGCCGTAGAAGAGGATGGTAGTGCACTTGCAACGTCGTCATTAGCAGAAGGCTGAGCTTGAGTTTTCTGTAGATGTACTGGTACCAATACTGGTGCGTGTTTTGTGGACACCTCGGGTACCTTTCCACTTGAGGATAACTATACCATTTTGGTCCTCCCTAGATATCACATCCCACTTTTTAATTTTAGACATTAGTACTTCCTTGGGCATATTCTTTTTTGACGCTCTCACTGTTCCGACAAGATGCGTTTGTCTATTTAGTAAAGTATTCGCTAATTCATAGCTAGTGTAGAAATTATCTACAAAGAGAGTTCGACCTTCATCTAAAAGTTGTGCACACAATTCAAGACAGACGTTTTCGGCTAATCCAACTTCGCGTTGTCCTGTGGCCGATTTACCAGAATATAATTTGAAAGCCCATGTACAGTGGTGTGAAAAGTC
Source organism: Vesta saturnalis (assembly GCA_036346205.1). Lineage (NCBI taxonomy): Eukaryota > Metazoa > Arthropoda > Insecta > Coleoptera > Lampyridae > Vesta > Vesta saturnalis. The sequence continues at coordinate 1,038,782 of JARFJB010001987.1, forward strand.
ATGCATCACCCACGTCTACAATGGTTTTTGGACTCTAACAGAAATTTTTCGAATTCTTTCGTTAACTACCTTGAATTATCTGATTGTACTTCATATATCATTAGTGTTATTGCTAATGATGTCATTATAATTAATCAAATCGGCTAATTAAGCAGATTTTAAAGAATTCCTAAAATAGCATAATTATTAGGTCGTAAAGGGAAGTGATGTTATATTAATAGCAAATGATAAAAAAGAACTGCACGAAATGCTTAATGAGCTGAACACAAAATCGAGGAAGATAGGACTTAAGATAAACTTAAATAAAACAAAACATCTAACAAATGAAATAGAGCCGTTACATGAACAACAAATCGTAATAGGAAAGGAAGGAATTGAAAGAGTCGACTCATGTATATATTTAGGCCAAAAAATGGAGCTTTCCAAGAACAACCTAACAACAGACCTAAACAAACGAATTTCACTAGCGTGGTCAGCGTTTGGCAGACTACAGACCATATTAAAATCTAACGTGCCGAATACTTTAAAGGCAAGAACTTTTGACCGGTATGTGCTACCAGTCCTCACATACGGAACAGAGCATTAAATAAAAGCATAATAGATAAGCTGCAAAAGACCCAACGAGCAATGGAAAGAAGAATGTTGAATGTAACGCTACAAGATCACATATCCAACACTGAGATCCGAAGAAAATCAAAGGTAACGGACGTCATACAGCGTATATGTATACTAAGATGGAATTGGGCAGGGCACATTGGAAGATTAAGAGATGACAGATGGACCAGGAGAATGATGGAATGGCGACCCCGCGAAAATAAGAGGAGCAGAGGAAGGCCACAAACAAGATGGACGGACGATTTAAAGAGAATCGCTGGTCATGACTGGCTTCAGAAAACAAACGACAGAGATCGGTGGAAAACATTAGGGGGCTTACGTTCGACGATGGACGGAGTGAGCTAATGATGAAAGGGAAGTCGTTAAAATCTATTTAAAGTAAATTTGAAGAAAATAAATTCCATTAAATTGTTAGTATATATGGGCTGAAAATACTTTAAGCCATTATTCACTTTTTGCATTTCGTGTAGAAAGTTAAACCGAAGCAAACGAAATTATCAGACCAAACGCGGTTTGAAATTATTCTTCATCGTAACCAAAGTGCTTCTAGTTGCGAAATCGCGTCATTAGTAAAATGTAACCAATCTAAAGTAGTTCGGATCATTAAAAAGTATACTGAGTTTGGAAAAATCGACGACAAACCGCGTAGTGGGCGACCAAAGTAAACCTCCGTTCGAGATGATGCTGTCTTAAGACGAACAAGCCTTGCAGATAGACGTCTGAATTCCACCCAGTTAACAAAAATATGGAGTGAAGCTACAGGTATAAGTGTGTGCACTTCCACTGTGAGGAGAAAACTGATTAGTTTTGGATTAAGAGGGTGTAAAGCACGTAAGAAACCATTACTTACCGAGAAGCAAAGGCTGAACCGTTTGAAATGGGCAAAGGAACATCTAAAGTGGACAACAGATCAGTGGCAAAGAGTATTATTTAGTGATGAATCAACTTTTAACATCAATAATCATGCTGGAAATACGTATGTCAGAAGGTTTCCAGGGAAAGAATTTTCGCCAAAATGTATCATTCCAACAATTAAGCATCCAACCTCAGTTATGGTGTGGGGTTGCATGTCCTTCCGAGGAGTTGGTCGGCTGCACATCATCTCTGGAATGATGAATGCCACAAAATACATCGAAGTGCTACAGAACAAAATGCTGCGAAGTGGAAACGATTTGTTTGGCGAAGAAAGCTTTCAGTTTCAAGATGACAACGCACCTTGCCATAGAGCTAAGATTGTTCAATCATGGATGGAGATGAATGGAATTATCAGGTTGGACTGGCCTGCGCAATCTCCAGACCTGAATCCCATCGAAAACTTGTGGAACAGGATATCTCACGTCATATCGAGAAAAAAACCAACGACAAAGGTCGCCCTCATCGAATCTCTAATTGACGCCTGGAATCACCGCATCACTAGGGAGGAACTGGAAAAACTGGTGAATTCCATGCCTAAAAGATGTCAACTAGTCATCAAAAACAAGGGTTGGCCGATTAAATACTAAAATTAGTTTTAAATAAGATCATATTTGACATAATGCAGTATACGTTTTTTTTTTGTAATTTTTTGATATTTTGAATAAAGCCTTTTTTTACTAAGTTACTTCAATGTTTTTTTATTTTAACATTGTGATTAAGTCCTTAGTTAAGATAGAGCTGATATAGAGAATATAGTTGAAGTGCATTCGCGTGAAGTGCTTTAAAGTTCATTTTTCATTAATTTTAAGAGGCGATGCAGGACTTTTTCACACCACTGTATATCCATCTGAAGAGCACATTTTGAATAATTTCATACCATACCGATGAGCTTTGTTGGGTATGTATTGTCTAAATATTAGACGCCCTCTCCAGGGCATTAGGGTTTCGTCGACAACAATTTCTTCACCAGGGTAAAATAGTTCTTGGCATTTCTTCTGAAGTAGATCAACTAAAGGCTGAATTTTTCCAGTACGGTCTCCTTGTTGAATCGTTTCGTTATTGTTGAAATGTAACATGCTGAGCAACATCTGAAAACGATTTCTAGACATGATTGAGCGTGGAAGATCTAGTTTGTAAATGCCTTTACTTGCCCAATAATCTGACAAGTTGTTTAGCCTTATTAATCCCATCCATAATGTCAGGCCTAGAAATTTCTTCATTTCTACAGTATCAGTAGGCACCCACTTATTCATACGAGAATATTTCTTCAGTGGTTTTGATGCTAAAGTCTGTTGTGCAAACCTGTTGGTCTCAGTCACAAGTAAGTCTATTACTTCCTCATCCAAAATTAGGGAAAACGTCGCAGATGGAGAAATGTTACCTGGTAAATCGACTTGGAGACCCTGGCGGCCAGTGAAGGCAAATACTTTATGTCGGCCTACATATTCCGTGGCATCATTTCTTCATCTGTCAGGGTGTCATTCTCTTTTTCCTCTTCTGCCACTTCATCTAAAGCCATTTCTCGAAGAACATTAACGATATCATCATTGTCAGGGTATTCTTCGTCAGATGATACTTCTGAATCTTGTAGAAGAACTGAGTCTACCTCACGATCAAGCTGCCATTCTGGATCCACCACAGAATCATCGGAGTCAAAGTCTGTAGCACTCTTTTCACTTTCTAAAATATCTATTTCTTCTGAAATTGTTTGCAGCTCCGCGTCCGATAACACTTTTCTCCGTTTTGACATTATTTATTTATAGCACCTACAGTATACACTTATAAAGTCTAATTTATAGTTCAATATTAACTTCTAAACTCTACACTTAACGAACCTGAAACAAAAGAGAACTAGATCAAAAACTGAAAACAGCTGTCATACATATTTGAATGACGAGGCCTGCTGATGAAAAATGCTAAGAAACTTTCCCTAGGGGCCACGTCACTCCTATATCAATGACACTCAAAAACTTACAAAATAAATTTTAAATTCAAAAACTAATAAAAAAACATGTTTCTAGTCGCTTCTTATGGTAAAACTATGTATTTTAGAGAAAAAACGTGCTTGGCCCCTGGGGACATTTCCGTGAATATGGCTTGGCACGCAATGTGTTAAAAAAGTGTATGGTTTTCTTATCTAAGGGCGGTTTAAAAAAGAAAATACCTGTTCTCAAATAGTTTTTAATAAATTACCTAAGTACGCATTTTCTGTTACCTTTTTCTTCATAATCTGCAAGAGTATAATGGTGGTGACAGAAAAACTTCGATTCTGAATATTGTTTTAAAAACTAGCATCATATACGTAGACGAAAAATTAAAGAATTTTATTGGAATGATTGAATGATCAGAACAACCTATACCATAAATATAGAGTTTCACAACGTAAGCTTCAATAAAGTAAATGCTATTCGTATAAAACTTACAGTGTACTAGAGGGGAGAGTAAGGATACTTGATAACCCTCACTTGAATTTTGCGAGCAATACATTTTTTAATGTTTCATTGGCATCACTGATTATATTACATCAGCTGACATTCAGTAGCGTTGCGATTGATGTCTTTAGTTCTGTATAGATTTTTTATTTTTCGTGGTGTGGAACATTTTGTACTGTAAGTAATATATCCTTTGTTTTTCACGGTTGATTAACACGTTGATCGCCATTTAAGAAAAAAAAATGTAACCCCTCAGGCCACCACCTAATTTTTTTACATTATATCAGTGTTGCTCTAAACGAGCATATTATAAGATAGTTGTCCAGATTTGGGGTCTAGGAACAGGAAAATAATGAAAAAAATAATGCGACACAGCGTTAGTGCCACGTTACCTGAAGCGTGCAATTATCTGGATTCGCGCCACGCGGCATACACTTACTGCCGCAATGGGAGGGGTGATTCATGTACAGTTTGCAAGTTAATTCTTGTCTGTAAACGTTACTCATGCAGACCTTACAACAATCAAGCGATGCCGTGTTTACTCTATTTTAGGTTTGATTTCATAGACATCGGGCAGAATTTACGTTAGTGTGTGTACATCCATCTAACGGTTGGTTTGTGTTGTAAATCGTGTGTAAAATGGCGCATGTGTGTTACGAACAAAAACAGCGAAAGCTTTTAGAGGAAATTTGTTCGACGATGAAGGTCCAGACGACTTGTTTGGCGAGGACGATGCAGACGAATATGTTCCAGAGCAAGTAGATTATTCAAGTTCGGATTCATCTGACGCACCCCCTGTACAAAAACGGCGGAAGAAATATTCGGTTAGGACCGAAGCTGAGGAAAATTTGTCCAGTACGTCCAAATGTAAGTATAACTAGTGTGCGAATAATACACCCGTATAGTTTCTACTTGGATTTTATTACTACTTTTTGTGTTTTTACAGCAACGGCAAATGTTGTTGTGGAAAGCCAGGAAGAAATGTCTGACGACGAAATACAAGATAATGCAGCCGTTCAGAATACTGTTTCTGATATAATAGAATCAGTTATATCACAGTATGTACTAGACGACGTCGACGATGAGGAAAATGGAAACGACGCTGATGATACTACAGCTAGCTACTCACGATGAAATTATGAATTGGTTTGCGCCTGATGGTAGCTTTATGAAGAAATTTACTTTTAATGAACCAACACCTGGAATAAAGCAATACATAGTAGATACTTATCAAAATAAGGAACCCTATGATGTCTTCAAAGTATTTATTACTGATGAAATTATTACTCACATTGTTACGGAAACGAATAGGCACGCAGACCAACTAAAATTGAAGATAACATTTAAAAAATCTCGCTTGCAGTGGTGGCGAGGTACAACACCAACCGAAATCGAACAATTCTCAGGCTTCGTTTTATGGATGGGGTTGTGCAGCTTCCAAAAATAATCAATTACTGGTCAAGCAGCATAATCTACAACAACAATATCAAAAACTACATGACAAGGATCGCTTAGAACTAATACTAAGAGTATTACATTTCAATAATAACGAAGATGCTACAGTACCCCTTACTGACAGACTTCGTAAACTGTCACCCTTTCTATCAAAGCTAAAGGAGAGATTTCAAGAAGTCATTGTTCCAGCTGAGAAACTGTGTATTGATGAAACAATTGTACCTTTCAGAGGACGACTGGCGTTCCGTCAATATATCAAAAACAAGCGCCATAAGTACGGAGTAAAACTATACAAATTGTGTTTGAAGGGCGGACATACATACGATCTCAACATCTACTGTGGGAGCCTCCGCCAATGTAGTTTTACAACTGACTGACCAGCTATTGGACAAAGGTCGTACAACTTATACGGACAACTTTTACACCAGCGTTACATTGGCACATAAACTGTTGGAACATAAGACTCATCTAGTTGGGACAGTGAGACCAAAAAGAAAATTCAATACCAAGGAGGTCGAACCCGCTAAACTGCGAAAAGGTGAAGTCATAACAAGATAAAGTGATACAGGTGTCCTAATGCTGAAGTGGAAAGATAGGCGTGATGTTCTAGCACTAAGCACAAAACACACTCCCAATATGATAGAAACTATAAATCAACGAGGAGAAAGCATTACAAAAGCAGAGCTAATACTTGATCAAATCTAAAGCATTTATAGATCTGTCAGATCAGCTAAAATCTTATAATCATGTTCTTCGACGAGGAGTAAAGTGGTATAGAAAGATAGCCTTCGAACTATTTTGGGAATAAGTGTTGTAAATTCGTACATTCTCTATAAGAATTCAAAGAAAAAATTATAGAAAGCATATTTATACCCAAGACCGTTTTGCAAGCACCAGTAAACGAAAAGCACGAATTAGAAGACTCCGGGAAAAGAAACCGTGGTGTAGTGTGTTATAACAACATATCCCAAGAATTTTACAGAAAAACGGCAACAAACAAAACTCCCTGATCGCCATGGAAATGCACAGCCTTTAGCAAGCACTACTGTGTGTCTTGTTTTTTGAAGATCATGTTGAACAAAAAGTTTGAACTGTTTGTCATATATGTTATCTATTTCGTATGTGTAACTATATTCTTGTTTCTTCTTCTGTATTTACCGGTTTTGTATCAGTACTACTGCCACATGCAGCACTTTTCTGAATAAAACTATTTTCAAACTACTCGAAATCTTTTTTTGTGTACAAATAATTGCTCAAACTAAGCATTAGAAACCAGAGATATAGTATTTTTGACTGTCAAAAGACTTCCAAATGAATAAAATAAATAAATAGAAGCGCACAGTTTGAAAGGGCCTATGAGACAAACGGAGAAGTGAAATCCCGGGGAAGTAAGCGTAGCAGGTCCACCAGGCCACCTACTTTAAACTTGCGTAAAGATATGCGCAGTGTGCGGCATGGAAGGAGTGTCATGCAACACGAATGTACATTTAAGAGTGCGGCACAAACCCTATGCCGCACTACACCAACCGATATCAGGCGCGGCACAAGTGAATGCCGCGCGGCGGTCAACGTGTTAATGATGCTAACTTTTTGTTTTCATAACAGTTTTATGCTATTTCTTAGGAGCATTTTCATATGACCTTATCTCTCTTAGAGTTACGTTTTCTAAATTGTTAATTTAAAGATATGTTATATAAGTGGGAGAGTTGATCCTTTCCACCTAGGGGAGACGTAATCCCTGGATCAAGTCTCCTTTGTAGGTACCGTTTTTTGTTAATGTTCTGCTTTATGTTATTCCTTGCAGATGCCGAATAAATACAAACCAAAAGATGGTGCAAAGAGGCGACTACAGCTCACCTCTAGTACTTGTGACCGCAGTTGTTGAGGCAGTGAAACAAGGAGCATTCTTTACAGGTGCCGCAAAACAATTCAATATCAACGTGATGACACACAAGATCGCGTGTCCTCGTTGATAAAGACAGGTTTTTACTGATGAAGAAGAAAAACAACTTGCAGACTACCTTCTGCATGCATCTCGTCTGAATTGTGGTTTACCACTGGTGAAGCTTCGAGAACTGGCCTATTAATTTGCCACAGCTAATTTGAAAAAGAAGCCTTCGTCTTGAGACGTAAAGAAAAGAGCAGGTCAGGATTGGGCAAGGAGTTTTATGAACCCGAACAACAGCCTTTCACTCCGAAGTGCTGAGCCGACTAGCCTAGTCTGTAGCATGGCTTTTAACAAACATACAGTGACCTTAGGTGAGAGGGGAACACTGGTAACAGTGTGTTCTGTAGTAAGTGCTTGTGGCAATTATGTTCACCCGTTTCTTATCTTACCACCGATAAACTGGCAAGACCTAATGCTTCTAGGTGCACCGCGAGGCTCTACAGGAGTTACCCACCCATCTGGATGAATGACAAAAGACAACTTTTTGAGTTATTTGGAACACTTTCCGAAACACTCCAACTGCAGTCCGGACAACTAGCATTTAATTACTCTCGATAATCATGATAGTCACGTCAATATTGAAGTAATAAATTTTGCCCGAGCACTAAAGTTCCAACCATAAGCAATTCCAAAAACTAAAACAAAATCAGAAGGACCAAGGGCTGAAGAGGGAGAAAATCCCTAAATTGTTTGCAGAAGAACACAACATAAACTGTAAATTAAGTAAGTAATCTAGTAAGCTAATAAACGATATAAAAGACAGAATCTGAGGGTATCAGTTTAGTAAAATCGTCAGGAAACAACATTGCTGCTGAAATATTTGTACATAACTGTTATTTCAAACGAGGACACCGCAGTTTCATTTTTAGAGGAACATCAACTTTTGGATGAACCACAACAAGCGGAACCATTTCATCGATGTGGGAGGATCCTGTAGGAGAAAAGGAGACGAGATAGCGGTGGAGCATACAGACCCGTGTTTCGTTGTCCTTTTAAGGGATGTGACGCGGTAAGTTGGGGGGGTGGGGCAACATTTTTTTCCATTATACGGATATCAACAATAAACTAAACTGCAGGGTCAGCCTGTGTGACATTCTTCATGGAAGAAATTCCTATGGGTAATGCAGCTGCTCTTACAGGGAAATCGCCGAATACCATTAATGGTTGGCATATGTACCGAACAGTACAAAGTGCTATAATTTCAAGAACAGTTCAGATGGTTGGTACCGTAAATAGCTCCAGATTACTGAAGCCAGATTTGTTGGTCACTGAAAATAAAATCGCGCTCGGTTGTTAAATGGCGACGTAGTTGCAGAATCTGAAGGCAGCGATGGTGAAGTCTAAAATAAGTGGGACCATGATGCAAGAATCGATAGCCTTTAGGTGTTTGGAATGAAGAGACTGATTGTTGCCATTTTATGGTGGAGCGGCCGGATAGTGCTACTTTGGTGCTAATAATACAACGAGAAGCTGAGTTGGGATCAGTTATTGATTCTGACGAGTGGCTAGCATACGCCAAATTTGAATCAACTCAATTACCAAAATCAGACCGTGAACCACCAACCATCAGGAAAATTATGTAGCCCCGGTAATAGTCGAAAGATGAGGGGCGTTCCAAGACACCATTCACAGTCTCTTTTAGACCACTACTGCTGAAGTGTTTAAGGAAAGAGACTGATTACTTGTTTGTTGGGTTTTTGGATGACATTAGACAAGCATACAGACAATATGCATTCTTTTATATGTTATAATTTGTTTGATGCGTTTCTGCAGTACAGTAAACAAGTATACAAATAAGGTGTGTTTTATGTACCAAATAAAGCGCAACGTACCGGTAGACCACATTAAATATGGAATTATGTATATTAACCCACTCATGAAAAAAGAAAAAAAATTCAACTAACGATCCTTCACAAATAGAATTCATGATCTCCAACTGAAAATAGCTACAAAATTTTACCCAAAGTTTGAATTTTTTGGCAATTTGCACATTTATTGTTTTGCATTAAACCGCACATAGTAAATATCTAATTAAAGCTCGAGGTACCATTTGTGGTCGCCTCACTAGGTTTGACAGTTACCTGTCTCTTACTAAGTCAATTCGTAGATTTGCAAACCGAAATTGAAGGTTCCACTGATGACTTTTCCGCAGAGCAAGAAAGCGTTCAAGCATTTGAAAATAAATATTACGGATTAAGTACCGCAGAGTATATTCTTGATCTATGTCGTTTAAAAAAAAAGGTCGTTTTCACCAGCTAATGCTATTGCCGAGATGTATAGAATATAGATGTATAGAAATATACTATAATTTAGGTTCTTCGTTCGTTTAATGGTAAATATAAGAAAATTTTATTTATTAATGATTTGTAGCAATGAGGTAGGCAACTTAATTTGCATTTTGCTGTAACTTAAGTGCATATCTTCTTAACTTAACTTAACCTTCACGCCATTCCCTTGCGGGGTAGGCAAAACAATCCCTGCCTCTTATTTATTTTTCATTCACAATCTTTCTCCATGCTTTCCTATCTCCGCATACCTCCCTAGCTTCCGCAAGATTCATACATAGCCTCTGACATGCCCTTTTGTATTTAGAACTCCTTATCTTTCTTCCCTTTATCATAGATTCTACTACATTCAGCCAAGTTTTACGCGGCCTACCAGGCCCGGGCTTCCCCTAACCTCACCCACATATATTTGTTTCGTTAATCTTGCGTTGTTCATTCTCTCAATGTGACCAAACCAACGTAATGTACAACTTTTATATCTATCCATCATCGTCTTTTCCTCACCACACTCCCTCATTATGCATTCATTTTTTATCTTGTCCCTTCTCGTTTTACCACATGCGCTTCTCAGGAATCTCATACCCACGGCATTTATTTTTCTTTCGTGGTTTTTTGACATACCCATGTCTCACTACCATACAGTACTAACGGGACGAATACGCCATTATAGATTGCTCGTTTCGCAGCTAGGTTCATGCTTTCATTTCTCATTATCGTCCACATACTTCCAATCACTTTCCTTCCAGCATTGACCCTTCGTCCTATCTCGCTCTCAATTGTACCATCTGCAATAAACATTCTACCGAGATATACCAGCTCGTCCACTTGCTCCACAATTTCATCCTGCAGAGTAAACACTCTACTCTCCTTTCCACCTTCCCGATTAAACACCACAATCTTAGTTTTGTTCACGTTTACCTTTAGGTCCATGCTCTCACAGACTGTATCAAACTTCCTCAGAGCGGTTTGCAGCTCATCCGCACTGTCACTTAATAAGACTGTGTCATCTGCATACACCAGGAGTCGTACATTTACGTCACCAACCATTACACCATTTGTATCGTTACATGCTTGTCTAAGACATTTATCCATGTACACATTGAACAACCACGGTGACATCACACAGCCTTGTCGACACAGCCTTGTCGCACTCCTTGCTCAATATTAAAGTATTCACTCACACCTCCTCTCACCCTAACACATGCCCGACTACCGTTGTATACTGCCCTTATTCCATTTATTAGACCTTTATTTACGCCATATTCATTTAATATTTCATTTCATTAAGGGTACATACTTCTTAAAGGTTTATACTCCCACTTTAAATAATTTTTCTGCTCAAATATTTTCGCGCAATACGTCATCGTTGACTTAATTCTTTGCGCAAATCTTTTCGCGCACGACTACATCGTCTGATATTCTAGAGAAACGTATAAAGCCAACTTATCAAAATTAAATTTCAAATTTTAGTAAAGAATAACTAGAGGTCATTAAAAAAAATGACCTCTTGTTATTCTTTACTAAAATTTGAAATTTAATTTTGATAAGTTGGCTTTATACGTTTCTCTTCTTTTGTATTAATAGCAGGCTGATGTTTATGTTTTAATTTTTCAACTTTGACAAAATTGTTTACAACATCTTTAACAATTTTTACAAATATTACTACTGACGAAGATAACTGTAAGTGTTATCGAAACGTTTAGATTGTATAATTTAAATACACTATTAAAAAACCCAAAAAAAGATAAGTATTTTATTATGAGTGTTAATGGTGAAAGTTTACATTTTCATAATATGTATATTTTTTTATTTTTTACATTTCGATAAAATTTTTATTGTAAAACTCGGTTTAGTTATTCCGAGGATAATTAAAAAATAACTTGGCGTCCGAGATCATTTTTATTAGTGTTACATTGCAATTATTTTATATTGATGTTCAGTGGAAGTAATCTAGCAGAAGTTGTGGTAATTAAGCAAATCAAAAGAATGAACCACCCTATGTTAATCTACCGACTAGGACAAAGGCATTATTTGTGGTGAATGGTTAGTATCTCCAGTTAGTTTAACGATTTCTTTATTATACCCATTTATGATATTATTTAAAATTTATACTTATACCATTTCAACCACTATTTCATAAAATTTTGAAGATTGGTGTTCATCAGTCTCATTCATAGCAACGGTCAGTTCTCTGACGTTCATAAGTTCCATTATCTACGTGCATCGGTTAAAGGCAAGGCTGCCGAAGCAATCAAAAACTTGAATCTATCCGCCTCAAATTACGTTATTGCTTGGGACGACCTAGACGATAGATAAAAAAATCTTAGTTCATAATCACTTCAAGTTATTGTTCAACATTGAAGGTATAGGAAACGTGTCTTTTTCTAAATTTAGACAGTTAATAGATTGTGTGGAGAAACATCCACGTTCACTGAATACAACCACATCAAAGCCTTTCTCATTTATTGAATTAGTTCAAAATTAGATGTTTCCACGTTGCAAGCGTTTGAGAACTGTAATGATTCAAGGGCCCTACCTTCCTTTGATGAGCTATTAGAATTCTTAAAGCAAAGAGTTTCAATCTTGGAAACTCTTGAGCAAAAACAAACAAAAACACATAATATTGATCATAATGGTTCAAGGACTACACCTGCATGCTCCTTATGCAGTAATATTTATGCGCTATATTCTTGTGACCAATTTAAAAGTTTAGGAGCAATGGAACGCTTAGCTAAGGTAAAACAGTTAAGATTATGTTTTAATTGCCTTTCCAAAGGTCGTCCGATAAAGTATTGTAAATCCTAAGTTGTTTGTAACCGCTGCAGGTCAAGGCATCATACCTGGCTGCATTTACCAAGCGAGTCGAAGCCGTCTCCTACTTCGGACTCAGTTTCTGCTGAAGGTGCGACCGAAGTAAATGTATCCCTTTCATCATTTGTAAGTTCTAAAGATAAAATTTTACTCACTACTGCATTAGTAAAGGTACTGGGTGCAGATGGTAAATATTACAGGGTCAAGGGACTCTTGGACTCTGGTAGTATGTCTTCATTCATAGCTGCTAGTATCAAATCTCGCTGTCTCCAATGTAACTAGTTACCAGTTACAAACTAGTTGTTATGTAATTCCTAGCATTTCAGGTACTAATGTCGATTTTGATAGTTGGAATATACCAACAGAGATTATTCTTGCCGATCCTGATTTTGATCAACAAGGTGAAATCAGTACCTTGTTTGGTAAATTCTTAGTGATGGACAAATTTCTCTGGGTCCAAGGAGACCCATATTACCTAACACAAAGTTTAGTTGGATAGTCTTAGGTCCTATGGCATTTGTTTCGTCTGAGTGTAAAATTAGTTGCAATGTTTCAACTACTCAATACCTACATGATCAGTTTAGCTCGATTTTGGGAATTAAAAGAGGTTTCCTCGAGTAAACTCATGAATGAATTAGAATGCAAATCTCATTCTGTACAAACATTTAGGCGTAACCCCGATCGTCGATTTGTGGTCTCGCTCCCGCTTAAAGATTCTCCTAGTCTTCTAGGTGATTCTTTGGAGCAAACCAAAAGGCGTTTTTTCAATCTACAAAAACGATTTAAGCGCAACACCGCTCCTAAAAAGAGATACTCTCAATTCATGTCCGAGTATGAACAATTGGGACACATGTCTTTTGTGACCCATGAAAGTAATCAAACGGTGTTCTATCTACCCCATCACGGAGTAATCAAAGAAGACAGTTTAATTACAAAGTTGAGGGTATCGTTTGATGGTAGTGCTTGTAGTTCTTCTGGAGTTTCAGCTAATGATGTTCAGCACGTTGGTCCCGTTGTGCAGTCAGATCTTTATCTATACTTTTGCGATTCAGGCAACATATTTTTGTATTTTCTGCAAACTTGGAAAAAATGTATCGCAGAAAATAGAGATCTTCAAAGAATTGTTTGGTGCCGAGATCCAAGTGATCCGATCTTTATATATCAGTTAAATACTGTTACTTACGGCACTACATCCGCTAGTTTTCTTGCTACTCGCTGCTTAGTTGAATTATCCCAATATTGTGTTTAATGTCATTCCAAGGCATCGAATATTATTCGACACGACTTCTATGTTGATGACGTTTTAACAGAAGCCGATTCTCTTGTCCAGTATACTTACCGGTGGATGCTTCCATCTTAGAAAGTGGATCTTGAACGACCCACGAGTTATTAAGGATTTTGATTGTGTTGATGTTCATCCAGATCTCCCTAATCTAGGATAAAATACAAAAACCCTAGGTGTATTGTGGTCGAGTCACTCAGACAATCTGATGTTTAATATTGCTAAATATTTAGATAGAAAATTATCGAAGCGAGTCATACTGGCAGACATATCTCAATTGTTCGATCCTTTAGGATTACTCTCTCCTTCAATCATAGTGGCCAATGCATTTTTACAGTCTCTCTGGTTGTTAAAGATTTCACGGGATGATCCACTCCCAATCGAAATTGAAGAAAGATGGTTAACCTTTAGAAAAAATATATCCCTTCTTGCTGATGCTGCGTTTCCTAGACCGGTTATCTTCAATAACCCAGAAAGAATGGAACTTCACGTTTTCTCAGAATCTTCCATGATAAGTAATGGTAAATGCGTTTACATTCTGCTCTAAAATTAAAGTGGCGCCTCTAAGGTCTATCACTATTCCAAAGAGTTATGCGGTGCTGTTGTACTGGCCTGTCTTGCAAAACATGTGATCGAGGTTTTAAACGTCAAATTTAACAAATGCGTGTTCTGGTCTGATTCTACGATCGTTCTAGGTTGGTTAAATATGCCGCTTAATCGTTTAAAAATATTCGTTACAAATAGAGTTGCAGAAATACAGGAACTCCCCCAAAATGCTACTTGGAAGCATGCCGTATCAACTTATAATATAGTGGTAATGGTAAACGTATAAATGTGTTAAAAAGTGTTTTAATAATATATAAAGAAATAAGTGTAAAAATGTTCTCGTAAACAAATCGTTAACCTAACTCGAGATACAACCCGTTCACCACAAATAATGCCTTTGACTCAGTCGGTTGATTAACGTAGGGTGGTTCGTTCTTTTGATTTGCTTAATAACCACAAATTTATGATGTGTTATTTTCGCTTACAATAATTAATGATAATGCAATGTAACACTAATAAAATGATCTCGGACGCCAAGTTATTTTTTTAATTATGCTCGGAATAACTAAACCGAGTTTTACAATAAAAATTTACCAAAATGAAGAAAATAAAAAATATACAAACTATGTTTATTAACAGTTAAAATGATAGGGTTAAATAAAATATATCTTAAAAATAGCCTTAAATTACTAAAAAATCATTAAACATTAAATACCTGTTCGTAAAATTTTGTACACAAACTTTTTAATAACCTCTGGTATCTAAACGATTACGGTAATGTCAACCAAGGTAATGTCATTTTTGCACCAATATTGCGCAATATCTTGAAATAATGCTTTACGTTGTAAACCACACCCAAACATGGAATTTTCCTTCTTATAAATTTTCTTCTTGAAATTGAATAAACCAATATTTATTGCATTTTCTTCAAACTTTCAAATAAAAATTGCAATCATAAAATGAACGCGTGCGTAACAGTAGAATTAATTGTGCAATAAAAAGCTGTAAAATTAAAAGTGTAAAAGTAAAAAAAGAAAGTGCCTGAAAAAGAGCAAATGTTTTAATTTTTAGTATAATGGCACTTTTCACTAAATTTAGGGGGAAACCCAAAAAATGCATCCTAATCAACACAACCTTCATCAGGAAGTGAAAAAATGGACGCTTTGGAAATTGGATGATGTAGCCGTGCGCGAAAAACTTGCGCAAAGAATTAAGTCAACGATGACGCATTGCGCGAACATATTGAGCAGAAAAAGTAATTTAAAGTGGGAATATAAACCTTTAAAAAAATATGCACTTAACATTTTTTTACTGCTAAAAGTTGGATGTTTAACTGCTAACGTGTTGTGAAAACTTGCATTATCCATAACAATAACTGACTTTTCGAGCAAATTCGGTAATAACTGGTACTCAATCCATCGTTTATAATTAATAAAGTTCATAGCGTCGTGGTAATCACCCGTTTTTGAGCCCGATTTAAACATTAAGAGGGCATTATTGATAAATCCCATTTCAGCACCAGCATGTTCTATTATAAGACGTTGACCTTTACCGATTGGACATTTTAAACCTTCGTTGGAATCATCTACCCAGGAATGTGGCATTATATTCGATGTATGTATATATGTTTCATCTGTATACACAGTGGGTCGCCCTGCTGTTCGATACTTCGTTATTGCTCGTATATAAGCACAACGTAAAGATGTATATCTTATCGTTCCATTAAACATTTACGATTGTCAACTGTTTTCGTCCATTTAAAACCTATTTTATTTAATAATCTTCTCAAAGACGTTTCCTTCCCAGAGGGACCAATGGATTCGCCATCTTTAATAATATTTTAGATAGCATTGATGGTTGGTCGTCGTTTCTCCGTGACATGAAAATTGTGTACAATGCGTCGAATGTCTTGTTCCCCACAATTATCGACAGATGATCTTGGTGCGGTTTTCATTCTTTTATTAGAAGTCTTGAACGATTCTATTTCACCACGTTGAATTGCACTCCCTTCTCTAATAATTCTAACGATGGTACTTTTAGATACTCCAGTTGCTTTCACAACGATGTCAAGAACGTTAACTGTAAAGAAATGTAATCGTGAAAAAACTGACAGATGTTAATCGTACAGTAATGACATACCTTCATTCATATTTTTATGAAACTGATAAACATTCCAAATAATTTCGCGGGCATCTTGCGATAAGACACGCCACTTCTTTGCTGGAGTGTTTGATGTACTCGCATCACCCATTATAAATAACTAACTAAATCAATATATTATATTAATACATATTACTGTGGATTACAAATAAAACTTACATGAAAATAAAAGGTGCTGAAACGGAAGAAATTTTGAAAAAAACTGTTTCAAATTGATAAAAACGTGCACGAAAAATGAGGTTAGAAAACAATTAACAACACTACATTTTGTGAACGGAACATAATATTTACTTCTCACTCATATCATTATTCCATTTCTTTTTAATGCAATATTCGGTTTCTGCGCAGGTGTCTCGTATTTGCCGTTTGTTCTAGGTACATATACAACTATACATCAGGCGTAATGTACGGCTCTACCAAGAAAACAAAAACCCCGGAAAATATGTGAACTAAATTAAAAAATTTATAGCGGTAAAACGTTCGTCCAATTAACATTAAGAAGTCTCCGACCGTACATTCCCAAACGCAAACAATTGACATTTGTCATATGCATTTTGCATTGGCAGGTTATTTTCGTGTTTCTTGGGTATTTATTGTCGATTAGTCTTTATAAAGTCTTTTTCAAGGCTCTTTTTACTGATTTGTGACAGAAACGGTATGTATTGTGCACATGTATCTTTTAGTATAAAGCTTTAAATAATAAAACGATTATAGAGTTCATAACCTTAAACAGTAAGCATGCTTTTTTAAATATCGATTTACATCGATTTTTCAATATTTAGAGTAGTGTACGACGTTGAAATACGTAGCTGCAGTTAAATTAAATCAGCATGACAAGTTTTAAAATATCAAATCATGTTGATTTTCAATATTTCGAATTTCGATATGTGCTTATTTTTCCATAAAATCTTGGACATTATTTTAAATTTTAATTATGCATATGTGTTTTATTTCTATTGTGAATAAAATTACACTTTATTTATGTGAATGTTTTAAATGCTATTATATTATTTACACTTATGATGAAACTGTAGAAAGGTTGTCATTTCAAGTAAATACAAGTTAATCAGATAAAGAGGAAGAAAGTTCTGTAGAAGAATCATTGTAATTTATTAGTCACTTTATATTCAAATGTGATCAGAATGATGTTTTTTCAAGTATTTTACAAATGTTTACAAAACTAAAAATTGTGTAAATTATGTGTAGAAAATGTTATAACTTCAAAACCATCTTATTTGTACTTAAACAATAAATACTTAAAAGTTTTTGGTAATTAATTCAATAACATTTGATGTACCTAACATAAAATAAATAAATTTGTTCACAGAATTTTGAATAAGCAATCCATATATTTGATTTAAATTTGCCACCTTAATACTGTTTGTATGGAATGTACCTGTTGAAAAACAGAGGAGGCGATAAACAAAGGAACAGAGGAAGGTGCCGCCACAACTGTAACCTAACTTAATTAGATAAGATAAACAAAATTACTATAACCTAACATAATTAGATTAGATAAACAAAACTACTGTAACCTAACAAAAGTAGATTAGATAAACAAAACTACAGTAACCCAAAAAAAAATTGCATGGGACGGGATTCGAACCCGCACCAACAGCGTGGAAGACGATTCCTACTTCTATACCACCAGCGCTCTAGAAGTTTGACATTGAAAGTGATATTTAAACCATTTTAAGAATTTCTATTTATGTAGATAAGGCATGCGCAATTTGTCATTGGCACCTTCCTATGTTCCTTTGTTTAGCGCCTCATAAAAACAGCTCCCTCAAGTACGCCCTCTTAGGGCTTTTGGTTGCTTGGTTGAACTGTAACTATTAGTTTTTTACTTTTAGTAATTAAAAATTAATTAAATTATTTGGTTGTTCATTTAAAGGTAGTACTGCAATATCAAGTTTTGGAAATGATTATTAAAAAGTTTGTTAATAATTATTTGGTGGGAGTGGGAATTGTATGATAAGTAGGGAAATTTTAATCTTAAAAACAAGACTGCAGTAAAAATGACGACAACGAGGTTGTTTCATTGAGGTAGGCCTACCTCAATGGGTTGTTTCTACTTTTGTGTTAAGAAAAATAGATCCTTTAAGTGAGTCTATGATTTAAGTAATACCTAAATAAATAGTTTTTGTGAGTTTTTAATTAATATTTGTAGGTATGTAAACGTTTTATAAACTTAGTGAATAGTTCAAGATGTCAGCTGAATTTAATAAAAATATAATTAAATTGGAACCTAAAGAAGAAGGACCAATCGATTTATTCCTCGCACAACAACAAGTCATTATAAATAATGATATAAAACAAGAAATTTTGGATTCTGATAATATAAAATGTGAATTTGCAAATACTTCTAACATTAAAGACTGTGATTTTTATTCGATAAATCATATTAATACAACTGAAGTCAATTCTAATGAGATACACTCTTCACTAACGTTATATCAATGCAATAATTGCGACTATTCCACAAATTTAAAGAAGTACCTGAGAAGACATCTAATGGTATGTGCTTTAAGTTCTAATTACAAATGCGATCAATGTGATTCATCAAGGGTAAAAGCCAATTTAAAACAACATCAATTAAAACACAGTTTAAGTACTAATTACAAATGTGATCAATGCAATTATTCATCAAAAGTAAAGCGCAATTTAAAAGTACATCTCTTAATACACTCTTCAAGTACTAATTACAAATGTGATCAATGTGATTATTCATCAAATGTGCAGCGCAATTTAAAACAACACCAGTTAGTTCACACTCGAAGTACTAATTTTAAATGTGATCAATGTGATTACTCATCAAGATTAAAATGCAATTTGAATCGACATCAATTAATTCATTTTTCATGTACTAGTTATAAATGTGATGAATGTGAGTATTCAACAAAATTAAAGGGAAATTTAAAACAACATCAACTAATTCACTCTTCATGTACTAAATACAAATGTAATCAATGTGATTATTCATCAAAAGTGAAGCGCTATTTAAGAAATCACCTATTTATACATACTTCAAGCACTAATTACAAATGTGATCAATGTGATTATTCATCAAAAGTGAAGCGCTATTTAAGAAATCACCTATTAATACATACTTCAAGCACTAATTACAAATGTGATCAATGTGATTATTCATCAAATGTGCAGCGCAATTTAAAACAACACCAGTTGGTTCACACTCCAAGTACCAATTACAAATGTAATCAATGTGATTATTCATCAAATGTGCAGCGCAATTTAAAACTACATCAGTTGGTTCACACTCCAAGTACTCATTTTAAATGTGATCAATGTGATTATTCGTCGAAATTAAGAGGTAATTTGAAACGACATCAACTGATTCATTCTTCAAGTACTAATTACAAATGTGATCAATGTGATTATTCGTCAAAAAAGAAGGGCAATTTAGTTCAACATCAATTAATACACACTTTAAGTATTAATTACAAATGTGATCAATGCGATTATTCATCGAAAGTGAAGCGCAAATTAAAAGTACATCTCTTAGTACACTCTTCAAGTACTAATTACAAATGCGATCGATGTGATTTTACATCAATAGCGAAGCGCTATTTAAGAAATCACCTATTAATACATACTACAGGTACTAATTACAAATGTGATCAGTGCGATTATTCATCAAAAGTGAAGCGCAATTTAAAACAACACCAGTTGGTTCACACTCCAAGTACTAATTTTAAATGTGAACAATGTGATTATTCGTCAAAATTAAAAGGTAATTTGAAACGGCATCAACTGATTCACTCTTCAAGTACTAGGTAATTACAAATCTGATAAATGTGATTATTCATCAAAATTGAAGGGTATTTTAAAACAACATTAATTAATACACCTTTTAAATATGTAATAATTACAAATCTCATCAATGTGGTTATTTATCAAAAGTAAAAGCTAATTTAAAACAACATTAACTAATTCATTCTTCAAGCACTAATTACAAATGTTGTAAATGTGGTTATTCATCAATATGGAAAGCTAATTTAAAACAACCCCAATTAATACCACAGTATAATAATTTATTATTATACTGTGTTAATACATACTTTAAGTACTAATTACAAGTGTGGTCAATGTGATAATTCATCAAAATCTAAAATTAAAGAGCAATTTAAAATAACATTATTTAATTAATACTTCAAGTACATGTTACAAATGTGATTATTTATCAAAATTGAAGGGCAATTTAAAACAAATTATACACTCTTTAAGAGTTACCTACTTGCTTTAATCAATTTTTGTAATTATTTATGTATTACACCAAACTACTTATTGTAATTGGCATTAACTGCTTTTTTACATTATTCTTAATTAATTTTACATTCTGAACTATTTCAGATTTAATAAATTCTACATTTAACCCTACATTACGCTATTTTCATAGAAAAATTATTTTCAAATGTAAAAAGGTATTCAATATAAGGAAAAATTATTTAAAAAAATCAGAAGTCAAAAAATTTTTGAATTTTTAAAATTTTTTAGTTGTAGTAAAAATGATACATAGTGTCTTTGGATATCTTTATTCAAGAAGTATGGAAGTTTACAAAACAATTATTATTTTTGAAAATGTAAACTTTCACCATTAACACTCATAATAAAATACTTATCTTTTTTGGGATTTTTTTTTTTTAATGGTGTACTTTAAATTATACAATCTAAACGTTTCGATAACACTTACTGACGAAGATAACTGTAAGTGTTATCGAAACGTTTAGATTGTATAATTTAAAGTACACCATTAAAAAATCCCAAAAAAGATAAGTATTTAATTATTATTTTTGTTTAAACAAAAGTGTAATCCACATTTTTGACATTTTATAAACGAAAATGATTTACATCCAGGTAATTTGCATCTTTGGCCGCTATTTTCATGCAAAGGCCAATAACATGAACCATCGAGTCTCACATCTTTGGGTGGAATGTATGATGTGGCAGAACGTTGTTTTTTATATTGTATTTTTTCTTCAACGTCAGAAGGTCTACCTCTTTTATTAGGATTTTGCATATCTATTTTGCATAAGCAATAAGCTACGTCTGCACGAAATTCGGCAAGTTTCATAAAATTGTTTTCGCCTCTCTGTTGTGCTGCTCTTCTGTACTGTAACCATGCATTTACCAGCAACTGATCTAGTAGGTGGTAGAATAATCTTATATACCATTTTTTGGAACGTATTTTTATATTATATCTACCAATAAGGCTATCCCTTAAGTCAACGTCTCCCATATGACGATTATATTCGGTGATTATATTTGCAATTTGGAATTCTTGGTCGCCTTACTGTACCCAAAGAAAATATTCCATGTTTTGCTAGGTACGATAACTAGGGGGAGACGTATAATAATTGTCAAAATAGACAACATAATTTTTGTTCCTAGGAACAATCCTGCATAACCTTTGAACCAGATTTCCAGTAATTCCCAGATCTTTTTCACCATTACTTAGAATGATAGCAGTATTATTTTTACCAGTGTAAATTTCGAAGTTGCATGCGAATCCAGATACACTAGCTAAAATAAATAATTTAATGCCCCACTTATGAGGTTTAGCTGGCATATATTGTTTCAAACTACTGGCACACATCTGTTCATCTACTGACAAAGATTTTTCTAAACTTACAGATTGGTATTTCAATAAAAAATTATCAATTATTGGTCTAATTTTATACAACTTGTCATAATTGGGATCTTCCTTTGGTAAGATTTTACTATTGTCATTACAATGTAGAAACTGACGGATTTTTCAAACCTCTTTTCGCTCATCGTTTCCTTTATATGAGCAGAGCCTAATTTTGGACTCCAGTAAGATCTGATTCTTGGCATATGTACAATAGACATATATATATATATATATATATATATATATATATATATATATATATATATATATATATATATATATAGACGAACGCACGCAACTCTCGGTAAACACAATAATGGAACTTCTGACAATATGCATTAGAACTACATATTTCCAGGTAGAAGACAAATTCTACCAACAAGAGTTTGGGATGGCTATGGGTTCCCACTATCACCCATAGTGAGCAATATATATATGGAAGACTTTGAAGACCAAGCGATATCCGAATTCACAGAGAAACCAAGGATATGGCTTAGATACGTGGACGATACCTTCGTAGTTTGGCAACACGGCAAGCATAAGCTAGATGAATTCCTAGATCATCTAAATAGCCGCGCACCCACCATCAAATTCACAATGGAATTGAGTCGGAACAAAAACTGCCATTCCTGGATGTACTTGTACACAGGAATGACAACACTTTCACGACAAGTGTATACAGGAAACCTACCCACACAGGGAGGTACCTACACTACAACTCCAATCACCACAAAACGTGAAGTTAGGCGTAGCAAAATGCTTGTACGATAGAGCAAAACAATATGCTCAGAACAAGAGGACCTGAACAGAGAAAAGAAAATATCGCTAGAACACTCAAAGAAAATGGCTACCCCGATCTAACACCTAACCTTAACAGGAAAGGGTAACCGAAAAGAAGAACCTAAATATACAGCGATAATACCATATATACAAGGTACCTCAGACAAAATACGAAGGATAGGCAGCAAATACAAGATACGCATTGCCTTCAAATCGACCAGAACGCTCAGGGAATACTAACCAAAACCAAACCATACAATGAAGATCAGAATTCCAAGAACTGTGTATACAACCTACCTTGCGAATGCGGCAGAGCATACATAGGAGAGAGCAGTAGACCACTCAAAGTGAGAACTCAGGAACACAAGAACAACGTCCGCAAGGGCGAAACTGAAAGATCAAGAATCGCTGAACATGTCTGGAACGAAGACCACCGCATCCAATGGGATAACATACAGATAGTGGCAAAGGACGAGAATACAACTCGTCGGAAACTCAAAGAAGCCACATTCATCGCACTAGCAGAAAATCCAATAAGCCAAGCTAGTGTAGAAATGAAACCCATATGGATTCCAATAATGCGCGAAGAGCTTAAGCGCAATACACCTGCGCAAGAGGTTACGGCGCAACATGCGCAATAAACTTCTGCGCAACCACGAAAAATAGTTTAATATATATATATATATATATATATATATATATATATAAGTTCTAACAAATATATATTGGATTACTCAGTGGCTCAGCGGTAAAGGTGTCAGACTAGTAAGTGAAAGGTACCAAGTTCGAATCTGAAAGTAGTCAAGTGCTTGAGAAAAATTAGATATAACAAATGAATTCGACTCAAGTGCGAAAACAGTCCTTCTCAGGACTAAGCCTGATGACGGAAGCAGAGTCCGCTTCCGAAACGTCGCGCTCAAAAAGCATAAACTGTGGAAATAGGCCGATCAACTCCACTAATAGGAAACCACAGTTACAAAACACTTATAATACAGAAATATATATATATATATATATATATATATATATATATATTTGTAATGCTGAAATATGAGATGATTTTTAAAATGGCGACTTATACATTTGTGGGGTTAAATTATAATTATATTTAGTTTGAGGTAATTTAAATTTTTAATTTTAAAATGGTTGAAATATGATTGAAGTAATTATTTTTACTTTTATTATTTATTATGCACCGGACTAGCTCAGATCTCAAATGGGGATAGAGTTCAGGGAATTTAGTTTGAAGTTAAAATTTTGAATCTGGAAATGTGTATATGAAATACCCTTTATATAATTGAATTGAAAGTATAAAAATAATTCTGAATGTAATTTGCTATCAACGCATGCGTTGTAATGAACTTAAGTGAAATTATAAAGCTGTCAAAGATGTCAAATAACTAATTTAGAAAATTAATGTTTATATCCAAAATGAAAATTTAGAAAAAGAAAATAAATTAATATCTTTACAGGTGTTTACACAAGTAAATGTTTAAAATTCTTAACCAAAAACATATATGTAACAAATATAAATTGCAGGAAATTTATCAATGAATGTTTACCATAAGTAGGGTTGTTAAAATTTGTGACTCACATATACTGTCCTCACTGTTGATTGATGTCTTCGGATACTCCAGCTGGATGCAGGCAATGTCCACTCGATTACAGTTGTTACCATCACCCAATACTGCTAACTCGTTTCTCGGTTGTCGAAGACACCAACTTCCAAACTTAAAGATGTTTTCTCCAAAATCGGCAAACTCCAACCACTTGTTTTATTTCGGTAACTTTTTATTTAGTTAATTTTAAAGCTTAATGAGTGATATCGTTTTAAAAATATGTTTAAATATCCAAAATTTTTGTTGATAACACTTTTATTTTTAGCTACCGATTCAATTTTTGTTTAAAAGAAATTGTCCGAAGAAATAAAACAACTTTGACCAAATAAAAGTGGATTTTAATTTGGTAAACAGGAATTAATTTAAGTTGGATAACACAAAAGCAAATCTTTACAAAATCGTAACACAAATTAACACGAACAAAAATATTTTTCGAAAAACGACAGGTATCGGAGACCGAATTATTTATTTCAAACCGTCGATATAAAAACAAGTGCTCTTGAACGTAATCTTCGTAAAGTATAACTTCTTGACGAATTTAAATTAGGTTATGAACTTACTTTTTAACACAAATTTCACAACACTGTTTTAACCTTTTACACTTTTGAACAAATTCTAGAGAGAGATTGATTTCCTGAGCGCTTGCTTTTATATGTTTCTGGTTGTTACCAAAAATTCATTTTTTTTACAGCCATATTGCAAAAGTAACTAGGGCTATGATTGGTGGATCTAAATTACAAATTGGACTCAAATGGAAATTTGGCCGTAACTTTCTTATACATAATCGGAATTGAAAATTAAAAACGGAAATGAAAACTACTTAAAATTTTGAACAAAAAGACACCTAACAAGCTATAATTCCTAACATTAATATACGAAGTAACCTAATCTAACTTAAATAAGCTTATAACTATTTACACTTACAAGCTATACTAAAACTAATTGCAAAAATGGAATTCTGAGAACATTTTACACTAGAATACATATCTTTTGTGTTGGAAATATTTAATTTAAAGAAAATTTTAAGCTTTTGTAATATTATCTAAAATTCACCTCAGAATTAACATAATTTTGCGGTGAAAAGCGCTGTATCCTTATAAAAACTGTGTCATATTAAGAAAGAACATTTATTATTTGCTTTAAGAGCAAAATCTAAGTCTAATAATGTGGAAAAAGTATAAAATTATGTAAAAACCTAAAAATTACAACCTAACCAAACTTAAATCTAAAAATGAAAATAATTTATATTTAAAAATGTTTTTAACACTTAAAATGTTATGTTTAAGGTTTGGACTTCTTGTCTTTATTATTCTCACTAACTATTTGCAATGCATAAAGTCATATAGTGTTGCATTGAAAAAGTTTCATCGTCTAACACTTATTAAATGTTTCACTATATAAATGTACGGCACTATAAATGTCTGTATGCCATAATGTTCTAAATGTTGTTCTTATTGTTAAACTTGTAACATAATTTTTGTCACTAATTCGCTTCCAAAAATATGTGCGAAAAATGTCTAAACTGTCCATATTATAACCCTTTTATGAATTTTTTGTATTTCCTGCCTTCAAAAACTAATCATACATTATCCCTAACATAATCCTAACTATATAGTTCATGTTTAAACACCTGTAAAGTGTTCACTTGCCAAATTACCCTTGAAAAATTGATTTTTATTGCAATAATTGCAATACTAAAATGACTTTACGAAAATGGTTATATTTAACATTCTTGACAATTTTGTTAGCAGCAAATTGCTTTTTATGATAAAACCAAACAAAGTAAATGATATTCAGACTAATTTATACCAAATAAATTTATTGTATCGAGCTAGAAATCACCCCTTTTTATTACCCAAATGTCATGTAAGCTGTCCGATACTTCTATTACCTCTTTCTGAACATCTCAAAATATATATATATATATATATATATATATATATATATATATATATATATACACATATTCCTAAATATTTACGGATATCCTGTCCTGCCAAATTGTATGGCATACAAATTTGACTCGGTAACTATTTTTTCTCTCAATTCATCAAGAAAAAAATATTAGAAAAATGAATACGGTGTGCTCAGGTCCATAATTTCAGCTGGTAATTGGTCACTACCATGGAAAAATTTTGCTTCATCATCTAGTACTAGATTTTTCTGTTTCCATGTAACTGGTGTACTTGAATTCTTTTATGTGCTGCTTTAATGTTACCTAAATTGTCATTGTTTCATTTTCACTATCGATTTCTTGTTCCTGTATTTGTTCACCAAGTACAACACCATCCTCAAATTCTATAGCTGCATTTTCAATATCTATCCTATTTACATCCTCTTTCTCGTTATCCAAATTTGAGGCGTCGTCATCCATACCATCGTCACTACTCCAATTATCCCAAATATGTTCCACATGCCAGTCAATTTCGTCTTCTGTTAGCTTTTTTTTGTCTATGATGATAGAAAAATGTTTATTGCAAATGGTATCTATAATCCACTTTGTATCAAATCTGATACATTGTACTAATACAATCTTATACTTACAATTTGGCTATTATATCACAACTCTAAACAACGAAGACTTCGAAAAATCTTAGATTTACACTAGCAATGTCTAAGGTCTTATGCCGATGTTTTCTGTTTTAGCGGAAATGTAACATAATACGATTTTCGACCTTATTGAATTTGGAAATAGAGACGTATCAGATATGATACATTGCGATTTTAAGAAACATATGCATAGTGCAGTAAAATAAATAAGTGTTTTAATCAGTTGTAACAGATATAATACAATGCGTAATGTAGGGTTAACATGAGCTAGTATAATTTGTATGCCTTAAATGTAATATGATATTAATAATCATTGAAACAGCCGGTTTTATGAGACATGACGTTAGTAACCATTTGCCGCAACGTATGTGATAATGGAAACGAGAAAATATCAGATGGAGGGGAGTACAAAAACTGCACTTGCTACAAATAAATTAAGTTTTCCAGATTCCAAACCGGTACCATATGTAATAATTGCTGATGTAGCCTTTCCGTTATCGTATAATATCCTAAAACCGTTTCGTAGTGTGACGTGGGCCACAACATATATTTAATTATCGTTTAAGTAGAGCTGGAAGATTAGTAGAAAATGTGTTTGGAATATTAACAAACTTAAGTAAACAGGCAGGGAATAGGTGAACAGGATCGGCTTTAATCAATCGAAATGAATTTGTTGTATATAAATGACGTAGGAGCAGTTGAATGGCAGTATGACTTGGTGTAATATTTTTTTATTAATTATATTGTAATAACTCACTTATCAGTAATAATATAGGTATAAGTATGTTACAAATGTTTGAATTTATAAAGATAGTAATGTTACTATACAAAATCACAAATAGAATGTATTGTTAATAATTATAAATTTAAAAAACTACTATTTTAATACTGGGAATCGATTATTTTTGTAAAAAGTTCCTTGTTTAACATTCGAACAGTAGCAACATCATTTAGCATTGTCAATTCCGCTGCGACCGTTCTATAAAACAATAAAAATTAATAAGTAGTTGGGGCATTGTTTTTTAATACATACCGTCCAAATATATTGCAGTCATCTTCATCGATCTGCGGTTTTTTCCTGCAATCTTCCAGCAATTGTACAGCTAATTGAAAAAGATTTGCATGGACGCCTGTGTTGGCCACTTGGTTTTGGTCACTGAAGGTGCTGACGCTCGTGATGTACACATACTATTAGTAACAAGCTCTTCTACACCATAGCCATCTAGTTCTTCCAACGTGCCTTCAAAAATAATACCCTCGTCATCTACATTGATAGTACTGTTCTCTATAGACATTTGTGTCTCCTTAACAAAATCAATTACTACATGTATGCTTTTAAAGCTTATAAACACTTACTGGCTTGTAACCTGTAAAAATCGATATCGGATGCTTTCTGATCGACTCTATAAATTTTCTCTGATTATCACTGTTTGGAAAAACAAAATTTATCTGTAGCCTGAATCGTTAGGGTTGTTATTTACTTAAGTTTACTCGTTAATTATTTCTCCCCCTTAATGATTTAACTTTTCTGTATTTACTGCCTTAATTTAATTTAATGGATTAAATGATTTTCGTTTATTGCGTTTACTTTTCTATGTTATAAAGGAATATTTTTTTACGTATTTAGCTTTGTATTTCATAACAATATTCTTAAAAAACGTGGGTTCGGGTTATTTTCAAATTCTTACATTTTTATAGGTACCTGTCACTTTGCTAAATCACCACTAGATGGTGATACCATTGAATAATTGCATATTACTAATAATACTAATCATATCTTATTGAAAACAAAGATATGCTTAACATTTTTATAAAATTTGATAAGGACAATTCTGTTGAATACCTCTTTCCGAAGGTGTGGTTCTTTTAACACGGCCATTTTGTTGTGGTGTAAAGTTATATTTTATAAAATTTCTCTGATTTCTGTTTTTTCGATGTAAATCACCATTTCTAGAGAAGTTTTGCTTCAAAAATTATTTCTTCATTTGTGAAGTAATATAATCACTATAAAA
Organism: Vesta saturnalis; assembly: GCA_036346205.1. Classification (NCBI taxonomy): domain Eukaryota; kingdom Metazoa; phylum Arthropoda; class Insecta; order Coleoptera; family Lampyridae; genus Vesta; species Vesta saturnalis. The sequence continues at coordinate 1,067,842 of JARFJB010001987.1, forward strand.
AAATATGTTACTTATACCCACATGGTGAGTTGGCTCGATTTTATTTAAGCTCGTTACAATTAGAATTTTTCTTTTAGGCTTAAACTACGATATGTAAATTGAAGGAAATATATTTAACAAGTTCGTGGTAAAGTACCACATATAGCTCGTCTTCGAGCTATAGAGGTAAAACAATATGAATAAACTGATATTATATCGCTTACCTTTTTCTTTTTGGGTTTTTTCATTTTGCGTTTTCCTTCTTCGTGTACTGGTTGCTGTTAAGATTATACGTTAGGTACCTTTCGTCTCGCTTTTGATATTACTACGATGTGCTGGGAACTGGGAGTGAGCGTAACTGACTACTGGTAGCTGCCCTGCAATGACGTGGATGGAAATTAAACTGTACTAAATAAAATACACATACTCGTTCAACAATCAGGTTAGATCTTTCCTTATCGCTTGGGATCAAGAAAGATTAGGGGCATTTAAATTCACCATATTACCAATTACTCTTACTGAACTGTTTACCTGTGTTGCAATTTCACTGGCATATTGCTATCCGAAACCATTTAATTTTTATAAAAACTTCACTAAGGTAGAACTGTTATAACTGGATCAATCCATTAGTCAATAATTTGTGCACATACTTAACCAAATTCAAGACAATTACTACTGAACTTTTAAATAAAACTGATTTTCTAGCCGTTAGCTTCCATTTTGGAGGTTATGTTATTAACAGTTAACTACTCTACGCTATTGTGCCCAGGAGCAATAACTCAAAGCATACTTTGTGTATATATACCGTGTGTCTGTGTCATATTAGAGTGTTCAGATCATTGGTATCTAATCTTACTTGATCAGTTACTCGTATATGCATGTTAAAAGAATGAACTGAACAAGCGTCTCCGATTATAAGTATATCTACTTTAATTTGTCATGGTTAAAGGGGATTGGTACTTTTATATTGTGAAACGAAAGGCAAGTTGGATTGTTATGTTTCTAACGTAAACTGTTACGGTTATGTTTATGTATGTAAATTTTCCTTTTCAGGGATTATGTATGAACGATAATTCAGCGTCCCAGAGAGGGGCATTACGTGTTATTAATAATCCTAGATAATTTAAAGGTGAATTTATCGCAAGTAAATCTCGCGACTTGCCCTCGTCAGTGTCAATATTCATACCTGCGCTCAATTACGCAGTTTCACTTTTTTTCGGAGTTCTTATTGTGATATTAGGATAAAATTATATTTAGTAGTGTTATGGGGAAAAATTGCATGTTTTGATCGCATGCGCTATAAGAAAAGTACACATTGTGTTATTTATTATTATTCATATATATATATATATATATATATATATATATATATATAAGGGTGTCCAGTTTAAGATGAAATGCATGGGGATATTGGAAACCGTTAGAGATACGAAGATGGTTAAATGGAGAAAAAGTTGCGTCATTATATGCCCAAGAAGTAACCATGGTTACATGTCAAAAATCCTTCCATTTACTAGACACAGGGTGACAACTGAAAATATGCGTTTTCTAAAATCGCTATATCTTGTTTCTTGCAAGAGATACATCCACGATTTTTGCAGGATGGGGTAACAGAGGATTTCAAAATGATTTTGAAAAAATCTAGGCCTACTAGATTTTGAGATAATGCACGCAACTTTCGATTTTCTTATGGACGCCATATTGGATTTTTGCATTTTGAATTCTTCATAAAAATGCTTTTCAACCATATATCATATGTTTATAATCTGCCAATGAGAAAGTGTCAAATTACACAATTAAATTTATATCAAAGCAACCTTGACATATTATGTATTTTAATTAAATGAAAATTAATATACAAATTAAACTAACTATTGAGAACAATATTATTGATTATTAACATAAATCATAATAATAAAATTGACAAAAACAACAAAAATAAAATTTAATATTATACTGAATTTTACTATTAATTAATCAAATGCTCGAATAAACCTCCATTCTCTTGCAATAATTGAATAGATGGTTGATTGGCAAAGGCCTAGTTTGATATAAATTTAATTGTGTAATTTGACACTTTCTCATTGGCAGATTATAAACATCTGATATATGGTTGAAAAGCATTTTTATGAAGAATTCAAAAATGCGAGATGATAAGGAACTCTTGTGATGCAGTGCTAACTCGATGCAGATGGTGTTTGCAGGAGAATGAAGGTTTATTCGAGCATTTGATTAATTAATAGTAAAATTCAGTATAATATTAAATTTTATTTTTGTTGTTTTTGTCACTTTTATTATTATGATTTATGTTAATAATCAATAATATTGTTCTCAATAGTTAGTTTAATTTGTAGATTAATTTTCATTTAATTAAAATACATAATATGTCAAGGTTGCTTTGATATAAATTTAATTGTGTAATTTGACACTTTCTCGTTGGCAGATTATAAACATATGATATATGGTTGAAAAGCATTTTTTATGAAGAATTCAAAAATGCAAAAATCCAATATGGCGTCCATAAGAAAATCGGGCATATAATGACGCAACTTTTTCTCCATTTAACCATCTTCGTATCTCTAACGGTTTCCAATATCCCCATGCATTTCATCTTAAACTGGACACCCTGTATATATATATATATATATATATATATATATATATATATATATATATATATATATATATATACATATACATACAGGGTGACAGAAAAAAGTGCCATGCATAGTGCCACGCCATAGTGCGCAATTTTTATGGAAGTTGAAGTAAACATCAGTTTGATATGCTGGTAATTCCAAATATATAGAAATTTCTTTATAAACCTCCAAACTAAATTGATTTTGTATGGTTCAAAGTAAAATTGAAATCCCACTTCGTATTAGCAAAGCTATTGCATCATTTTGCAAAGTTAACGTTAAAATAAAATTAAACCCAAAGTAAAATAAGTGATAAGAGTATAACTAAAGTTGAGTTGCCTGAAATGTAAATGTCTGAAATTTCAGTATGATAAATTTAAAAACTCACCATATAAACGTGGCGCTCTAAATAAAAAATTAAACAAAGCGAAAATGGCTTCCACTTAAACACGTAGTTCAAGCAATGAATAAAGGACGCTCAAAGTAACCCTGAGCAATGACCGAAAATAACTCGAAGCGCGGAAAGAATGTACAGTGAATAATAATTGAAAAGATTTATTAAAAAACATTTTTTTACGCCAATAAGGTATGCAACTAACGCTACACGAAATGTAAATAAGAACGTAAATTTTAAGCATACATAAAAAGGTTTGCTACAAATAAAAAGATTATGTTTACGTGGGTTCATACTACTGCCCCAACCGCCAAGATGAGGTAGTTTCCCCGAGAACCGGATCCAGTTCCCAAAGACAAATAACCGTTTCCTAAAACAGGGGGAGCCGTTTCCCAAAACAGGGATCTGTTACCCAACACAGGTAACCGTTTCCCCCCCAGAAAACAAGTCAAATAGCTCATTCATCGTAGCTGAGGCTAAATTTAACTAGGCTGTGCAAGGCCAAAATCATTTCCTAGAAATTCATTTTCAAAGTTAATCTTAGAAATCTTAACATAGAATCAGCTCGTGAGAGGTTAAAGTGTATTGATATGAAGGGCGTCATGTTCTTAGAAATCTCAGTTCGTGGAAATATGAAGGTTGTATTCTAGTACAATTCTTAGAAATCTGAAAGTAGGTCAAGGTACTGATAGGATAGGTAGAAAGAGAAAGTAAAGAAAAAGCAGTAAGTGTGGAGCGAAAGAAGCGATTTGGAGACGTTAATAAAGCAAGTAAAACTCGATTTGGAGTGTTATATAATGAAAACAAAAATGATGAAGCTGTGTATTAGCAATGTGTAATGAGGAATATGTAAAAATAGTGTAGTAAAGTAGAAGCATGAAAGGTTGAGAAGTATGGTGAACGTATAGTGTTAGAAACGGAGGAGTTTAAATGTGTATTACCTCAGAGTTTACGAGTGTCTCAAAGAAGAAAATCGAATTTAAAACGCTGCTAAATACAAAGGATGTGTTCATAAGTAGTTAGGGTGCAGTCAGAAAAACAACAAAGATAGTGTCCCCAACCATATGTAAACATGCTTTAACTAGAATCATTTTACAAAGAGCGTTTATTGCTGACATTGTCAAAAGCTTCTGTAGTACTAGTTTTTCGGTAGTATTCTATCCTCATGCAGTCAATCCGTCAAGGTTAAACGGTTCCTTATTGGCTCTGCATATCTATGTTTGGGCGCGGGAACATTTTGACAAACGTCGTCATTAGTACAAAATACTACCGTCCTAGGATTTTATCCGATATCGACCTTCTTCCTCCGGATGGGAAGGTGATACTTATTATATACTTTAAGCTATCGAAACACTGAACTAGGAAATTGTAATCTCCCATAAGGAAATAGAACCCCTTTCCCAAGCTGACGTACGTTGGAACTGGCTTTAAAGAGGCGAAATTGGACTATATACAACGTATAAAAGAAGAGTATACATATTTATTGGAAAAGAACAATGACAGAGTTTAATAAACTGCGTTATATATTAGAAAATATGGACTCGTTATCTTTGGCTAAAAGGGAGAAGGGAGGAACAATGTATAGATTTAAATTAGATGTACTAAAACATAAAGAACTTATACCTGTTCAACCAACTTGTACAAATTATGTTCTTTCGATTTTCTTAACACGAGTAAATGAATGAAAAATGCATAAATCAGCATCAAAATTACGCAAATAACTAGTATCAAAAGAAACCATTCTGTTTTGAAACCCCATCATGTTGGTGCTCATCTGATAAATGATAACTCGATCTACTCACTGCGCCATGTCCAGCCGTTTGGGCAATTACCATTTGTTCGTTGAATTCTTTGGATTGCGATTTTGCCATTTTAAAACTTATTTAACTGGTGTCGAACTGGCAAACGATCGCCATGCGATAATTATATATTTATTTGTGTACTAATTTATTAAAGTACTCGGTATATCTACTGTTATTTATTTACATCTTTCCTATACTACCGTTCCATTCACTCTTCTAAACATAACTGACTATTCTCTAATTTATTATTCCTACAAGATTACGTTGTCAATTCATAGATTATTTAATTACACAATAACGATTAACATTTTATTTTAATATACTATGTAGGACGTTGCTACCATATTACAGTGTCAGGTTAACATCAAGAGAGGATTGCCAAAACTACCTGTTGCATTTTTTTTATCAGAAGTCCCAAAATTTCTACACAACGGGACAATGTCACTACCTACAAGATGGCAAAAAATCATCGAACAAAATGGCACATATACACTATAATTAAATGTAAATAAACTTTGACAAAAAATGTCTTGAGTTTTCATATAAAATGCGAAGAAACTTCTTCCTCAACCTATATATATATATATATATATATATATATATATATATATTACAAGTTGGTTTTTGCAAACTGTAAGCTAATCCAAATCACCATTTTAGACTTGAATTTTAAACCTGATTTCTATATGTAAGATGTTGGTAGAAGCTGTTTTCAAATCAACAGCTTAAACTTTCATCGAAGATATTTTCAGTTAAAACAAACTCAACAAAGGATTTTAGTATTCGTATAATTTTCAAAAACAGGGGTTATAAAAAATTTAAAAATTATATCCGTCTTAATAAGCTTAAAACGTTCAGATGGAGTAATCTGATCATCCCCATTTTATGCGCTTTAGCATGGATCTTATTAGTGTTTATTTTAATATTCTATGTAGGGCGTTGCTACCATATTACAGTGTCAGGTTAACATCAAGAGAGGATTGCCAAAACTACCTGTTGCATTTTTTTTATCAGAAGTCCCAAAATTTCTACACAGCGGGATCATGTCACTACCTACAAGATGGCAAAAATCATCGAACAAAATGGCACATATACACTATAATTAAATGTAAATAAACGTTGACAAAAAAATGTCTTGAGTTTTCATATAAAATGCGAAGAAACTTTTTTCTCAACCTATATTTATATATATATATATATATATATATATATATATATATATATATTACAAGTTGGTTTTTGCAAACTGTAAGCTAATCCAAATCACCATTTTAGACTTGAATTTTAAACCTGATTTTTATATGTAAGATGTTGGTAGAAGCTGTTTTCAAATCAACATCTTAAACTTTCATCGAAGGTATTTTCAGTTAAAACAAGCTCAACAAAGGATTTTGGTATTCGTATAATTTTCAAAAACAGGGGTTATAAAAAATTTAAAAATTATATCCGTCTTAATAAGCTTAAAACGTTCAGATGGAGTAATCTGATCATCCCCATTTTATGCGCTTTAGCATGGATCTTATTAGTGTTAGGATTTAATCAACAAAAAACCTTAAATTGTTTTAATAAAGATTTGGATACGGAACACCATATCACGTTATAACGTATTACGCAATGAATATTTTCGAGGGAATACTTGTATGTAAATAAATATATGGAATTTATGTATTGTTTACGATCAGGTATGAAATCGCACATTTACATTTTGTATAACTATCTAATTAGCGGGTTTACGTAAAACTCATTAAGGATGTTATATTATTACTATAGATATTTTTTAACGATAATATTGTATTTAAAATCATCAGTATATTTTACATTTACCTTGCTTATCTTTTAATATCAAAACGGTACTTTTGTTTTCTTTTAAATATCCTATAAATTGTAACGGATGCAACCTTAATCGGTTCCTAATGTATATTCATTACTTGTTTATTTTAAAAAGTAGTATTGTGTGTATATATACACAGCATAAATAACTCGATAACTAATTCTCCAACACATACCTGTTATTAGAACAGCAAAGACAAATCACGTCTTAAGGTATGATTATTGTTCACAAAAAACGCTGTTAAAAATTTTAATGTATTATTTGCCTTATAGCTTGACGTCATAAACCAATTCTGCTATAGAGTCAGCTGTTATTCTATGGACTCGATTTTAAACCGTTTGTTTAGTTAATTAGATAAATGTATGAGCGCTACGCTATTTTAAAAACAATAACATTATGTGGCACACGCATTTGTAGATTTAAGCTTTAGAGTTATTGATTTGCATATAGTAAACTATTGAAATCTCTTGTCTTTTTATTTCTGATATATCAATTGCGGAAAGGGAGCCTGTGCAATGCAGGATAAGTTTTGAAAAGCCTAATGCTGTCTTATGGGGGCTCTAGTATTAGAATGATATTTCAAATTTTAAGTTTTCCCCTTCATAACAATTACAGAAATCTACATCTCCTTTTTTTTAAATATAGTAGTAGATGGAGCCACGCACACAACTAAATGGCGTCACAAACAAGAGGTCTATGCAGTCGGGCTAAGACTCTGTGACAAGTTTAAGAGTCCTAACGGAGTATTATGAGATTGTATGCGGGTTCGATTAATAGAATGCTATTTCAAATTTCACACTATAACAGTTAAATCTACTTTTAAAATATACTACTAGGTGGAGCCACAATCAAACTCTATTACAGAAAAGGGTTAGACCCTGAAACAAGTTCCGAAGCCCTATAGCTCCCTTGCGAGATGGAATCGGTCCCCATTATTAGAATACTGCTTTAAATTTTAAGTTTCCCGCCATAATAAACAAGGGGACCCGAACAGGAGCAAGGTCCTGTGAGCAATTTCCGGCCCCCTGTAGTCTTACGAGATGGAATCGGGCCCCCATTATTAGAATACTATTTTAAATTTGAAGTTTTCCCGCCATAATAAACAAGAAGACCCGAACAGGGGCAAAGACCTGTGAGCAATTTCCGGATACCTATAGTTGGCTTGCGAGATGGAATCGGGCACCCATTATTACAAATTTTCCGCCATAATAAACAAGGGGGCCCAAATAGGGGCGAAGACCCGTGAGCAATTTCCGGCGTCCTATAGTTGTCTTACGAGATGGAATCGGGCCCCCATGATTAGAATACTGTTTCAAATTTCAAGTTACAGGGAGCTACATCTACTTTTAAAGATATACCACTAGGTGGAGCTACGATCAACCTATACTGCAGAAAACATTCATTAGTTATAAAAATACATCACTCGATGGCGCCACAAGCAATCAAACAAGACCAATACATCAGAATACAGATCCTTAGGCCTCGAAAACAAAAGTGGCCGCCACCAATCAAAAATCTTGGCCTTCTCTTAGGTTCTCTAATCAAAGCGTGCAGCCTGGTGCAGTATACACGCGCAGGACCCAGCCGGGCGTGGGCATGGCCACGTGGTGAAAGTGGGCGTGGCCTATGACGGTACAGGTGAGGGTATGACGTCACAACAAAGTCCTAGCGGAAAAGTGCACCCATTCCACTAGCAACAATTAATAGAACGTAAAAATGAAGTCTATGAATTCAAGTTAACACTAGGCTAGTAATTTTGGTAAATAAATTTATACTGCTTGTGTAGCCTAATTGTTTATATAAACGCAACACTTTGAAAATTCGCAAGCGGATATTGCTAAAAAAGAACTTCTGCGATTAGATATCGAAAACTCATTAAATGTTTTTCAAAAACAGCACCCTGATATTCGACAAATGATTCGGAACTTTTGAGGAAATTGTGTGCAAAAAATATGCACAACCAGTCAAAAAATAAAAGTGGAAAGAAGTTCTTGCTTCTGTTGACAAACAATGGGCCGAGCTTTTTAACCACTTCAAGACTGAAGATATACTACACAACATATTAAAAATTGTGCATGTGTTTACCAGGTTCCAACGCCTCCATTGGAAGTATTTTTTCTAATATGTATATGATTCAGTCCAGCAAAAAAACTAGTCTTACGGTAAGAACTTTAAAAGGACTTTTAATGACAAAACGTAATTTTTAAAAGAATTGCCTCGATTTTGTTAAGTATTTCCAAAATCGCCCAGATATTTTACGAATGGTGCATTCAATGGAAAAATGTACAAATGAGTAACGTTTCACTTGCCATTTATCAACCATATACTTTTAAAAACCGAAGCAAAATACAGAATTAAGTAGATTTAAAAACAAATTTTTGACAAATTATGACATGGGACATCTAAAAACTTAGCATAAATATTCGCTACATTTTCCACTTAGGCTAGACAGACTCATATTTTTGTGTCCAATTTAAAAGAAATTTCTTCCTCCCCTTTGCCTCACTGAGGAGTATTTGGTACCCGCAGACTCTTCTGGTGATGCGTCCATGTCTCATATTTCCTATTTATATAAATGCTCACCTTACCTTTATCCCTCTACCACACGTAAGTAAAAACCTTTCCAGAATAATAACACAGAATCGACGAAACCCGTGTAACAAAACGGTACATTCTTCATATGAATGCTACTTTATAAGCTTTATCTTTATTACCACAATTATAGTGCTTTTGGCAACGCAGTCTCTATTGGGTAAAAAGAAAGTAAATAGTTTGCTACCCATTTGGCTGCTTCTGTTTTAAAAAATCTTAACCTTAAATCTGGGTTTTGAATATAATTAAAATTTACAAGTAAACTTTCTATCAACTCTTATGAATAGTTCAAGATGTCTATTGAAGTTAATAAAAATATAATTAAATAATTCAAGTAGCATTAATGTAAATAGAAATCTTTTCCTCTTATCAATGTAAAAGTAAACGCAATAATCTAGTTAATATTTTTTAAAATTGTGTTCAGATATTATAATTATTATTAAATAAATTTTACTTTTAACTTCACAAATTTTGAAAATTATCAGTTTTGTAAGCGACTGATCATCTTAAGTATTTTTTCTTATAAATTCACAGAAATGAACAGTGAAATATTTTGATTTTATTTATCAAACTTGCAGGATACGGACTCTCTTAAACGACTAAATTATGGAACTGACGTAGCTCAGATCATCATGCCCAAATAATCTCTGTTAATAAAAGCGTCATTGGTAAAACTTACTTGTCAACAAAACATTATAAACTTATTTATAATAATAGTCATATCCTAGAATTTTTAAAATATTTGAAAACTCTTAACTGGGCGTATGTGTTCAACTCGACAAATAAAACCAAAATACAAGTCCAATTCTCATTCCTAAACCCGGAAAACCTTCCAACGAAATTGGTTCCTATAGGTCAATTAGCCTGTTGCCCGTTTTAAGTAAGCTACTGGAAAAATTATTGGCCAATAGACTCACTCTGATCCTGGCAGAACGCAATATTATCCCAGATCATCAGTTTGGCTTTAGCCAACCATTCTACTATTCAGCAGGTTCACAGTTGTAGACACAATTAACAAGGCCTTAGAAGAAAAACAATATTGTACAGCAGCCTTCCTAGATGATAGTCAGGCCTTCGACAGAGTTTGACACATGGGTCTATTTAAAACTAAAAGCATTCTTATCTCATCCTTTTACAATATCCTTAAATCCTATCTTGAAGAACGATACTTTCAGGTTAAAGTTGACAAGACCAAACAGAGCTACACCAATTAAATCAGGCGTACCACAGGGCAGTGTACTTGGCTATCTTGTACCTCATATTCACATCAGACTTTCCAACTAATCCTCGCACATTTACTGCTTCCTTTGCTGATGATAAAGTACTTATGGTGAAACATAGAAATCCTGTCGAGGCTGCTAATTTTCTACAACAGAGCTTAGATGAAGTAATAAAATGGACCAAAAAATGGCCGTTAAACTTAACGCATCAAAATCTTTCCACATAACATTTACAAAATGCAAAGGAACATCCCCAGCAGTCATTATAAATAATACTCCACTAACTCGAGTATCAGAGGTTAAATACCTAGTCTGCACCTTGACAAGGGCCTGACATGGAAATCCACATCTGGAAAAAGCGCAAACAGCTTGAATGAAATTGTAAACACTACTGGCTCTTGGTAAGAAATCCAACTTATCGTTAACCAACAAGCTCCTCGTCTACAAACAGTCTTCAAACCATCTGACCTGTGGCATCCAGTTGTTACAGCAGCCTACTCCAACATCTTAATGTTAGAAAGATTTCAGTGTAAAGTGCTACGTGCCATGTGATGCGCCATACTTTGTGAAATGCAGACATTTTACGTGACCTAAAAGTTGATACGGTCAAAAATGTGATTAAAAATTTCAGTATAAAATACCTAAGTAACCTAGAACAACATCCTAACGTGTTAGCTCTAAATCTAGTAGACAATAGTGAAAATATTCAAAGGTTACATAGATACAAACCGTCGACCTGCCTCATAGATTTAACTAATTAAATTAAATTACTGTTATACCTACCTTACTTTAAGTAACTTCTGTATTGTAAACCGATGGGTTTCAATCTTCATGCCATTGTTCCATGTCATTTTATCTACTAATCTAAATTTTGCTTATTGTTACAAAACAGATTGCAAAATAAAACTACTTAAATAAAAAAAAAGAAAAAAATTGATGAGAATACTCATAAATCTCCCAAGGCGGGCTAACTTAACAAGAGTGAAAGGAGTAATGAACTTGCCCGCAAGATTTAAGTAGGTAATCTGAAGCTTGTTTACATATTAGTTCTGTTCTGAAAATTAACTATGTATTATCTTTGTTTTAAACAAAGGTATTATGCAGTTGTTCAGATTTTATTGAAGCTTGAGTTTAATAAAAAAAAATTTAATATGTAGGTACCTATATTATAACTAGAGTGAGGATTTTATGCAAAATGCATATCGCTTATTTTTTATAGTTGAAGAATATCGTTTTGTTTTTAGACGAATTGCACTAAATGCAATCATTTGACATTAATTAATTTTTGCATATTTCGCCAAATACTGCATATATTGCAATTTTATGCATATTTTGCCTTTTTATTCATAATTAACATATATTTCGCATTTTTTCTATATCTTCCAAATTCGCTTTAAAATGCATTATTCTAACTTATTTTAAATTTTGTTATTGTGTCTAACTAAGAAATGTATTTTTATATGAATAAGACAGGTTTAAAGAAAGATTATTACCTGCAGTTAAGTGCAACGTTAATACTTCCGGATTATGAAGTTTCAATGCCGCTATTTCGTAGTATTTGAAAATTCCAATGGTACCTAAGTAGATAGTTAAAGCATTGATTGAGAATTCCCTCAATCAAGGGTTAAAGTTATTTGGACTTTTCAAGGTAAGTGTTTAGTTAGTTAATCCTTCTTGAAAATAATTTGAGAGTAACGGACAAAATGCAAAATTTTAAACATTCTTTGGGCGAAGACGTACCTGAATGGTACGGCTTTGTTAAGTGAACTTCAAGATGCCGAAAGTTAAAAATAGTTTAGTTCAAGTATGGATAAAAATATATCCGAGCTACGTCTGGATGATGAAAAGTGTTTTGCATAGCCTGTGGAAAAATAGTAAGTACCATTACATATTTTTAATTGATTTTGGAAATTAAACCCTTATTAATTGATGTAGGTTATTGAATTCACCGTTTTATCAGTTTTTAAACGCAATTAGATACTTATTTTTAAAATTAATTTTTCCTTAGATCATGTGCAAAGGAAATCTCAAGTTACAAGCACATTGAAACCTCTCTTCATAAAGAAAATTAGAAACATTTAAGAAAACAAAAGTTTGTCAGACACCTTTGCGCCAGTCGTTGTTTCAAGAAACGGCCAAAAGAAATGCACAAGAGGAATTTAATTTCGAATTGTGTAGTACTTGTTAAAGCCAATATTCCATTAAAGAAATTGAAATCCTAGTTTTAGGTCATTTTAGACAAAATTAGTAAAAGCAATGCCAGATGAAAGCACGCTTCGAAAAAGGTATATTAATGATTTATATCTTGAAACTATGGGGCATATAAAGAAAATTACAAAAAATAAATATCTTTATTTTATAGTAGATGAATCTACAGATTGTTGCGGGCGATATGTTGCAAATTTAATGATTGGTGATTTAAGTGAGGCGCAGTCTAGTATATCATATTTAATCGCTTCCAAAGTTCTTGAGAAAACCAATCATGCAACAATAGTTCGCTTTATAAACGAAGCTTTCATGCAATTTTTTATTCCTGATATTGTTGCAACAGATAAAATAGTTTTAATGCTGTCTGATGCACCGTATATGGTAAAAGCTGAACAGCAATTAAAATTATTTTATGAAAATTTAATACATGTAACATGTCTCGCACATGGTACTAATAGAGTAGCAGAAACAATTCGTAATCAATTTCCATTAGTAAATAGTTTAATAAGTAGTATAAAGAAAGTGTTTTTAAAAGCTCCGTTACGAATTCAATTGTACAAAGAAAGGTTACCTAATATTCCTCTACCACCAGAGCCTGTGATTACGCGTTGGGGTACTTGGTTAAATGCAGCTCTTTTTTATGCAGATCATTTGGAAAAAATAAAGGAGTTAGTTTTAGAAATTTCTGATAATTCAAGTACTTACGTTCAAAAAGCTCAATCCATTTTAAAGAAAACACAATTGTGCAATGAGCTGGCATTTATGAAAGCAAATTACTATTTTTTACGTTCAACCATTGCTAAATTAGAAACGGAAGCATTGTCATTAAATGAATCTATGCAAATAATTAATAAATTTCAACAGCTGATTTCTGCTGTTTCAGGAAATATTGGTAAAACTATTTCTAATAAATTAAATGAAATTTTACAAAAAAACAGTGGATATCAGTTGTTACTAAAAGTTAATAAAGTTCTGAAACTTGAGGAAAATTCCGATGATCTTGTTATAAATTTAGATTTGGCCATATTAGCCGCATTAAAATATGCACCCATAACTTCTGTGGATGTAGAAAGAAGTTTTCTTTGTACAAAACATACTATCGGACAGACGCCAAAATTTTCTGCCCGAAAACTTGGAAAAATATTTAGTTATAAATTGTTTTGCAAATAGTAATGAGAGGGTGTAATCTTTATAAATCTATAGCGTATAAGTAAATATGTAGTTTTTAAATAACACATAATTTTGAATGTTAAAATAATAAGTTTGTATGCAATTTATCTTTTTCATATTAAAAAATTACAAGCATATATACTTTTTTTATATATTAATGTTATAATTTGGAATTAACACAGGTAAATAGAAGATTCAATATTTATGCATATTTTGAATTAATAATGCATTTTTGATGCATATTTTAAGGTTTTTAAGTGCATATATATGCACATATTTCGGCATTTTATAGTGCATAAAATCCGCTCTCTAATTATAACTATAGGTATATCAGGCGCAATGTAACTTTATTAGTTTTGTAGGTAGCGGACCGCGAAAATTATATTATTTTATTATAAACGTTTGTCAAATCGCAATTGTTACCACGATGAAAAAGTTAATTAGTGGATTTTTAATATCTTGATAATACGTCGTAATTTACTAATGTTTTCAAAATATTTTTATCTAAGGAATGTAGGATTGTTTGTAACTAATATGTATGTAAACACATGTTAGGGGGTGAGTGGCAGGTGCACGCTTAAAAATGCTTTACTGAAGGGGCGTAACAAATCACTGGAATTTTTCTTATGCGCGCTCTTGATGTAAAAATGTCATGGGTCTAATGATTAATTGTGGCGAAACGGGCCACAATGAAAAGATATCTTTGTTACTGAGAAACTCGAGACCGGTAGATAGAAGGTTGTTACAGACCAATGCATGTTTTTAAAATTAAGATGTCGTGCAATAATTACTACGAAACTATTTCAACATAAGTTAGCGTTTCTTGTTTTTTTTTATTACTTTTGAAAGATGGGTTGGTTTTTCGCGAGTAGGTATAGTTATGTTTGGATCGGGGTTACAGCGATCTTTTTAAATCGAGCCAGATCAATTTTTGGGTTATTTAAATCCCTTCATTGTAAACAGTTTATCTTTTAAATTATTCATGCGTGTACATATTTCTTTTGAATTCGCCAACACTAAGTTGTCTTTTCTTTCGGGGCTAAATCGCGTCTATTAACGATTTGTGGCTGCGATCAATTAAGGCAATATTTATTCTAGTGTAAGTATGTATTTTTATATAACTGAAAGCTAGCAGCAAATAGTTTTACCGGTCTAGATAATATATTTAATATCAAAGATTGTCTTGCAAATGTACCTTATTCGTACGCGGACTCATTAAGCTGAAATCTGCTAAAATAAAAGGACAGCACAGGGCACTCACTGCCAATTAGCATTGTTGATTGTTGTTTATATTTATAATGGTGGAAAGGTGGCTGGTGAATGGGTATAGGACGCCGCAGGTTATTAATTGTAAGAGGCAATTGCCTCCCAAGCCAGACACCTCGAATTTTATATTTATTGTTTTTATATGTTGTATAGGAGAATGTGTAACCGGAGAGAGAGAGGAGGGGAGAGGGAGGGAGGGGGGAGAGAAAGGGTGGGCGGGAGGTAGGGAGAGAGAGAGAGAGGGAGGGAAAGAGAGAGAGAGAGACGGTATGTTGCTAACACAACGCACTCAAACTTATATATATATATATATATATATATATATATATATATATCGGTCACGAGGTTATAACGTACCCTTGTAAGGCTTTGTTTTAATGAGTTTAAATGAGGTTAAATTATTTGCCTGCGAGCTGGTTTCTCTTTTGTATGTGCTTTATTACAATGTGACTTAAGTACGTTGTGCTTTAGATGTCACTAAACAATTGGTTAATTTTTAGATTCCTTGTCTGCTTCCTTTTGATCCTCGCATTTACCTTAGTACCTGTGCAATTTTACTGTTATTTCATTTTATACGTACCGTGATTTGCTTTATTATTTTATGTGCTTATTTACTTAAAGACCGCCATGATTGGTTTTTAAAAAGGGCCACATGTTTGGTGTTACGATTTTTACTATGATTTTTATTTTGATTATTTATGACCCAAGTGTGAGTGTGACTATTTTTTTTTTATTGTTGTGTTTCTGTGTAACTAAACTGCCTTTTTTATTCATTTTCTCTTAATGTTATGATTTCGTACGCACTTTAATCTGATTTAATGGTGTTTTGTTATATATTTAATCTTTTTATTGTTTTTTTTTGTTATTTGATTTATTAATGTACTTGTGCAATTGCTTATTTATGAATAGAGTGGGTTTTATTGGTGGTTCTTCCCCACAATAGTAGATTAACGGGCTGAACCACCTGTGCGCCAAGTTCGTTGATTTTAATTTGAGTAGTTTCATTTTTTTTTACCTGCCCGCACCTCATCTAGACCATCTCATTTAGATAGCATAACGTACCTAACACTAGACGGCCATTTCGTTGGATCAGGTTTGAGATTTGCGAGTAATAAATATCAGACTTGTAAATAAATGCTAATGTTTTAATTATTGCCCGGAAAGTCAAAGTAAGGCAGGCAATTAATTTGAGTATTTGTTTGTTCATTTGAAGGTAGTACTGGAATATCAAGTTTTGGAAATGATTATTAAAAATTTTGTTAATAATTATTTGGTGGGAGTGGGAATCCATAAGTAGGGAAATTTTATTCTTAAAAACAAGGGTGGCAGTAAAAGTGACAACTAGGTTGTTCTACTTTTGTGTAAAGAAATTTGTCTACGGTTAAGAAAAATAGATCCTTTAAGTGAGTCTATGATTTAAGTAATATCTAAATAAATAGTTTTTGTGATTTTTTAATTAATATTTGTAGGTATGTAAACGTTTTACAAACTTAGTGAATAGTTCAAGATGTCAGCTGAATTTAATAAAAATATAATTAAATTGGAACCTAAAGAAGAAGGACCAATCGATTTATTCCTCACACAACAACATGTCATTATAAATAATGATATAAAACAAGAAATTTTGGATTCTGATAATATAAAATGTGAATTTGCAAATACTTCTAACATTAAAGGCTGTGATTTTTATTTGATAAATCATATTAATACAACTGAAGTTGAGTCTAATGTGATACACCCTTCACTTGTGTTATATCTATGCAATCATTGCGACTATTCTACAAATTTAAAGAAGCACCTGAGAAGACATCTAATGGTCTGTGCTTTAAGTTCTAATTACAAATGCAATCAATCTGATTCATCAAGGGTGAGAGCCAATTTAAAACATCAATTAAAACACACTTTAAGTACTAATTACAAATGTGATCAATGTGAGTATTCATCAAAAAGTAAGGGCAATTTAAATCAACATCAATTAATACACAGTTTGAGTATTAGTTACAAATGTGATCAATGCGATTATTCATCAAAAGTGAAACGCAATTTAAAAGTACATCTCTTAATACACTCTTCAAGTACTAAATACAGATGTGATCAATGTGATTATTCATCAAATGTGCAGCGCAATTTAAAACAACACCAGTTGGTTCACACTCCAAGTACAAATTACAAATGTGATCAATGTGATTATTCATCAAATCTGCATCGCAATTTAAAACAACACCAGCTGGTTCACAATCCAGGTGCTAATTTTCAATGTGATCAATGTGATTACTCATCAAGACTGAAATGCAATTTGAATAGACATCAATTAATTCATTTCTCATGTACTAATTACAAATGTGATGAATGTGAGTATTCAACAAAATTGAAGGGAAATTTAAAACAACATCAATTAATTCACTCTTCAAGTGCTAGTTACAAATGTGATCAATGTGATTATTCATCAAAAGTGAAGCGCTATTTAAGAAATCACCGATTAATTCATACTTCAAGTACTAATTACAAATGTGATCAATGTGATTATTCATCAAATGTGCAGCGCAATTTAAAACAACACCAGTTGCTTCACACTCCAAGTACTAATTATAAATGTGATCAATGTGATTATTCATCAAATGTGCAGCGCAATTTAAAACAACACCGGTTGGTTCACACTCTAAGTACTAATTTTAAATGTGATCAATGTGATTACTCATCAAGATTGAAATACAATTTGAATAGACATCAATTAATTCATTTCTCATGTACTAATTACAAATGTGATGAATGTGAGTATTCAACAAAATTTAAGGGAAATTTAAAACAACATCAACTAATTCACTCTTCAAGTACTAATTACAAATGTGATCAATGTAATTATTCATCAAAACAGAAGGGCAATTTAAAACAACATCAATTAATACATACTTTAAATATTAATTACAAATGTGATCAATGTGATTATTCATCGAAAGTGAAGCGCAATTTAAAAAAACATCATTTAGTACACTCTTGAAGTACTAACTACAAATGTGATCAATGTGATTATTCATCAAATGTGTAGCATAATTTAGAACAACATCAGTTACCACGAATCTGATAAATGTGATTATTCATCAAAATTGAAGGGTATTTTTAAATAACATTAATTAATCCACCTTTTATATATGTATTAATTACAAATCACATCAATGTGATTATTCTTCAAAAGTAAAAGCTAATTTAAAACAAAATTAACTAGTTCATTCTTCAAGTTCTAGTTACAAATGTGATAAATGTGGTTATTCATCAAATTGGAAGGCCAATTTAAAACAACCCCAATTAACACATATTGTAAGTACTAATTACTAATTTGATTGTTCATCAAAATCGTAGAGCAGTTTAAAACAACATCAATTAATTCACACTTCAAGTACCTGCTAATCACCGACGTGATCAATTTTAAGTACTAATTACCAATGTCACCAATGTGATTATTCATCAAAAATAAATCGTATTTTAAGAAATCATATATTAATACATACTTTAAGTACTAATTACAAGTGTGGCCAATGTGATTATTCATCAAAATCGCAAAGCAGTGAAACAACATTAACTCGCACTTCAAGTATTAATTACAGTGGTGATCAATATGATTATCCATCAAAATTAAAGAGCAATTTAAAATAACATCATGTAATTGCTATTTCAAGTACATGGTTAATGTGATTATTCATAAAAATTGATGGGCAATTTAAAACAAATTATACACACTTTAAAAGTTACCTATTTGCTTTAATCAATTTTTGTAAGTATTTATGTATTACACCAAACTACTTTACGTAATTGGCATTAACTGCTTTTTTACATTATTCTTAATTATTTTTAGATTCTGAACTATTTAAGATTTAATAAATTCTACATTTAACATGAACTAATATAATTTGTATTCCTTAAATGTAATATGATATCAATAACCATTGACACAGTCGCTCTTATGAAACGTTAGTAACCATTTGCCGCAACATATGTGGTAGTGGAAACGAGAAAATATCAGATGCAGGGGAGCACGAAAATTACACTTGCTCAAATAGATTATGTTTTCCAGATGACAGACCATTGCCAGGTAGTACCAAACCGGTACCATATGTAATAATTGCTGATGCAGCCTTTCGATTGTTACGTTTCTAACGTAAACTATTACGGTTGTTTATGTATATAAATTTTCCTTTTCAGGGATTACGTATGAAAGATCTTTCACCGTCCCAGAGAGGCGATTTACGTGTTATTAATAATTCTAGACAATTTAAAGGTGAATTTGTCACAAGTAAATCTGGCGACTTGCCCTCGTCAGTGTCAATATTCATAATCACACTTGCGCTCAATTTATGCAGTTCCACTATTTTTCGGTATATATATATATATATATATATATATATATATATATATATATATATATAAAACTTCTGCATATACCAGTCTTTGTTTGGAATTTAGAAATAAATTTAGGTTTGTTGAGGGAATTGTCGTTTAATTGCTATTCCTGTTGCTCCCTGTTTCATGCTTTACTGGGTCTCTCTTTCACGGATTAATAACTTATCTTTTCTTTCTTTAAAGCTTGTGGCGCTTGTTTCTTGTCTGTTCTCCCTATCTGTCTGTCTACCATTTCGTTATTGTTTTGTAACTAACCTAACCATCTTCTTTATTTTTATCCACAGTTCAAAACATCCACGTTATCCGTGTGCTCTGCGGTCTCAGGACCGTTTGGCTGATTTGCTAGTCGAGCTAACTATTTCCTCTCCTTTTTTTGTGTCGTGGTTAGCTAGGCTGTTTTACATTAGTTTAGACACAGGCACGCACAGACAGATACTCAGACACAGAAACACAGACACAGACTCACGGACACAGAGACACACAGACACAAACAATCAGACACCGAGACACACACACAGACAGACATACGGGCACACGGCACAGACACACGGGTACACGGACACAAGGACACGCACACACACACTCGGACACACAGACACACACAGCCACAGATGTACAGACACAGAAAGACACACACACACACACAACAGGCACACAGGCACATAGACACACAGACATACAGACACACAGATTCACAGACACAGTCACACAGACACACAGACTCACAGACACACAGAAACACAGGCACACAGTCACAAAGACACACAGACTCAGACACACACACACACACACACACACACAGGCACACAGACAGACTAACTGGCTGACTGACTGACAGACAGACACGTAGACATGCAGACAGTCAGACACAAACTCACAGACAGACACACAGACGTACAGTCACAAAGACACACATACACAGTTACACAGACTCAGATACATACACACAGAAACATACAGACAGATAGACACAAACACACAGACAGACACAGACACAGTCACAAAGACACACTGACAGACTCACAGACACAGATACATAGATACATAGACACACACACACAAACACACGCCCACGCGCGCAGCACGCATACACACACGCACCCACGCTCGCGTGCGCCCACCCACACACACACACAAACGCATACACACACGCGCGCAGCACGCACACACACGCTCGCATGCACCCACCCACACACACACACACACACACGCACCCGTACACCCACCCATACACACACACACAGACACCCACACACACAACCCAAACACACACACACACAGACACTGAGGCACACAGACAGACAGACTAGCTGGCTGACTGACTGTCAGACAGACACGTAGACATGCAGACAGTCAGTCAGACAGACACAAACAGACAGACAGGCGGACAGGTAGACGGACAAACAGACAAGAAAACAGACAGACAAATATGCACAGGTACACAGACACACACATACGGACACCGAGACACACGGATACACAGACCCACAGACACGCAGACACACAGACACACAGGCATACAGATACACAGATACACAGACACAGACACACAGAAAGACAGACACACAGAGACACAGACACACAGGCACACATACACTCTGACACACAGACACAGAGACACACAGGCACAGATACACAGTCACACAGACACACAGACACAGAGACAAACAGACACACATGCATTCAGGCACAAAGACAGACACACTGACACTCAGACACGTAGACCCATAGACCCACAGAGACACAGACACCACACACACACACACACACACACACACACACACACACACAGGCACAAAGACACAGACACAAAGACACATAGACACAGACTCACAGACACACAGAAACACAGGCACACAGACATACAGATACACAGACAGACAGACACACTGACACACAGACACAAACACACACACACACACGGACGCACAGAGACGCAGGCACACAGACACACACACACACACACATACACACAGACACACAGACACACTGACATACAGACGCACAGACACGCAGACACAGATACACAAACACAGACACACACACATTGGCATAAAGGCAGTCATACAGACAGACACGGGCACACGGACACCAGAACACACGGATACACAAGGACACAAGTACATACGGACACGCACACACAGACAAACAGACACACACACAGACACAGATACACATAGACACACGGACGCACAGACACCGAGACACGCACGCGCGCGCACACACGCACGCACGCACACACACACACGCACACACGCACGCACGCGCGCACACACACGCACACACACGCACACACACACACACACACACAGCACACACACACACACGCACACTGACACACACACACACACACACACACACACACCCTGACACACAGGTACGCTGACACAGATGCACAAACACACAGACTCACAGTCCCACAGATACACAGACACACAAACACAGACACACAGATACACACGCACGCACGCACACACACACACACACACACACACACACACACACCACACACACACACACACACACACACACACACTGACACACAGGTACGCTGACACACAGGCACACAGATGCACAAACACACAGACTTACAGTCCCACAGATACACACACACAAACGCACGCACCCACGCACGCACGCACGAACACACACGCACACACCCACGCACACGCCCATGCACACACACACGCACACACACACGCGCACACACGCACGCGCACACACACGCGCACACGGAAAATCACAAACACAAGAAATCGAAATCCAAAAATTCGCAGACACCAAAAATCGTAAACACGAAAAACGAAAACGAAAATTCGCAAACAAGAAAAAACGAAATCGAAGAGCGCAAACACGAAAAATCGCAAACTCGAAAAACAGAAACGAAAAATTCACAAAACATGAAAAACGAAAAAACGAAAATTCGCAAACACGAAAAGCGAAAACGAAAATGGCAAACACGAAAACACGCAGACACGCAAAGCTGCAGAATCTGGTCTATAAATAAAATAATTCTTTCTTTATATGCTTTTATTCATTCCTTATACCCAAATGGAAGAGTATCAAAGTTTACAATTCTCCGTCGCTTAGAATAACTTATTCTATATTGTTTAGATTCAGGTCTACTTAATACATTGTAGCACCTATCTCTAACTAAAAGAGAGTCTTTACTATTACTAAGCACCATATCCTTCATCACTTCAAAATTTATAGCACGAGAGTTTTTATAGTTTAAGTTAATACCCTTCACTTTACACACGGATTTAATTGTTTGATCATCGGCTGAAAACACATTATTACTGTAGTTTTTCGGTCCTGCACTAACAAACTCAGCTATATAGCTTCCTCCACCGTACGCTTCCAGCTCCTCGGTCATCTGACCAAGGAAATCTTCGCAAGTTGGTTTCCAGTCGTCGGGTTTTGCGACAAATATGACAATGTCTGTATCATAATACAGAACGCGGCGGTCTAGTTTCTCCAGGTAACTATATAATTCTAAACGCGCATGAGCTGTCGTGTAAGCGGCTATGGACACATTAATAGTTTTTTGTGATTGACCTTCACCTTCCCGTCTATCCCAATTTACCATTACTACATTATCATTAATAGGGGTAATGGATTGTACCTGAACCAGAGGATCCGTAAACAGTTTGAGGAAATCCTTTGGCTCAGATACAATACTACACTGAGTTAAATTTTCGCGTTGACCAAACTTACCCCAAAAATAATTCAGCATCAGTTTGGCCAAGTACCTTAAACAGGGGTTTTTCTTAATATTATTAGCGTCTAGGCGAATTCCCTCCTCATAATATTCAGTTATGTACTGAGCCTTCTCGACTTCTGTCGTGCAATGGCTAGGCCACTCTGAGCATTCCTGCTTGAGTTTCAGGAAATTATCGATGTAACCACTAAACAATCCTTCCTGTTTCGTCGCTTTATTATAGGTGGTTACCTCATACTCCCAAATCTCGAAAACGTCCAAAACTTTATAGTTTTTAGAGATAGCCTTACGCAGCTCGTCAGCTACAAACGTCCCAACGAAACTGCGTTCGATTTCACTATGCCCACACTCCCTTGATTTAACTCAGAACCATAAGTTCTACATAACAAAAACAACTTGCCATGCATTTTTAGGGGTAAAACAGGGTGGTAGAGATTAGAGGGCGGTAGTACTCGACATTTAACTAAACCCTCCACCGTGTCCAATGAAATGTGCTTACAATCTAAACCTACATGCAATCTCGGATGACCTACAGGATACCTTACAATATTTATTTACATAGGGATATAATGAGCACACGTCATAATATATGATTTTCTCACTAATACCGTCACATTCATGATATAGTTTACTGGCATTAGTGCGGCCACCGTAAAACGCGTTTCGTGGATTTAAAGGTTCGTCATCTTGGTCACCTAGATTCTGTATAAACGCTCTTAACTCATCGTTTGCAAGTATTTGTTTTTTAAATTCGCATTTCCACTAGGTTATACCCGCGCTCGCGTAGAAACCGGGACCTCGCCGCCGTGTTCTCGTTTCGGGCGAGCATGGAAGCACCAAGCTTAGGATCAATATTAGCCTGGTTGGGAAAGCATTCCTCGCAACCGTGCCAATACCACCCCTGAAATTCGTAAACGGTATTTGACCCTGCGCAATAACGATCGACCTTAACGCCTTCAGGTGTTCTAAATTCACGAGCTTTCCCTGCGTGCTGTATTCTCATTTGCTGTGAATGTTCAATCCAACGTAACCACTGTATTGCGACCTTTGATTGGTTGTCGGCGCGTCTATACCCGACTTTTGGAATGAGCCCGATTTTGTTTTCTTTGAGGAAAAGCCTACGAAACACTTTATTGCGAGCGCTAGCAATTGTAGTAGCATCCTCAAACGGATCGACTTTATTTTGGGTCGTGAAGGTGCCCCAGAAACTAATACAACCTTTAACGAGAATCTTAACATCCATTAGGCAATATTTCACAATTTCTTCACTCATCTTAAAAACATGATTACTTTGAGTCGCGTGCCAACCTAAAAGTTTTTGCCTCTCTTTCTCAGACATCTGATCTGCACAATAATATTCAAGCGGTGGTAAAGGACCCTCGTAATTCTGATTCTCGGATGTGTTGAAGAGAAATGGGAAATACCCCTTGGACTCGGGGAAATTGAAAGTTTTCGGAAATGCTGAGAGCGGTGCTGGGATGAAATTAAGGGAGTCAATAAACCTAATATCGTCGCACTGAACGGAAATTAGTTTTAAACCGTTGGTGATGACTTTAGGTCTCCACCGGTTATTATCAGTTAACATGCATCTAAGCACAAAACACCCATTGTATTCCTGCATGTTATGCGCAATGCATGTAACTTTAAATTTTCGCGCTCTCTCGGCAACATACGACAGAAACGATTCAACGGGATTTTCCCTGAAAATGTGCATTCTTTCACTAGAAGTCGAGCATCGCTCATCCAAATTGTCGATGCGCTGAATAGAAGTGGAACAAACATTCGCGGCCACGCATAGATTGGGCTCATGCAGAAATCGATCATTCGCCCTCTCACATACCTTCTCTTGCGTGCACTCCAAATCGTAAAAGATAAACAAAGATGGTTTACCATTTCTACCGTTGCGTCGCACCTTGTTAACAGGCATGTAACAAAGATGACCAATAGGCTTTTCGTTCATGCACGTGGAGCACTTCAATTGTTTTCAGACACTTTAAACACCTACGCAATGTTTCACATAGTTTAGCATCCTTATGGTTTCTAAGGCATTCCTGCCCGTAAAAATCTCTTTTGCAATCATTGCACGCAATTTTAGGATTTTGAATGGAACACGGTGGTTTTTGATGACAACTAGGACATCGATACATACATTTCGCATGCCGTTTTTTGTCATTACAACGCTTTTTGCACTGTTCGCAGTAATAACTACAAGTAAATGCTGAATTGAGACTAGTAATTGCGTTATAGTGCTCATCCTCGAGTATTAAATTTAAAACTACCCTACCCGGTTCCCTAGAACCTTCAAAATAAACTCAAATCACCTACGCGCGAATTATAAACTACAACGGTATATGAAGCTAAATGATTTTGAAATGTTTGAATGTGTTCGTAACTACCACCCTGACTAAGATCTACAGAGCTGTTTTGGCAGAGTTGTACAGCTCGTGCCTGAAGTAAGGGATAACCCAATGCCATGCTACTCCGCATTGTATCGTTAATTCTAAACGCTATTGCTAGGAGTATGGCTCGTGCTAAACAATTGTTTTCGTTGATTGCTGCGGGGGCAACAATAATACCCTACTTTTTAACCTTACAAAAATTTTAAACCCGTCAAATTTTTACGTCCATAGCCTACAGGTACCGACACTCTATCCACATTTAAAACTAATAAGTCACTCGAGAAAAAACTAGCATTGCTCTGCACTACCTTTTCAAGTAGTGCCATTATCACTTTCACCGACAGCTGGTCCACTCTTCTAAATGACAGACCAATTGGTTTGTCCGGGAAATTCGACTTTCTTAACGTAACCCCTACACGGTCTGACGGAGCTGCATCCTAGACAGTGTATGCATACAACTCATCGAATGCACTCTACAAAAAGATATGTATTAGATAAATAGGATTTTTAGTAAATGGTATATTTTACCTGTAGCCAGCGAAACGTGTCTTACAAGTTAACACCTAATCAATGTATAAATAAATTTCGTATGTTAAACAATCTGTAGATAGGAATTAAAATAAATGTAATAATTTTAATAACAATCTCATTTGATAAAAATACGCTAATAAAGTAATATGGGGAAATACAGTCAATTTTGTCGCGCACGTAATTATTACCTAATCAATCCTTTAAATGAGTTTTATATCATTCAAATATCTGATAAACAAGCTCTAATAAATGTTAATAGTAGACACAGATTAAATAAACTATCTTTTACATCTAATGATTATCTGCGCACCCTTATCAGAATACAGATTTAAGATCATCTTATAGGGCAACAGATTAGGATCGAGAATTTCCCCGGGCTTAAAAAAAAAATTAATTAATTAATAAAAAATGATCAACAAAAAACGACCCTACACGTAGGCATGAAAAAAAATCAAAAAGGCCTTAATCAGGGTTGAAATTCCCATCAAGGGCTGAAAATGACCACCGAAAAGAAACCATAAAATAAGGGTGAAAAATACACCCCCTCAAGTAAGCGAGTAAAAACAAAAAAGGCCTTAATTAGGGATGAAAATTCCATCAAGGGGTTGAAAAAGGTCTCCGAAACGAAACCATAAAAAATAAGAATGGAAAATACGAGCTCCCACGTGGGGCATCCTTATGACGTCAAAATCCAAGATAGCGCATGGTGCCGCTCTTCTACTTACACACTAATATTTACATTAATCTCTGAGGTCACAATCGGGTCTTGCATTAAAAAAAAATGTAATCTATTTACTATGGTGTGTACGAAAAAAAGGGTTTTATTGGCAAACTCTGAGTACAATTTTGCATACGAATTTGAGGTTCACGTCACTGAATCCATAATTGGTTGTTTATGCAGAGGCCACAGTTAACATGAAAACGTTCGTGTTTTGGAAGAAATTCACTGTGAGGGGCGGGTTATTAGGGGCAGTTTTTGGTTTTTATCAAATATTTCTGAAATAGTTATTCATATATATATATATATATATATATATATATATATATATATATATATATATATATTTATATATATATATATATATATATATATATAAATATCTGTTCATAATAGTCAAGTGTATTTTTCTGTCAGTGTGTCTTACGAACTAGAGACAGTGTTGCGTGTACACGTATAGTGTGTGTGTGTGTCTGTGTGTCTGTGTGTCTGTGTGTCTGTCTGTCTGTCTGTCTGTCTGTCTGTCTGTCTGTCTGTCTGTCTGTCTGTCTGTCTGTCTGTCTGTCTGTCTGTGTGTGTCTGTGTGTCTGTGTGTCTGTGTGTCTGTGTGTCTGTGTGTCTGTGTGTCTGTGTGTCTGTGTGTCTGTGTGTCTGTGTGTGTGTGTGTGTGTGTGTGTGTGTGTGTGCGTGTGTGCGTGTGTGCGTGTGTGTGCGCGTGTGCGCGTGCGTGCGCGCGTGCGTGCGTGCGTGTGAGCGTGCGTGCGTGCGTGCGTGGTGGTGTGTGGTGTGTGTGTGTGTGTGTGTGTTTTGGAAGAAATTTAGCGTAGGAGAGGGGGGTTTATTAGAAGTTTTTGTTTTTTAACAAATATTTCTGAACAGTTGTAGGTCTAAGATATAAAAATACTAACATATAGATCTTAAACGTATCGATTAATTACGTTCTATGCAATTTTTTGATATGAAGCGTAATTTAGCGGCAAACATATTCCTAAGGTAAGTGTTAGTTCAACATCAGAATAATTCATTTGATAAGAAAATGTGTAGACATATTTAAAAAAAAATTAAATTTTAGATAACTTTTTTTATAAAGTTTTTTAATACAAAATAAACTGTCTCAAAATTAATTAAATATGATTGAAAATGCTTAAATTGTATTATCGGAATTTTATAAGTTAGTATCGGGCAGACACAAATTGAGGACCAAAATGAAATTATAAGGAAGGGTTTATTTTTGTACCTGGAAATGTGACATGAATTGAGGACCAAACTACATAATATTATTATTTGTCTTCTCATGGATTTGCAAAACACAGTTTCAAAGATTAGGTATAAAGTAGTAGTAGTTATAGGGGAGAGTTGGGTAAAACGGGATAGTATGGTAAAACTGGATACCCAGTTTAATTTTAAAACAGGTAGTTCCATCTATCTGATGATGGCTGAACTAATATTCCACGTTGCCTTTCTACGCCCGGCAAGTACTCTTTGGACTTTAGTTTATCTCTGAACGGCGTGACAGGTGCATTTATTAAAGTGCGAGGCTAAATTATTTCACCTATATAGTTTTCCGTATTTTGCTTTTTTTTTAATTATTAAAATATGAACACATGTTTCTCAATGCACCGTTGGGTAAAACGGGATACAGAGTGGTTGGATAAAACAGGATGGTATCCCGTTTTACCCAGCCACATCTATATAGTATTGCTTGTATAATTTTATATTTAAAATTATTTCTTTTTTATGTTTGAAGAGCAATGGCTAGTATAAAATAAAAACGGAAAGGCAGAATTGAGACGAGGACAGTATGCGCCGGGCTGTTGAAGAAGTACTAGAAGGAAGAATGGGGTATCTCAAGGCCTCTAAAGAATATGGGGTTCCTCGTACGACTATTGAAGCACGAGTGAAGAAAGTTATGCAGGGTGTTCTCAACAGGTAGGAGTCTGCCAAAAATGGACTAGGACGCCACAAACCTGTTTTCACCTAGTCGAACACATTTTGTCCATGGAAGCAAGGCTATTTTAACTCTTAACGAATTAAGAAGTTTGGCGTTTGAATTGGCAGATCGTAATGGTTTGCCAAAAGATTTAACAAAAATAAAAAGAAAGCCGGTAAAGCTTGGTTATACAGCTTTTTAAGCCGGCATCCGAAGATCAAACTTCGTTCACCTGAGCCAACATCACTTGCCAGGGCCATAGGTTTCAATAGGCCTGCAGTTGACAAATTCTTCAATCTGCTATGTGAAACTATTGAAAAACACAAAATACCCCCTGATCACATCTATAATGTCGATGAGACGGGTATTATGAGTGCCAAAAAAACGATCGAGATGTTTGTCGTTACGTGGAAAACGACAAGTTGGCTGTTTGTCTTCATAAGAACGTGGAGTTTTGGTAACGGTGAAGATCTGCATGAGTGCTACTGGTGATTTTTTCCACCAATGATCGTCTTCCCAAGAGCTAGGGCGAAGCCAGAGCTCCTGGATGATGCTCCTGGAAGCACAGCTCATTATTATCCATCAGGGTGGATGCAGAAAGAAATATTTTTGAGCTGGTTTGATAAATTTATTTCTTTTTCCAATCCTCCAAAAGAACACCCTGTGCTTTTGCTTCTTGATGGGCACGCTACCCACACCAAGAATCTGGAGTTGATTCAAAGGGCCAGGGAGAACGGTGTTGTATTACTATGTTTTCCGCCGCATACATCTCACCGCCTACAACCTCTGGACGTAAGTTTTATGTCACCACTCAGCACATACTACAGTTCAGAAGGACAAAGATGGATGCAACAGCATGCAGGCAGGCCTATTACGATATTTAAAATAGGCAAACTTTCTGGAAATGCCTTCATGAAAGCTGCTAGTGTTCTAACAGCGGTAAGTGGATTTAGGAAAACAGGTGTGCATCCTCTAAATCCAGAGATATTCCCAGACTGGATGTCTGAACCAGCCGAAACTACAAATAGACCTATAGAAGACAATACAAATAGTCAAACTATAGATAACGATAAACTGTTACCTGAAATTACAAATTCTTTGCGAAGAACATCATCCATGCCATCAGCAAGAACACCAACGGATACACCACCGAGAACATCACTGAAACCTTTAAACACCCTACAAAAAATTCAAGCACGAGATCAAGAATATACTGCAAATATCTTAAACACACAAGATACTACCCCAGGTCCAATTCCCGCGAAGTATTTTTATGGGAATGCCACTCCTTCATGTTCCCACAGCACTGAGAATTTTGCTGTAACGCCAAAACAGGTTGTTCCACTCCCTCAATCAGAAAGAAAAAATTAATCAAAACGACAGAAGAAGGGGCAAAACTGCAATGTTAACATCGACGCCATATAAAAACGAACTCGAAGACAGTATCAAAAAAAGCTCTGCAAAGAAGCCAAAATTAAACATCGATGATACGGAAAAAGCAGCCCATATGACCAAACTGAATAAAAAAAATAATGCAAATGCAAATAAGAAGACAACTAGAAGAAACATAAAAGCAAAGAAACTAATTAAGAATAACTGCAGCACTTCAAAAAAACAATACATGAAAGTAGCAAGACAAGAAAATGCCAATAACAAAAAATTAAAAGAATGAAGCAGATTGAAGTTCTGAAGAAGAAAGCGAAGAAGCAACATGCATATTTTGCTGTGAACTTTATTCGAATTCTAAGTCAGAAGATGGTTGGATAAAGTGTCCACATTGTCAAGGTTGGGCTCATGAAGCGTGTGCAAGAGTGGGAATCGACGACGATGAAGTTTTTATTTGTGACTTTTGTCAATAATAATAATCTAAGTTTTTTTTGTGAATGTTCCTTTGTTTAGTTTTTGTAGAATATACGAAAAATCATTTCTCGTAAACAAATTTTATTTTGTTTTTTTTTTGTATTACCTACAATAATTATTTTGAATTCCTTATGCTGTCTCCTGAAGGATAAACGTTGTAAAGATCCAGCGTCCTATACGTATGTTTTTTAGAATAAATTATTCGCGGACCACTCTATATTTCAAATTACAAAAGATTGCGCGATATTACACCACAAATAATTCATTAATCACCGCTGACGTGTATATCTAAAAACCAGTAAGTTTTTGCACGTCAGAGCAATTTAAACCAATCCAATAACGGCATCTAGGAGACCAGAAGAAGACGAGAATAACCCCCAGACCAGAAGAAGACGATCCCGAGACCAGACCAGAAGATAGAGAAGATATTGAATGCACTTCGCTTCGTTCATTCATCCGTACCATACGTGAAATACCTGCTCGATCGTGACCGAGACCGCCACGCCGTTCCTGATATCCAGTAGCCACCAGTACCGATTGCTTCTTGTAATCACCGACCTGTTAATCGCCGCCGCGGAGTCCATAGTGATCGTGTGACCTCGCGCCGGGCGACCTAAAGTTTGTTACCGAACTGCCATTAAAAGACACGTAAGTTGTAGAGTCAGATAATCTAACAATTTACAACAAATCACTACAGAACGTAAATAACGACGGGCTTAGTCTCCAGGAGTTATAACGTTAACATTACACCACCACATACACAAAGAGTGTAATGCAGGGTAGATCCCAACGTCACTCGCAAACACCTGAGGGTGAAGGTTTGATACAGGGCTGTAAAGACCTACGACCTTTTCTTAGTCAAACAGGTTAGACAGGCAGCTGCCTACAGTCTACTGTTGGAGCTAAGGCCCCCGCTTACTACACATACATACACTACCTACAGACAAACACAATAAAAACACACAGTGTCTTTAATCGCAGAAAAGTACACAAGAAACCTGTTGCATAAATTTGTATTAAGAATATACGCCGGAAATTAAAACATTAGATAATCCGTAAATTATCGAATATTAACCTGTAGTAAACAATAAAAATACGACCGCGTGTATATTACGATATTTACCTTAATAAAACTAAATTCATTTTAGTGTAGCATTTTCTATAGGAAGTATTTCGTTTACTTTATAATTTGTATATAATTGAATTTAGTTGCGCCATTAGGACTTAATCCAGTTGTTTAAATTGTCTAAACGCTTTTCGGGAACAAAACGCGTTCTCAAACCGGTTCTAAACATATAATTATAGTCCAGAGATCTCGCCTTTACTTTACGCGAATCTTCCGTGTGTATTTCTTCATTGGAGTACGACATACAAGCTTCAGCACTCCATAGAGACTGGAGAGTTTAAACATCCAGTGCGCATAAGCGGGGACAAGTATTGATTTTCCCCCGTGACCTAGAAACAACTCGAGTTCATTGCTCTGGCGCTTCCGACCCATATCTGCTAAGGCTACCGTATACGCTTCTGTAAGACAGGACCGTAATTTAAATATTAAGAATACATTCCATTTCAAACGCGAGTGGAAAAACTAGGTAGGGAATAGATTAAGATATATACACACACATATATATATATATATATATATATATATTTGTTCACAGAAACGACTTCGCACCCAATAACCAGGCGAGATCAGAAGGAGCCCCGCTGATATCCATTATATTTAGTTTGAGTTTGTTATTAATAGTATTGTAACATTATAAAATAATATACGTCTTAAACCGCTTTAGTATAATTATTTAAAGTGACAGTGTAAAGAACCAGCGTCCTTTACGTATGCTTTTTAGAATAAATTATTCGCGGACCATCCTATATCTCAAATTTCAAAAGTTTACGCGATATTACACCACAAATAATTCATTAATCACCGCTGACGTGTATTTCTAAAAAAACCAGTAAGTTTTTGCACGTCAGAACAAATGAACCAATCCCATAACGGCATCCCCCGCACGGTAGCCACCGATGCACCTTTATAAACCCGCGACGCGCGTGAAAGGAGGATGAATCGAAGTAGATTCAATTCAAGTAGATCTCTCAGAGGATCTCTCCGTTCATCATCTATCACCACCTGCCCGATCGTGACCGAGACCGCTGCATCGTTCCAGATATCCAGTAGCCGTCCGTACCGATTGCTTCGTGTAAGCACCGACCTACTAATCGCTGTAGAGGAGTCCATCGCGATCGTGTTATAACGCGCACCACCTCGCGCCGGGCTACCTAAAGTTTAATCCCGCACTGCAATTGATAGACACGTAAGTTGTGGAGTTATAATATTTAACAAATTACAATCAAACACGTAAATAACGACGGGCTTAGTCTCCAGGAGTTATAACGTTATCAGTACACAAACACATACATACAGAGCGTCACGAAGGGGTAACCCCCACGTCGCCTGACATCGTACACCTAGAGAGAGTGCCACGAAGGGGTAACCCCCACGTCGCTCGCAAACACTTGAGGGTGAAGGTTTGATACAGGGCTGTAAAGACCTACGACCTTTTTTTGTTCTTAGTTCACCAGGTTAGACGGGCTATTGCCTACCGTTTACTGTTATCACTAAGACCCCGCTAATACACCTACAGACAAACACAATAACCACACACAGTGTCTTTAATCGCAGGAGAATATAAAAAGAAACCTGTTGCATACAATTGTATTCCGAATAACCATCGCGAAACACCTAGTGCAAGACCATTCTTAATTGAATTAAGAATATTCGCCGGAAATTAAAACCGTAGATAATATGTAAATTATCCAATATTTACCGATAGTTAATGATATAAATCCGACCGCGTGTATATTACGCTGTACCTTAAAAACATATATCAGTGAATTCGTTTTATTGTAACATTTTAGTATAGCGAGTATTTCTTTTACATTATAATTTGTATATAATTAAATTTAGTTACGCCGTTAAGACGAAAGCCTGTTGCTTAAATAATCTAAACACGTTCTCAAGCCGGTTATAATCAAATAAAAATAGTCCAGAGATCTCGCATTTGCATACGCGAATCTCGCGCGTGTATTGCTTCATTGGAGTACGACATACCAACTTCAGCGCTCCGGAGTTACTGAAGAATAATAATTATGCCATGCGCATAAGCCGAGAACGGTATTGATTTTCTCCGTCCCCGAAACGATTCGAGTTCATTGCACTGGCGCCGTCGACCAAAACGGTATTGGGCCAACCGTAACAGCTTCTGTAAATACAGGATCGTAATATAAATATTACATACTAGGTAGGGAGTAGATTAAGATAATATCTCTGTTCACAGAAACCACTACACGTCCAGTAAACAGCCAGGAGAACGAGTGTGAGGAGCCGCCAGGACCAACCGCAAATACATTTAAGTTGTTATTTATCCTTTCTTTATTTTGTTAAATTATAAAACCAAAATATACCTTTTAAACCGCTTTAAGATATTTATTTAAGGTGACAGTGTTAAGCCTACAAATAGTACGAACCACACCCCGTTTATAAAATTATAAACACGACTGAGCAAAGCCGAGGCAAAATAACACCGCGTTGGGTTACACAACCAGAAAGGGGCATAATACATATCAACACGCGTTGGCCGGGTTACAACAGTGTTCAGCCCACTAAATAGTACGAATCCACACCCCGTTTAGTAAGAAATATATAAACACGACTGAGTTTAGCCGAGGCAAAATAAAACCGCGCTGGGTTACACCCAAACAAGGGTGGTTTATATATATATATATATATATATATATATATATATACACACACATATATATATATATATATATATATATATATATATATATATATATATATATATATATATAACACTGACTTCAAAGGAGGGGCATTATAACGTTATGAAATCTGCAATAGCGTAAGTATCCCGTTTTACGCACCTAGTAGGGTAAAACGGGATACTTGCAACGTAAACAAAATAATGTATATTTCTCTGATATATCATCTAATTTCTCATAAATGATAATTGCAATCAAAAGTGCAATTACTAGTGAAATTAGAGGTAAAACATTGTCCTTTGCAGTACTTTATTCAAAAAGCTATAAGGTCCTAAACACTAAGTATTCTGTTTTACCCAACTCTCACCTACTTAATCTTTGATAGTTTATTTTTGAAAAAAGTAGGAATTCAGATAAAAATAGATATTTATTTCACAATTAACAAAGTATCTTTTAAACATACAATAATTATAGGTACATATTTACATTTAATATTTACACTTTATGAAAATATGATGCAAATTTTACAAAATCTATTCGTTTTAAAAAACCATTGTTATATTCTAATATTTTAGAAGTTTACATATTTAATCTTCGTCTAACAATTTTGTTGTTACATTTAACAGGCTCCTCAAGGCTTTCAATATGCATATAACTATCTGTTTGAAAATTGTTCAAAACGTTTACAAATACATACAATGAAGGGTGCATAAAATAAAAATTTGAATTAAATCTAGAATGAAAGGACTCGCATGCGTATGCAGAATTTTCTGTAGTTACAACAGGTTCGGCATTTTCCAACCTCCTCAGGTTTTAAAAAATATTGTATTAGAATTTATAAAGTTTTCTATGCTAATTAAAGTCTCGTTAACGCAATGAACCCTCATTACCTACCTTAATCCCTAGTACGGTCCATGTGACACACATTTTTGCTTCTTTTATTTACAATGTAGCCTATTTGTTATGAACGTATTCAAAAAGTGGACGCACAATTATCCTACAAAAATTATTATTAAAATGATATCATTTCTTTTAATTTCCACTTTGTAGGTTAGGAGGTCGTGTGTTGTTCCACTCCAGGTATTTACACTATGTATTACAGCCATAAACAACACCACAGCTATGTATTACCATACTAACGAAATAAACGTCTATTCCCTACCACTGCTTTTGCTACACAGTGTTTTATTTTTGGCAAAATGACGTAATAAATAACTTTTTCGTTTTGTCGAATAGTCACATTGATTACATATGTAATCAATGCTTACAGTGTGTATTAATTTATGCCTTTTTAAATTGCGGATCAATTTTGTTGAATAATCACATTGATCACATTTGTAATTGGTACTTGAAGTGTGAATGAATTGATGTTTTCTTAAATAATCCTTAAATTGTGATGTATAATCACATTGATTACAATTGTAATTAGTACTTGAAGCGTGTTTTAATTGATGATGTTTTAAATTTCGTTTCAAGGCTGATGAATAATCACATTGATTACATTTGTAATTGGTACGTGAAGTGTGAATTAAGTGATGTTTTCTTAAATAATGCTTCAATTTTGATGAATAATCACATTTGTAATTCGTATCTGTGGTGTGTCTTAATTGATGTTGTTTTAAATTGCCCTTAATTTTTGTTGAATAATCACATTGATCACATTTATAAGCGGTAGTTGAAGTGTGTCTCAATTGATGATGTTTTAAGTAGTTCTTTATTTTTGTTGAATAATCACATTGATCACATTTGTAAGTAGTATATGAAGTGTGCCGTAATTGATGATGTTTTAAATTACGTTTCAATTTTGATGAATAATCACATTGATCACATTGGTAATTAGTACTTGTAGTGTGTATTAATTGATGTTGCTTTAAATTGCGCTTCAAATTTGTTGAATAATTACAATGCTCACATTTGTAATTAGTACTTGAAGTGTGTTTTAATTGATGATGTTTTAAATTTCGTTTCAATACTGATGAATAAACACATTGATCACATTTGTAATTGGTACTTGAAGTGTGAATTAACTGATGTTGTCTTAAATAATGCTTCAATTTTGATGAATAATCACATTGATCACATTTATAATTGGTACCTGTGGTGTGTTTTGATTGATGTTGTTTTAAATTGCGCCTCATTTTTGTTGAATAATCACATTGATCACATTTATAATCGGTAGTTGAAGTGTGTCTTATTTGATGATGTTTTAAGTAGTTCTTTATTTTTGTTGAATAATCACATTGATCACATTTGTAAGTAGTACATGAAGTGTGCTTTAATTGATGATGTTTTAAATTACGTTTCAATTTTGATGAATAATCACATTGATCACATTGGTAATTAATACTTGTAGTGTGCATTAATTGATGTTGCTTTAAATTGCGCTTCAAATTTGTTGAATAATCACAATGATCACATTTGTAATTAGTACCTAAAATGTGTCTTAATTGATGACGTTTTAAATTGCATTCCAATTTTGATGAATAATCACATTGATTACATTGATAATTAGTACTTGTAGTGTGTCTTAATTGATGTTGCCTTAAATTGTCCGTCCTTTTTGTTGAATAATTACATTGATTACATTTGTAATTAGTATTTGAAGTATGTTTTAGTTGATGTTTATTTAAATATCCCTTCACTTTTGTTGAATAATTACACTGATCACATTTGTAGATCATACTTAGAGTGTGTCCCAAATGATGACGGTTTAAATAGCCCTTGATTTTTGTTGAATAATCACATTGAGTACATTTGTACGTACTACTTGAAGAGTGTCTTAACTGATGTCGTTTAAAATTGCCCTTTACTTTTGTTGAATAACCACATTCATCACATTTGTAGTTAATATTTGAAGTGTGCATTACTAGATGTTGTTTTAAATTGCGCTTCACTTTTGATGAATAATCACATTGATTACATTTGTAAATAGTACTTGAAGTATGTATAAGTAGATGTCTTCTTAAGTATCTATTTAAATTTGTTGAATAGTCACATTGATGACATTTGAATGTACAGTGTGAGGTATGTATGGCAAGGTGATGTTTTAAATAGCGCTTACATTTTGTAGAATAGTCACATTCATTGCACCCATACAATAGTGAAGATTGTATTACATTTGAATCGAATTTTCTTAAATAAGAATCACAGCCTTCTTTAATGTTTGAATTATTTGCATATTCACTTTTTACATTATTAATATCCATATTAACTTCTTGTTTTATATCATTATTTATAATGACTTGTTGTTGGACAAGGAATAGATCGATTGGTTCTTCCTTGAGTTCCAATTTTATTATATTTTTATTAACTTCAGCTGACATCTTGAACTATCTATTCACAAGGTTTACTTATATTAATTTTTTTTAAAACACAAAATTTTCATGTAGATTTTCCGAAGCGCGGGCCTTATTTCTTCACCTTATTATTATTTTGTGAAAAATTATTAAAGGGTACTACTTAATATTACTAAGCAAACATAAAAAAGAACTTAGGTGAATTTATCTAAACAGCTTATTTACTTTAGATATGCAAACATAACCATTTATATATTAATTCATTATGTTATCTGTTACCAACGAGGTAATAATAAA
Organism: Vesta saturnalis; assembly: GCA_036346205.1. Classification (NCBI taxonomy): domain Eukaryota; kingdom Metazoa; phylum Arthropoda; class Insecta; order Coleoptera; family Lampyridae; genus Vesta; species Vesta saturnalis. Next base: position 1,105,870 of record JARFJB010001987.1, read on the forward strand.
ATTTTATTTGGTTAAAAATATCGCCGTGTCTCCTACCACGCAAAATTTTAATACCATTTCAAATCTACGGTAAAGTCACGTTTCCATGCATGCGTCATGGCTGTGCAGTAAGTTGTAACAGCTATTTGTGTATTAAGAGCGCAAAGTGATACATTGGCGTAGTGAGCGAGAAGTTGGACTATCTCGCGAGACCGGCAATGTCACTTTGAGCTCGAAGTACAAACATGATTTTATCTACAACCGGTGTTTTATAAAAATGTTTGGTAAAAATTAATAATTATTGATAACCTCAAATTTGACAGTTCAGATTTCAAAACGTGAGCATCACTTTGCGCTACACATGTGTTTTTGTAAGAACGTTTGTTAAAAACTGTTTTTATTTTTACAATGAACTTATTATAAGAGAGGTAGCACTATTATCCTAAAAAAAATACTATTAAAATTATTACATTTCTTTTAATTGCTATTTTGTAGGTTGGAAGGTCGTGTGCTGTTCCACATCAGATATTTATTGTATGAAAACTATCTTAACAACACGCGCTGGTCGCAAAATTGTCGACTTCTGTCAAATACGAAAACAGAAGTCGCAGAAATGCTAGACGTTTCTTTATTAAGGTTTCCATGGTAACTAAGCGAGCGTTTTAGTTACTAATAAAGTTAGTAAAAAAGCTTGCTTCTCGGAAAAATGCAACTTTGCTCCTTCTTTTGAAAGCGCAGATTTGTACTTTTCGCTCGGTTGTAAGTGGTACCGGGGCACTAGACGCCATCTTGGATTTTGACATCACAAATGCCCCCGAGTGGGAGACCGCATTTTCCACCCTTATTTTTACTCACTCACGTGGCCGACCGTGTTTTCAACCCTCGACGGAATTTTTTATCCCTAATTATTTTTGTTTTTATTAGCTTACGGGGCTACCGCATTTTCTCGCCCCTATTTTTTACACACTCACGTGTGAGACCGTGTTTTCAACCCTTTTATCCTAATTATTTTTTACATACCCACGTGTGAGACCGTATTTTCAATCCTTTCTTGTCGAAGGCCCTTTTTCAACCCTAATTATTTTTTACTTGCGCACGTATAGGACGTGTATTTTCAACCCCTGATGGAGTTTTTATCCCTAATTAAGGACCTTTTGACAGCAATTTTTTAACCCTAATTATTATTGGTAGTATTAAGGACCTTTTTGTTTTTACTCGCTTACGTATAGGACCGTATTACCCTTATTTCTATGATTTCTTTTGGGGGTTATTTTTCAAACCTTATGGTTGTATTAAGGACCTTTTGACAACTAGGAATTTTTTATGGTTGCTAACGTGAGGGTCGTATTTAGAGGTTGATCTGGGGCTTGGCTTGGCTTAAAAAGCTGTATTTAGGGGTGGGGGCTGAACTGGGGGGCAGGGGCTGTATGTGGAGCTAGGGTTGGAGCTTAGGGCTGGGGGCTGGTCTAGGGATAAGTCTTAGGGTTGGATCTGGGGCTGGACTTGGACTTGGGGTTGGTCTTAGGGTTATTTTTGATGGTATTAAGGTCCTTCTGGCTATATTAAGAACAGTGCCCCTGGAGGTTGCACACGCATACAATGTTGGAAATTGCATAAAGATTATTATCGATCCTATTGCTTTAAAATGGTCAAATGCTACTGGAGCAAACATATTTTCTAATAATGATGTAAAATAGCAGCTGTGTTAAGGATTGATCTTGCGTGGGGGAATTTGAATGACAGTAAACTTTAATTATAGAACACTTATTTTATTGTAAATGTCATAATTAAAAAATCCTCAGTGAACTATAAAAAATTACTGACATTCCTAATGAAACAAATTTTTATTAAGTTAATTAATTACATAACAGCAATATTGTCTTCTAAAACGCATATTAAAGACATAGTTACCTACATTGAAATATGTTTAATATCCATCCGACCGTTAAAATGTTGTACGCCTTAATTTTTTAAAGAAACAATGCTTAGATGTGTTTTATAACTGTAATTAAAAATTTGTAAAATAAATAAAGGGTTAACACCACACTTACCAGTTCTGTACTTAAAGAACGTTTTGAGGCACTACTTCACGAGTGATAGTCACTGCTTTTGTGCTGCGTGTCAAACTAAAAATAACAACTTTCTAGGTTGTGTAAAACTACCTATTGATTTCCCTATAGTGTAAAATATACTAACAAACCTTATTATCTTTATCGAACTTACTGCAAATCGTATTTACCTTTCTCTTAAAATAAATCGGTTTGACAAAATATTCCTATAGTACATACGGATACACAAATTGTTTTATAAAAACCATATTAAGAGTTTTGGAAAGTTACATGTTTTAAATTCCACAATATGTAGTAAGAAATCACTGTTCATGTTTACTTTAGCTAATTACCGTGTAATTATATAACTTTGTTAAATATAATAGTCTAAAATTGATTACCAATATAATATAAATAATTTCTTTTTAAAAAACACTAAATCATAAATTTATAACACGATTTTTAAAAACACACATGCTGAATTAAAAGAAAAACAATGGGGATATTTTTGTTATTACAGGGCTCTTGATTAAAACAATTAAAGCACTAAAAATCTCTTTTTATTTATCAAAATAGAATGGTTGGGTAACAGGAGTTAAACAATAACCTGATTATCTCATCATTTATATTTAAACATGTACTAAAATGACAACTAAACGTTTTAAAAATTTTTAATCTTAAATAAGAGTGACGTAATATCATTTTTATTTGAAATTTCATGGAGAGTATTATCATCATCGAGATTTCGAGATACAAACACCTCATCGTCTTCACGTTGAACGATTATATTGTAACAAACTATAAAGCAGCTAATAACCCTGACAGCTTTTATCAGACACTATTATTACATGGACATGAGGTTAGCCCTAAATTAACCGGTTTCAACACGGCTCTGGAAATGCTGCACACGCTTCAAATCTTTCAGCTCGTTCGCAGAAGTTGTACCGTATTCATTTCCTTCAATTTTTATCTGCATTCTGTTTCGAGACTGTAGTACGTTTTCTAACACATAAACAGAATCTTCAATACTGTGATACGTGTAGCAGCAAAACACATTAGCTAGTTAGTTTCATCTCTATATTACTTTACATGCATGCCTGATCTTATCATAAATAAATACATCTGTCAAAAAAGCTAATTAAACATAACTACATGGACTGGGTATAGCAAACAACGTTTCCAATTATAGCTTTTAGTCAACACAATAGTGCCTACAACTACATACAATCGACTAGCACTGCTTTAGCACGAGGATCAAACGAAAAACACGCTCGCACGTACACACGCACGCAAGCTCGTACGCTCGCACGTACGCACGCGCGCTCGCACGTACGTACGCTCGCACGCACGTACGTACGCTCGCACGCACGTACGCTCGTACGCATGCACGCACGCACGCACGCACGTACGCACACACACACACACACACACACGAGAGCGCGAAAACACGCAAACGCGAAAAACACACTAACACAAAAAAACACGCAAACACGCTAACAAAAAAACACACAAACGAAAAACGCTACCACGAAAACACGCTAACACAAAAAAATACGCAACCGCAAAGACATACAAATGCGAAAATACGTAAAAACGAAAACACGCAAATACGAAAACACACAAACGAAAACACGCCAACACAAAAACCCCGCAAAACGAAAACACGCTAAAGCGAAAAAACTTGTAAACTTGCAAACATGAATCAAGATGGTGGAGCACCGTTATGAAAAAAAAACAAGTTTATTAACAAAATTGAAGGAAAGCTTAACGTTTGAAAATATATTATTATTATTATTATAAACAACAATACATCATTATTATTTAATAACATGCTTTATCGGTTTTCTTCTTCTTCTTGAACCGTGATTCGTCGTCATCATCATCATGATTTTGAGATTTGCCCTGCACCCCTATGTCAGCACTCTTCTTTCGCTTCTGTGAACCATCACCATCATCTTGAATGTGAGATACATTCAGCTCAATTACGTCATCGCTTTCATCATTATCTTGAACGGTTACGTTGTAATAGTTTATTAACAAGTCATTAAAATCTCTAATGTCCGATGATGTTGGCTCATAAACAGGAGAATACATTACAGTAATGCTCACTCGATGACAGTTACACTTTAAAGAGCGAAACACACGAGAAACGAGAACCCAGCTAGCCTTGGGTTTTGTGCGCAAGCGTGCTCGTCAATGTTCGGGTAGAATCGGTTATCTTCGGGGGATGTCTGAAGTATTGACCTAACCACACTCTAACGTAGCCCCTAGGGGCATGTTTATACATCTAAACGCCTCTTTTATGGTCGAGGTATTTTCTCCTAAGACGGCCGTCTCCTCGGATAAGATGTAAAACTTTAGGTCCCGTGGCAATACGATGATTGACACGTCAAAGATCCCTAAGCTTAAGTTTTGCAAAATTGAGCGAAATATTGATCATCTTACACGTCGCACGCAATGTACTGTTTATATATTAATAATGATCCTTCGGAGTGATGACAGATTGTTTCTATCTGAAATTTTCTATCAAAATCACATTGTCGTAAGCATTGCTAGTTTCAATTTCAGCCTCATTATTAGGTTTAAATGAATAATGGCATACACAAATAAAAGACAACTTAAACTTAATTAGTCTCTTGATAAATTTGTAAATTGTCTCCCTCATACTGACATTAGTAGAATGAGGACAGTTTGGTCTGTGACGTCATCACTGGTGGGGGAAGTTATGCCCACGTGGACGTGGCCATTTCTCACCCCCATGGCTTCTTTCCGGGGTCGTGTTTCAACCCCTATATGGAATTTTTAACCCTTGATGTTAATTTTTACCCTTAATTAGGACCCCTATGATTTATTTTCGGAGGCATTTTTCGCGATTTTTAAACCGTTGATGGAATTTTCTACCCTTTGATGGTATTTTCACCCGTAAATAAAGGCCTTTTTGGCAGCCCCTGAAAGGTAGGCATATATACGCGCATGCAGTGTTCTGATTAGTTGCCCACGCCCCCTGGTCCTCCGCCATTTTGCATGACGTCATAATCAAAGCCATTTAGTCAGGGGAAATAAATTCAAGCTGTTGATCTGAAATCGTGGTCTATAAAAACACCTTGGTTATTACCGGTAATAAAAAGATAAGGATTTTTTAATAATTTGACATACACAGGTTAATAGTTCCATTAACAAGATATATTTGATCTCAATGTAGCATGTGTTATGGAAATTGTAGAATTTGTCAAAGAGAAAATTGATATTGACGTAGAAGTTGCGAAAGCCGTTAAGTACTAAGTGGGGGTAATGATCAAAGCGAAAATAGGGATAATAATAAAGATTAGTTAATATGTGGATGTGTTATAGTGCAGAGTCGTGGCCTAAGGCTGTGGATTGTGTTAGTTCAGTGCAAAGACTAATATGCCAATTTCAATCATTAGAATTTGATGCTGAACATGAAAAAGTGTATGGACGAGGTACGTTTAGGGAGGACTATTTAGATAATCGGGTTTATAAGTATGGTAGTGGAATACGTCTGTGTGAGAAATATTTTCTATCGCGTGACGATGGTGTAGAGTGCATTTGTTGTATTAAGAGGTTAAAAGAAGACCTTAGAGAAATATCTCTGGAATAATTTGTACATGAAATAGAATGTCATTTAACGAATTATATTTCAACAGATGACAACACGACAAGTGAAGGAGGCCTGTATTAATGAGCTCAGAAACGTAGTTCACGATGTAGTAGAATGGGAGCGAAAAGAGAATGGGAACAGTTAGAAAGAGACTCTGCATGCTTTTTTAGGAAAAGAATCGAAGAGTGTAGTCAACTACTTTCAGCTGTCCTAGAAAAGCAACATCGTGACTACGTACTTATGAAACGCTTTAGTAGTGTATAGTATTGTATGTATAATAAATAAAAAAAATGAAAGAAAAGAGTTATTGATTACATCATAATATTACAATAAGGAATCGTACAGAGCGTATTATATAATGTCTTTGTTAGAAATCCATGAATTGTGAGAATTATCAAACCCTAACCATTTAACGAGAGACATATTTCATCGACGTCGTATTACACGTTCAACTAGGTGAATGTCAGGATGTTTAACACTTTGAAGTTCTGGCTCATAGAAACGTCCTTGCATCTCTTCATCTCGACTATCACGTAACGTGTAGGTAATTGGACTGGAATGTTTCACTGCTGGTATTAGAAAGACTTCGTAACTCCAATTAGGTGTGTAACCCTTAGAGAATATGCTTTTGTATTTGCTAATACGTACATCATCCCCCACTTTAAGTTTATGTGTCTTACGGTCAAGAACTTTGTGATATTTTGAATGTTTCAAAGTAGAGGCAGCATTCTTTTCCGTTACTTCTATAGGTTTGTATCCGGTGGTTCTATGCGTTCTTGAATTATAACCCACAACAAGTTGAGGTAATATTAATAACCATTTATAGGAACCTTACATACTGAATGTATTCCACATTATTGTTTTAAGAGTGCGATTTACACGTTCAACTATACTACTCTTCAAGTTATAATAACTACTGTAATGATTAATATTAAATTTTTTCATAACTTTTTTAAATTCAGCATTATAAAACTCTGTTTGCATGTCAGTTTGTATCTGTGTAGGCGTCCTTTGCAAACCAAACAAAAGTTTATTCATTACATCTACGACTAGTTCACCATTCTTGCGTTTGATGGGAAAGGCCCAGACATATTGAGAGAACGCATTTATTATCATTAAAATGTATTGCAATCCTTTATTCACCCGAGCGTAAGGTGTCATTTCCACTAAATCAGCTTGAAAGAGATCATATAAACCTTTTAGTGCTACACAACCCGTGGAAAATTTCCCCTTGCTGTTTTATGCAGTTCTTCAACAATATCAGCTTTACTAAATTTATCGCTTTCGATTTTAGTAGAATCTCTATGACGAATGGTTCTTATTTCGTAAATTTAACACCGTCTGGTATTATAGGTTGAATCACCTTACGTATAGTTTGAATAATTAGAAACATTGGTGTCGTATATAGTAGATCATCCACTTGAAGATGACCACATACAATGCACTATTGTACACTGTATAAGCAAACAAATATTTGCCATCTGTACCCAATGGAATATCTACTGCCTTCTTACGCAATAAACCTTGTAAGGTAATATGTTTCGTAATATATCATCTTGTTCGTGGCATCACTGTGATGATAAGTAGTATGTTTACCAAATTTATCTATTGACATCAGTGCTGGATATGTAGTAGTATCTATAGTGAGGGTCATTGTAACAATGAAATGAAATGAATATAGTAATAGGTTTATAACCAGATATCCTACTTTATTACTTTCGCTGTACTTAATTCGTCAATTATATATATTATTTCGTTGTGGTTACTAGTATTTCCTGCCGACATTGATCCCAATAACTCCCGGAATCAATCCACTAATTTATTCGGATCATTCCAAGGTACAAACTGAATCGTTTGTTATTATATCGTAATAGTTGCATTCCACCCCTCTTTTAGAGATAGAAGTTGTGCGAGATCTTGTGGTAGGAGGTGCAATAGCTGATGTAGCGACTCGTTTTTTAGAGTGAGGTAATGGTTTAATGATCTCAATGTATTTCCAACTATTAGTTCCTTGTATTTGGTCATCTGGGTTGTAATTACGTCGAGCAGCATTTGTGTGGTGCAAAATGTCATTGTATTGCTGCAGATCACTCTTTTCGTATCCCGCAGGAGCTTTTTGAAATAGTAGCTCATATAATCCCGGAGTTCCATCATAGTCTAATGATGATCCATCAGGAAGAGCGATACGAAAATTCTATCCAATAAACAACTTCTCTTTTTCGGGAAGAAAGTGTACACCGTATGTTAAATCATACTCGTCTTGGGGATCTATAAATGTACCTTCCACATAATATTTCGCTAATCCTTCATACTGACTAAGGTACTCTTCATCATGTGTGGTATTAGCAATAAGTTTCATCTAAAATTTGTGGAATGGCGCCAGGAACAAGAATACCTGGTGCTTTCCGAGTTCCAGATGTTTTAGGCGTGTGATGTAAAAAAACGTCATGTGCAACAGGCTCAGTTTTCCCGAATTCTGATGTAAATGGTTCAGCTTTGACGAGAGAACCATCTTGTTTAGTAATCAATTGTTTCAAAGGTTGTGTTATAGTGATCCCATACCAATAGGACGCGACAGTATTCTTCATCGGATATATTTTCATCAAGCATTTTATCGTAGAATTTGTCATAGGAAGGTACTGTGACATCGTCTAATTTATTAAAATTGTCCACGTACCCGTAGGGGAAAATACCTTTCTTTCTAAGTTAAAGTCATTATCTTCACCAAAATATTTCCATTGATCATCTGATAAATTATAAGATAGAATATCTAAGGATGCCGCCATGAATCTACAACTATCGACGAATCACAAATTTATGTACTTCTTTTCCCTATGGTCGCGACCATTAATGAATTCGTGTACATAAATATGCTTACCGAACGTTATATATTTCTCACTATTAGCAGGGAGTACGGCCATTTCTTCAGTTTCACTCGCTAACTGTTTGATGAACAGGTGGACATCATAACCACTGAGATTATGGAAAAAAACTGGGATAAATGTAGGTAATTGGCAGTTTATAACCTTAACTTAAGCCAAAGTATAACAACAATTATTAAAAGGCGTCAAATTGTAACATTAATAGCGGCTCCAAGTGTATAAACACTAAAACTGGGCCAACTTATAACATTAAATAAAAAAGCGATGATGTAATATACCATTCGTAATTGATCAAATAATTTAATTAATATAAAAAATTACCTTTTAATAATCGCTACTGCCGTCGGCTCATCGGTAGATGAATATAAGGGTGGATTCTAATAAATAGTTTAATTAACCTACCTGAAATGCTAGTTGCTTCTTTTCTGCTTGATTATTTTCACTTAATTCCAAAAATGTTATCAAAAAATTATGAAAAAAATAATAAATTCTCGAGCGCCATGTTGTCTTTCTTTATATATATATATATATATATATATATATATATATATATATATATATATATATATATATATATATCTAGGAACAACAAAACCTAGTTATTGAATATTACAAACAATTAACACAAATGAAAATAAAATAACAAGTTATGCATAAGTTTATTTAATATATGTTTGAAAAAGAAAAAGAAATTCAGAAGTCATAAACTAAATTATAAAAAAACTTTACCTTTTAACGGTTCTGTACATACACTGTGACAGATACTATGAAGTAGAATGGTTCATATGGTGAGGTCAATGTCTTGCTTAGTTATCCTTAAAATATGGAATTTCCTTGAAGTTTAATTCGCCAAATTTATCTGTAAAAGAATGTAGAACTTGCGTTGTAAAGGTAACTCAAGTAAAACTTGCCATTTAAAATAATAGTACAGTTAATTATTGACTTATACGTGCCATTAAAGATTATTAAGTACACAAATTAAGTGATTAAAAAGGTGCGTACTTAAAAAAAATAAGTACGTAAAAAAAGTACGTAAAATAAGTACGTAAAATAAGTGCCTAAAAAAAAGCAAAGGCTTTAGCTTTAAATATAATGAGAAAAAAATAACTTACCACCAAAATTCTGATGGCACCAAAATATAAAAAATTAAGTAAAAATTATGCTTATTGCTGTTAACAGTCAGCATTAAGTGAAGTACAAAAAAGCTTTCAGAATAACTGAAGTGTATTTCCCCTAAAAATCTACACGCTTGCGCGAATACAAAAATATAAATCCAATTTTTTAAGAAAGGGAACTAAAACTATTTATGTAATATTACACCCAAAAGATTTGTTCTAGGAAATGCCAATTAAATTGCCATTTTCAATTCTACATATTAATAATTAAAAACTTTTCTAATATTATGCCAAATAGATGAACGATTCTTAAATTAATGTACTTTTTAATACAACCACAAAAAAAAGGTTGTTACAAGTTTAAATTGCAATTTGAATGTGCCGCACCACGATATATACCAGTGACATGGCAGTGATCTCGTACTTCGGAATTTGTAAGGTCGTCCGTAAAAAGCTTGTCGCATACATAACAATTACCACTTTGCTCATGTATCACCAGTTGTTCATCAGTTAGTGGTAACATTGGAACAACAGTTTTCAAATGCTCATTACATATCCGTTTCACATCACTCTCGAGTCATGTAATAAATACCTCCGCGGTATTAACCCCCCTATAAAGCTCTAACTTGGACCAAGCATCGTTTACATCGCACTTAATATAATAACTGAAAGAGTATGGTTCATGTTTACACGATGTTATCGTGAACGGTTGTTCGGGATCGAGTTCAGCCATATTTACCGGTACTAGTAGCGCTTCAAAATCTGCATATATTACGAACGGTAAAAACATCTGTTTTTGATAGTTTCGAAACGCAAGTATACTTTCCGCATAGAATTCCCCGGTTCTGTCTTTTCTTTGCATCACGCCAAGTAATTTAGTGTATACGAAATTACAGTCATAAGACACGTGTCGAGTTAATTGCTCCTGCGTTCTAAAGTAGTGAGTACATGAATCACAAAAATATTTTGCCCCATTACGTCGGCTTATTTGGTTGCTAAGTAAACGAGAAAAATTTTTTATCCATCCATAATGCTGATTATCCGTTTGGTTACTGGCTAATAGTAATAAATTAACATGCATAGGTTGTTAGCTCTTGTATAGTAGAGAGGACCCACTACCTCAGGAAAACGATGACCATCACGATACGTATCCTCCAGTCCATAAACATTGATGGAGATATTACTGTTGGACTCAAACGTTGAGATGTTAGTCAGCTTAACAGGAAATTCTACACCGTTACAGTTGAATAACGTCCTGAAATCAGGGTAAGAAGTCGTCCGTTGTGGTAACACCGTCGGTGTCACTAATGCTGATACAATAGCCCACGAAAAGCAGAAATTCTTCACATTCACTATGTCATGTTTATGCGAAATTTCAGGCGGGACATTCATATAGGATGAACCTGTAGTGGGAGAAAATTTCAACATGTTTACCTCTAAATATACGAAATTCACCAGCTACAAGAGCATCTACGATGGGTACCACACTGCACGTACGCTCAATTACTTGCACCACGTCTTCGCAGGTGTAATGATACAGAAGTGGAAAGCCCCTTTGTACTTGTACTAAATCAAAATGTTTTATTCCTAGAGAAAATCATATATCTGAATAATACACTGATTACATTTGTACATGCAACAAATAAATACAGGGTGAGTCACGAGGAACTGTACATACTTCTACCATAAGTAGAGGCACCTTAGGGGATTATCAAATGACCATTAAAAAATGTCTTCTTGTTTTGTTTATTAATATGCAGGGTGAATTATGGATCTTCACCAAAACAATGTTTCGTCATATCTTTTCAATGATTAAGTCGATTTGTCTCATTTTTTGGTGAAAGTGTGTATTCGTGTCTAGCAACTAACTGACATATCCAGAATTAAAAAAATCCAGGACCGTCTTCGTGAAAATTTGTGGGACTGCTTGATATCCAATACATCACCCTGTATATGATTTCTCTAAAATCTGATATAATTTTTTCAGAGCGCATTAATAGACAGTTAAACCTGGGTATTCGAATTTTTTGTTACACTTACCTCACATTTTCAATTAAAGATTCATTTTAGAGTCAAATTGAAAATTGGCAATAATGAAATATCTTACTGTATAATAATGTTTAGTTATTAAAAAGAAATCTTTAAAATAAACAGTAACGATATACACTGTGCTCCAGTCTGGTAAATACCATAATTTGAATTGATTTACAGGGCCGGATTTAGAAATCTGGCATATCTGGTTCATCTCAAACATTCACCCTGTATGTAACTTTTTCCACCCGTAATAGACAGAAAACAGATAAAAAATGTTTGTAATAACCTAGTTTTCTTATTTGTGTGAAGAAAAATCGTGTGTAATTATTTTAATCGGAATGAAATGAACAAGCCGAAGAAATGTTGATTCATAAATTAAGAAATAAAATAAACAACAATAAGCAAATAATAAAACAGTTTTACAATGTGGAACAAAGTAAAAAACAATTTAAAAAATAATTCGATTATAAAAGATGTTCAAAATGAAATCCATCTGCCTCAATACACTTTTCTTGTCGAATGTTTAAATGTGTAATGCACTTTCTTAGTTTGTGTGTTCCAAAAGTTTCCAATCTTACCTACTACCCTGCCTTTCCTTACAGGAAAGCATTTTTTAAGACTGTTTACAACCCTTGCTGTATAAGTAAGTATTTAGGTAACTGATTTGCTTCTCATACATATTAGGTGTGTTACTTTCTTAGTGGACCAACCATCTATATGATTGCAGCCAGAGGACGTTCAAGGTGCTCTTTTACGGCTAGATGCGAATATTGAGGATCACTCTTAACTTCGAATTGCAAAGATGGTTAGAATGTGGAGCATTAAAGAAAGCTGGAAATAAGGCTGCATTAGTGCAACGGTTAGTAAAAAATTTAGTATTCATAGTGAAATTAAATTGAACCGACCCTCACAACTATAGGTGTGAATCGAGGGAAACCCCGAGAAGGGAGAACATGGCATATGGATGCTGTATACTCTGATCCAGCGCATCCGGTAGGGTTTTCGGGTATAATACCTTTAGTTAATGCTGTAAAGGGTAGATATGGTAAAGTGAAAAAATGGCTGCAGTGTCAGGAAGCTTATACGGTGCATAAACCTGTCAGAAAAAAGTTTCCCCGCAATAGGTATATTGTGAACAACATTTACGATCTTTGCGATAAGCGAACTTTAAGTAAACACAATGGTGGATACAACTAACGGTTATCGATGTGTTTAGCAGAAGGGCTTGGGCGAGAACTCTTCACGCGAAAACAGCCGCATCTGTAATTGAAGCATTCATCGATATTTTTAAGGAAACTGATAATACACCGGCAAATCTATAGACGGATAAAGGCAAGGAGTTTGTGGCGAGCAGTGTACAAAACTTTTTCAAGAAACAAAATATCAATTTCTATGTAACAAATAACCCTGATGTAAAAGCATCTGTAGTTGAAATATTTAATAAATCGAAAACAAAGATGTGGCGTTATTCCTACAGGTATATCGGTGTACACCAAAGACTTGTGAATGCTTACAGCAGTAGTCCTCATTCAAGTATAAAGATGGCCCCTGCGGCTGTAAACGATGATTACCAACGCACATGTTTGTTTATTTCGACATCATTGAACCGCAAATTGTGGGTGATGTTTTATCTCCGCTTATGCGTATAATAGATATTATTGTGGTTTTTTCGCCTGCACACTACATGCCCGTGATGACACGGGAATTTGAAAACATCAAGATTAATACAAAAACAGATACGGGTGCAGCAATGCCATTCGAGTTTGGGCCGGTAACGGTATCGGCTCCATGTACAGAGGCGCACCATATCAACGTGGACATGGTATAGGAAGCTGGCTAGGTGGTACATTTAGAAGTATAATACCGTTATTTAAGTCTGGTGCAAAGACTATTGAAATAATAAGCTCTTAGAACGGGTGCCAATATCCTTGGTGACGTCATAGAGGATCGACCTGTTAAGGAATCGTTTCAAGAAAGATTTCACAAGGCAGGTAGAGATCTTAAACGTAAAGCCGATGAGAAAATCGATAAAATGATGGATGGTTCAGACTATAAAAGAGTACGTCTATCTGATAATAACCAGTCTCTACCGAGAGCTGTTGCTGTTAAGAAGACGAAACCTACTTACGACGATATATTTTCAAGTTAATGGCTTTTCTACATACCCTTATCAGCTCTTAGTGATGACCCCCAATAGAGTTTGTAGTGCGCTGAAACGGAAACGATTACATACATTTAAGCCAGGCCATGTTGTACATCACAGCTAAAGTTCTAAAGCAAGACGATGCAGCACTTATCGACGCGGATGTTGTAGCACCGGTAAGCAATTGGATGCATTCGCTTTTCCCACAAGTGGAGGTTTACTTAAATCAGAATATGGTGTCACAACGAAACAACACCTACGCCTACCGCTCATATATTGAAACGTTACTAAATTATGGAAAGGAAGACAATAGTTCACATCTAGGTTTTACCTTATGTCACAATGATACAGCCGGGCAGACGAATACACTAAGACACGCAAATAACGGTTTCTCGAAACATCAAGTACTTGCAGCGACCAGCAAACAGGTTGAGATGATTGGTCACGTGCACTCAGATTTGTTTAATCAAGAACAGTTTCTCATAAGCGGTGTTGAATTAAAGGTTAAATTTGTACGATTAAGAGATATCTTAGTCTAATAGCGACGCACGGTTTAACTTACAAGACGAGAATTATGGACGCTAGTTTACTTGTGAGACGTATGCGAATCAACCCCACCATTCTAATTGCATACGCAAAAGCTTTAGAAACAACTGTAGCAACAACTGTTACAAGGGCAGACGTAAAAGTGTTAACTATACCTATACAACGAAAATCATTGGATAATGTCTTCTTGGCTCAGTTACCTAAACGATGTATCGTAGGTTTTGTCGCAAATAAAACCTTCAACGGTGATTACGCCTCAAATCCATTAAATTTTCTTCACAGCAATATTAGCTACATGTCGTTAAATATTGACGGCCAACAAATTCCATTGAAGGCCTTACAACCAGACTTTACAGCTAATGGTTTACTGTTACTGTTACGTTTACTGTACGGTTACTGTTTAATGGCCTTCGACCTAGCCCCTTATTTGTCTACAAACACTAGCACGTACTGGAATTTAGTTAGAAACGGTTCCCTCCGCCTAGAATTTGGCTTTGAAGAAGCGATCGTAGAAACCGTTAACTGTTTGGTGTACGCCGAATTCATAACATGATCGAGATCGATAAAGATCGGAATGTCGTCATGGATTTCGCCTGTTAAAAGGGATAACCCTTAGATAACGTAGATAACCGAGCTGGTAGCGTAGTGGTGACACGACCTGCTTAGCATTCGCGAGGTAATGGGTTCGATTCCCGTTACCGCCTACCTTGTTTGAGGTTTTTTCAGGGGGTTTCCTCCTACACATGTAGCGGAATGGTCACTGCGTATACGCACACCATGTGCGCCTACTTAGGCGAATGTTTGGGTATTATTTTCCCCCTCAGAACCCTAAGCCCGTTCCTTCCGATCCTATCCTAACCACACCCATCCTTAATCCCACCATGCATATATACGTAACGTATGTGTGTACGCTGGGAATCCATAATTTTGGCTGAAGGAGCTCGGAAAGCTCGAGCAGCCCGTACTTCCCCTTGCGGAGGGAATGGAATACGTGGTATTTTCCTTTTTTTTCCTGATAACAAGCTTCAGTTTACAGCAGCAGCTGAAAGAAGACACATACTTGGACGTGCAAGGGTTTAGAGGTGTTGATAATGAATTCATACCGGAAGAAATTGCCGTGACTACAGATCATGGTTCGTTACTGCTAATACTGATAAAGTCACCTCGAATTATTTTATAACAAAGCCCATGTCTAGGCAGATAAGGTATTTAGAGGATAAATATCACGGCTTCAAATGACAGAGTATGTGCTCCTACAACGATTTCCGAGAAGAGCTACCGTTTAATAAAATTCACGTTAAGGGTAGAGAAAAACAGTTTTTAAACTTCCTTAACAAACCAATACTAAACTGGGCTGTCCGTCGATTAAAAAATTGAAAAGGGAGGCAAATGCGTGTAGCTGTTTAAACCATAATATCGAGCCTATGTGCGCTCTGGAAAACACATTACTACTGCAAGACTGGGTGCATACCAGTTCCAAAGATGTATGTGGTACAAGTGTTGAAATGTTTGAAATCGATCCCCAGCCACAAGAATGTGTTTTGACTTGTATGTGCTTCTAATCGGTAACCGAGGCACGCACCTAGACCTTGTGCAATTATTGTTAACACATATTCAGCAAACAAACCAGGTCAGCATTGGATTCCTATCTACATTGGACGACCCCCGCTAGGTAACCATTTACGTTTACTTGAGAAGAATTCTAGATGGTTTCGTTACAACAAAACGGCGCTGCAGGATTACCATTCGGATGTGTGTGGACTTTATACAATAATGTTTTTGTATTTTAGAATAAATAATTTACCTATGCTTAATTTTGTAAATAAGTTTTTCACTACATGTTTAGTTTATAAATGATGAGATAATCAAGTTACTGCATAATGCTTGTTTTTCAACCATTTTACTCCAACAAATAAAAGCGTTTTTAGTAGTTACGTAGTTTTAATTAAGAGTGCCGTAAAATGAGCCGAGAGAGAGAGAGAGAGAGAGAGAGAGAGAGAGAGAGAGAGAAACGAAAGCGATCAACCTCTATTACAGAAAGCATTCGCTAGTTTAAAAACACACAGCTAGATAACGCCCCAACAAATTCAAATTTCGCTCAAAAATATACCGCTATGTGAAGCCACCTTTATTACAGAAAATAGTCCACACACAACTAGATGGCGCTACAAATAAATTCAAATTTCGCACCAAAGGGGTCCAAAACAAGGGGCTCAGACCCTAGAGCAAGTTCATATACCTGTCTTATGAGATAGCATTAGGGTCCCCTTATTAAAATACTATTTCCAGTCAAGAGGGAGCAGAGCCTACACAAGTTCTTATAGCTGTCTTACACGTTAGCATTAGGGCCCCTTATTAGAAAATTTTCCGCCGTAATCAATGCAGAGCCTTAGGCCTCCAAGCAGAGGGAGGTGTAATATATAACTGGAGTGGCATCGACCTTGTTAAATAACGGTCCAATGCCCCCACCGCTTTTAAAATGAGCATGACAGCGTTTTCTCTCTGTTTATATATGTGCATCATTGTCTTGCCAATGATAGTTAGCATTTAAGGTGCGCAGAATTTTTAATAATTTAGCTTTTATTTAACAAACATTATTAATTCTTCATAACTAACATTTTATTCTGTGAAATGCTATAAAGTCAAAATATTAGGATTTAAAATAGGTTCATGAAAAGTTCTGGCAGGTAATGTTACTTGGGTAATGTATAAAAAAAATTGTTAGGCACATAAAACCCATTAAATATTTATTTATTTATTAATAAACGGGGTGAGCCCCAACAATTTACAATCATATTTATATAGTAGCGCCGAGCAGAGGTCTCATGGCGGACTCGAGAATGGGGATATAATTATTACTGTGAAATGCATCTGTTTCCCTTTATCTTAGTGCGAAGTTCCCACTTAAAGAAAGACGGGTTATATAATATACGTTTGCTATATATTTCAAATGCAGGACTTCAAAACGTATGTCGATTCTAAAGCCAAAGCGCATGACGCTGTCAGATGTCTTCTTGGCTATTTAACCTCAAATTATTCTTCGTATTTCGTTTCGTATAATCGCATCGTGTTTTGTAGTTATAATAATTTATCTTTCGCTTCGTAATTTATTAGTTTCCATTGCATTTGTAAACAACTATTATTATTAATATTCACTATTACGAGGTAAGTTTATAATGCAAAATGTATTTCCAATTGATTGAATGCATTTATTTATTTTGCAGCAAATAATCATGTAATTAAAAGGTAAATCTTTGAAAAGACAAACTCCAGTAATGTTAATGAATATATTGCATTATTTCGAGATTGAACGCGATAACGGGGGGCCAAGTTTACCTTTAACTTCCATTATCCAGGTACCTAATAATTTTCACTATTTAAATTTATATTTATGTAATACTATATTGCAGCAAACTGCTCTCGCATGCGGCATTTCCGAGAAACCCGTAACTCGTACAAACGCAAGAATGACTCTCGCTTTAGAAGCTGGGAAATCGGTGCCGGATTCACCGCAAAAACATAGGCTGCGTTTGAAGTCGAAGTCATAGAATGTCGACGAATACGTGAAAGACGTTTTGAAACGAAAAATTTACACCAAAATTTAATGGAGCAGGTTCATATTGCTGGTGTTCTAGCAACATTTTTGCGAAAATATTTTGCTAATAAAAGTTGTGAAATTAGTTACGATCCTGTCTGATAATGATTTTAAAAGCACAAAAAACAAACCGCTAGGAGAAGTGAAACGGTATTAAAATAGTCCGATTTGTTAAGAATATTTTTAACCAAACAAATTTTAGTTTTATGTACTGAGTGCTGGCAACAGGGATGGCTTTATACCTAATTCATCATTGGTAAAAGTAACACAGCAGAATACCACGATAATATGAACGCTGGTTTATTTCAAAAATGGTTTCAAGAACAGCTTTTACCAAATTTAGAAAAATCAAGCTTGATAATTCTTGACAATACCAGTTATCATTATAAATTAGTAGAAAAATTACCTTCAAGTAGTTGGAAGAAAGAAGATCTTCAATTTTAAGGAAACACAACATTCCTCATTCGAATGATATGCTGAAAGTGGAATTATTACAAATTGCCAAGGATTTACAAGTTCCAAAAATATATGCAATTGATGAAATCGCTCATCAATGGGGACATCAAATTTTACATTTAACTCCGTATCTCTGCCAATTCAATCCTATCGAGTTAATATGGGCAAATTGTAAACAGTATTACAACAAAAAGTTGGAAGACAGTGTTACACGTCCAAACCGCACTAGGCGTCGTGTATGCTTACTAATGTAAGCGGGTTGCCAAGCCAGCTAACAGGGAGATGGGCGTGGTCGAAATAATAAGTAAAATGAATGATTAATACGCTCAAACACCTTACACCTAAATTCAAACAGCTTAGTCCGGGAAAATATGTCTCTAGGCGCCACCACAATCGAAACTTTGCTAAAATAATTGTCTTAAGCTGGGTGTTAATTAACCCTACTTGATTGTGGAAAGTAGGATTGTGCTTACTCAGTAAACTCCCACACGAGGGTTCTAAAACAAACACTCGTCCAAAACAATTCAACTCAAACTCAAATATATTTAGTACTACCCAGGTTATTAAAAACTTTTTGAATACACCTCGTATACCAAAACTTCCACAACAAAATTTACCACTCAAATACATATAAAGTTAAATCTCTACTTATTAATGAATAAAATATTCCTTCATTCAATGGTCGATAATTAATTTTTAAAATTCTTAACCAAAAGAAAATCAACGTCATCGGCTTAATACTTGTTACTCCAATATAATAGTGATAAAGTGCTGCAAAACAGTCAAACGAGAATAATCCTTGAAGGTTTAATATCCCTAACATGAACGATATCTTTTAAATTTAATTTAATTTTTATAATACTTCTGAATCGTATTTGACATTCGTAAGTATTTAAGTTCTCAGAACTCCAACTTTTTGTTATACTTAATGAAATTTTAATTAACAGCTGATCCGTCATTAGTGTACTGCGTTAATGAAACTAACATGAAAATTTTTACAATCAACCTGGCAAATATAACCTTTCAGGTTGTTCATTAATCTTTAAACCAAAATATGCAAAGTTTACATTTAACTTGTCAAAATCTACTAGGTCACCAATTAAGTAATCGTCACAAATGTATCTCATACCTGGCTAAATAAACAACAAAATAAAAAGGTAACGATAAATATATATTGTCCTGCATAAAATAATAAACATGTTTACATACACAAAACAGCGTGGTTGAAAAACCACTGTCAATACAAATTTGTGGTTTTTGCAAAAATTCTTAATACTAAAACAACCCATAAAACATAACTCGAGACCGATTATCTTTTTCCTTCAAAATTATTTAAAAATTAACCAACAATACGCAAATCACAATTAAACAAAGACAAGATAATCGTGCTCTTCTAAATTTTCAAGGTTCTTAAATATAATTCTTACTTAAAATTGTCCATTAATCCTACGCTTTTCTTTCTTCTTTCTTCCCGTAAACCAAATTATTTGTAGTCCATTTGTATTCCTTAGATTGCCTGAAGGCACACAACAAATACTTCACAATTTCACAAACACTTATTCCTTTCTGTACTCACAAATAGTCCAATAACACGTAATAATCTGTACACGTTTGGTTGCCTCTTAAAATTTCTAGCAACCTTTAGGACAATTTAGCCTTCCTTAACACAAATAAACTTTTAATGTCACATACAATTACCTTAACATTGGCTTAATTTACTACCAAAAATTTCGTTTACTTAAAGGTGGTTCCATAAATAATTTTAACTAAATATCGGTACAAGAACACGCGCTGCACTCAACACTATAACGTAATAACTGTTATCTTTTATAAATCTGCTTACGCACTTTTTACTTTCTTGAAAATAAACAAACTAATTTTATCTTCAATCTCAATTTAATTAATTGTTTTATTTATGAATGTCTTATACGATTTATCCCCTTTCGGGTTACGCAGTTGTTTAAACAATGACTGCCTTCAATATTATTCACAAATATAACTCCAACTCAACCCATTCTAATTTTACACAACACCTCGCGCGCGTCTCTCACCGACAACCAAAACTTATGCTAACCCTCCCGTCAATCCCTGACTTTCGTATTTATACCTTCAGCCATCCATCTTTAAACATGTCCGACTTCCTTGCTATATTCTCCAATGGTATTCACTTAATCTTTCTTAATGCCGACAGATGCTACCATCTGTACAACCACGCTCATAACTACAATACATCGCCATATTTGTTTTTACTTACAAATTTTCCAATTACTTTATGAAGAAGCCATTTTTCGTCATCACATTCATTCAGTAGCCAATCTGGTCCATTACACAACTTTCAACGCTTATCTCCCACCTGCGCTCGATCTCCTTCCGCAACATTTGCAAAAATAAGTACCGTCTAAGGTCTCAAATCCCATATACATACATGTATTCTCAAAACAAATTGCACAACATTACGAAAACTTTCTGAAATTAACAATTAAACATACCCAATCTTTCTCTACATATTTTCTAATACATTCTACACTTATACACTCACATCTTCTGGCAAAGATTACTCATTTATCCTCAACATTCCATTTCTTATTAAGTAGCCAACAGTAACAATACAGTAGCAAACATTATCGTCCCATCGACAAATTTCTTTTCACATTTACATTCATCAGAATCTATTTATTCCAACACCAATGTCTCTATAACATTCAAATACACGTATCTACATACTGTATAATATTTCTCCTAAATTTCCAGTGGCGTATCACCCACCCACATACATTATGCATATACACAAAAAAAAAATTTTTTTTCTCGTTCAAACTCAATACACCCGTACTCAAAACACGTAATACACGTCATTATACCATCTCACATTCAGGGTGTGTCAACGCAACCTGACAACAGGGCTTCAGGGACGAGAATGTTTTATCTCTATGGAAGGATTCATTAAACCAAGTAACTTGAGAACTGTGGCAAAAGTGTATTTTACATGCGGAAAAGGAAATGAGCCAGTAGTGGGACGTTCAAAAAAGAGCTGAGGAAATGGTAAAACCTCTAGTAATCAATGTCGGAGATACGAGTGAAGATGATAGTGAAAGTGAAGGTGATGACTTTAAATTATAAGATGTCCAATATTTGAATTTAAAGCAAAAATTAGAATCTTAGTTACTTTATAACATTGTAAAGAATGGTTATATTTAACATATACCTCTGTAGCTGTACTTAGGTTTACAATCGTTATATATATATATATATATATATATATATATATATATATATATATATATATATATATATATATCAAACTGTAAACTGAGATTTTTAAAATCGGTTATATTATTAACTAATAATAAATCTCATTTTTAACATCCAATACAGTGTATTTATTTATGACAAAATCAGTTATTTATAAGTGGCTTCGATAACCAAGTTACAGTCTTGACTCTTTTGGCGCAGTGAGATCCGTCGGCTAAAAACGATCCTCCGCAATTAACCAAACTTTTCGAACTTCATCCAGACACTGCCTACTGCTAGCTAATTCGTTTCGTATTGAAAATTATTGATATAATTAATTTGTAAAATAGATCCAAAACGAAATTTTGTTGACCCGGTCTCGGTTCTGATAATCGTTTACAGTTGTACAATATATTTTTATCACAGGACTTTACATGCCAGAATAAGTGCGAACAGACCTTTAACGAAATTCGACTTTCTTTATGCGAGTGGATGGGGATTTTTAAGACCTTTAGGATGCTAAATCCCGAGATATTCGAACAATAATTTTATTTAAATTTGACAGCGCGGCTTAAATTTGAAAATAACCTAGAAACATTGACGATGTTTTGTTGGTATTCAAAATTGCTAACTATATGAACCAATAACGACATACGTTTTTAAAATCTTAAACCATGCTTTACTAAAAGATGAGTCATAAGACACCTCTCGCCGGCCCGACTATATAAATTTTTTGGCGTTTATCATAAAACATAATTTCTTAATCATAAACAAGTACACACTTGGAAAAATTATTAAGGTAAATAACAAGTACCTATTAAATAGTCGAATATTACTTTAACCTAACTTTTTAGTAATTACTCGAAACTTATTAAAATACAACTTTTCATCCTTACCTGTGAAATTGTATGTTACTACCAGGTATTTGTTGATTTGTACGTCCATACGCGCTATAATAAAATACCATCTTCAATAATATTTAAACGTAACTTTTGCAATTAAAATTATGTACGATGTACTCGTGTGTGACAG
This sequence comes from Vesta saturnalis, assembly GCA_036346205.1. Taxonomy (NCBI): domain Eukaryota; kingdom Metazoa; phylum Arthropoda; class Insecta; order Coleoptera; family Lampyridae; genus Vesta; species Vesta saturnalis. The sequence goes on from JARFJB010001987.1 coordinate 1,128,550, forward strand.
ATGAAGAGAGAACGCCGCCTATGTATAGCTGCACCGCTCTGACCGGTTTTCACGTTAAATCTGAACTTGTGATGCCACTCCATACATTACACCTCCCTGATTCCACTTACAAATGTGATCATTGTGATTACTTATTCAACAAAAATGAAGCGGAATGTAACAAAACATAAAGCAATACACGCTTCAAGTGATTTAAAATGTGATCATTGTAATTATTCATCAAAATTCAAGAGCAATTTAAAACACCTATTAATACATACTTTAAGAAGTAATTTTAAATGTGATCGATGTGAGTATTGAACAAACGTGAAGAGCAGTTTAAAACAAATATAAATTAATACACGCTTCAAGTAATGATTTTAAATGTGGTCAATGTGTTTATTCATCAAAATTGAAGCGTAGTTTAAAACATCATACATTATTACACTCTACAAGTACTAATTTCAAATGTGATGAATGTGACTATTCAACAAAGACAAAAGGTAATTTTAATCAACATCTATAAATACATACTTCCAGCACTAATTACAAATGTAATCAGTGTGACTATTCATCTAAAGTGAAGGGCTACCTACAAAAACATATATTAACACATACTTCAAACACTAATTATATAAATGTCATCTATTATAAAGAGTAGGCGTTTATTTCCTTAGGTACTGCGGTAATGCACACATTTGTAATTATAACTTGACGATCTACATGTTGGTGTTAGTGATAATGATTATTCCACACTTGTGTATACTACGCAAATCAAAAGAGAAATCTGTAATACAAGAAAGGTTTATGTATAGGATTATAAATACAGCTGGCTTTAAAAGTAATAGTTTCATGATATGTTTCATTTGAAGAAAAAGTTGTGGAATTGTTATCAAAATGCAAGGTAAGATGGATGAGTATAATGAGGACACCTGAGTACCAACGACGCCCGCTGTCGCGACGCCTGAGATTCGTGTAATCAGCCCAATTGCTTCTTTCGGGGGCCTTTTTCAACCACTAGGGTGAATTTTCAACTACCTGATGGTATTTTCACCCTCTTGAAGACATTTTTACCCTTAATTGGCTGGGGTTCGGTTTCTTTTCGGAGGCGATTTTCAACCCCTTGATTGAATTTTCAGCCCTTGACGGTACTCTCGCCCCTAATTATGGCCTCAGCCCCTAGAGGGTAGGCAGATGCGCACGGGGTGGGCGGCTGGGCGTTGACGCTAACACTAGATAAGGCCCTTATGGCTTTATTAGGGCGGGGTAAGACTAGGCCACACCCATTACTTTTACCTGATTGGCTGTACGCGTATTAAGGTGGGACTAGGACTAGGCACACCCATCATTTTACCGGATTGGTTGTACGTTTGGTCCACCCTGTGACTTCTGATTGGTCCTATGTCCCTATCACCTACTCTCCGTGCTCTGGTTGGAGGATTAAGTCTGCATTGGTTATGACGGGAAATTTGAATCTGCATTCTAATAAGGGGCCCTAATGCTAGCTTATAAGACAGGTCTTCGGAACTTCTTTGAGGGCTGCGCCCCCTGGCTCTTGGATGGAAATACGGTTGATGCCTTCGTACATTGTCGTGAACACTTGGCGGGATATTTGAATTTGTATTCTAATAAGGGGGCCTTAATGCTAACTTATAAGACAGGCATAGGTCTTTCCAACGTACTCTTGGGGCTTCACACCCTTGTCCTGACCCTTGGTGGAAAATTCGGAATTGTATTTAAGTGTCTGTCTGCATTTCTGCTTGGTTATGGAGGGGAATTTGAATTTGGGGGCCTAATGCTAACTTGTAAGACAAGTGTAAGGCTTCGCAACTTGCCCTCGGGGCTTCGCCCCACTTATCGTGATCGGAACTTATTCAGGGACCTTCGCGTATTCTCGTGGTCCCCTTGACGGGAAATTTGAATTTGTAATGCTAACGTGTAAGACAAGTGTAAGACCCTCGGCCATTTTGTTATAATTAAATTTGAATTTTAGTTCTAATAAGGGCCCTAATGCTAACTTGTAAGACATGTATAGGATTTCGCAACTTGTTCTCGGGCCTTCGCCCCCTTGTCGTGCCCCACGAGCTCAAATTTTGAAATTGTTATTAGCGCTATCTACTTGTGTATAGACCAATGAATGTTTTCGTAATATAGCTGGCGCACCTGGCGGTATATTTTAAAAGTACATACAGGTCTCTGTAATGGTTATGGTGGGAAACTTGAAATAAGAGGTCTAACACTAACTTTTAAGGTAAGACGTGTGCATTTGGGCCTCAACCCTCCGATCAATCTCGATCAAATCAAACAATGGGGCTTCGCCCCTTGCCCTAGCACCTTGGCGGTAAATTTTAATATGTATTTTAATAAGGGTCCTAATGCTAACTTGTAAGGCTACACAAAAAAAGTTTGCCTCAAGTAGGATTTGAACCTGCGACTATTCTAATAATGGAGCCTAACGCTAACTTATAAACAGTTATAGGTCTTCATATAGGTAAAATCTTGCGACGCGAGGCTTTCGGCGAAGGCTGTTTCTGCGATCTCCACTCCAACCCTCCCGAACATAATCGAGATTATGCAAAATGCTTAGGGATCATTTAAATAAAAGTGAAACTAGATTTACAACACTTTTATTTTTACATAAACAAATAGGTGACTTTACATTTTTTGCAAATGTTATTTAATTAACAGAAACATTATTATTTACAATATACAATTTTACACACAAAATACAATTCTTTCTTTATGTCTACAAGGCGTATGTTTTAGTACGTCCAATTTAATTTTAGTTTTATAATTTAAATCTATACGTTGTTCTTCCAATTCCCTTTCTCACCAATAATTAGGTATGTACAACGAGCCCATATTTTCTAATTGTAATATATACCGCAATTTATTTCTATAACTTATCTGTTTAATACTTATTATAACTAATTCTGCCCTCTCGGACAACTGTTCCAATTTCCTACAGTTTGTAGTCTTAATATTACCTTTCATTTCTTGCATTCGAAGGTCGTTAATTTGTTCCACAGCTTATTGGGTAAAACATTCTTGTTCCAAATTCTCTAGTACTTTAGAATGTAGTATAATATTTCCTATTCTAGCAAACGTATGATCGTTAAATGTGCTCGTACCGTTTGTATGAGAGGTTCTTGGTTTGGTAAGGAAAGTACCTTGAACCCATTCTAAGGAACAAAAATAAACCCTTCGTGAATAAGTTTTTTTCTCTTTACATTTAAAAAATAATTGTTAAAATAATCTCTTATAAAGTACAGTTTTTATTCCATCTCTTTCTGCAAGTGTTCCATTTTCTTTAAACTCTACCATTATTTGTTCTTTTTCCAATAAATCCATATACTCTTCTTTTATACTGCTAGGCTGTTGTATATAGTCCAATTTTCGTTTCTTTAAAGCCACTTATTCCAGTTGCAACTTACGCTTCTTAGTGGATATTACGTAAGCTTGGGAAAGGGGTTCTATTTCCTTAATGGGATATGGTTTTATTTCTTTTTCTACTAACTTGGGAGATTACAATAGTTGTTTTAACGAGACCATTCTGCGCTATATTAATTTCTTCCGGTATTGTAGAAAACGCTGTCATAGATTTCGTAAAATAGGTTTCGCTAGCCTTAATAAAACACTTCTGCACAATACGTATTTTGTCTTTGTTTTCTTCTTCTTCCATAACCTCGATGTAGTTTATGGGCAGACAATTAAAACCAAAGGCAGAAATTGCATAACTTATTATTTTTTCTCTTCCTTTCGAATCGATGTGTAGTTTTGATTGGATCCCAGTCAACTTTCTTGTATTCTCGTTTCCCCAGTATAAAAATTGCAACATATTGTTAAACACTATTTTGTAAACTGTCTCTTCGTTTTAGCCACATTCTTGGGATAGGTACAGAATACATTGGTGCATCTTGGAAGTAATTTTTACTACTTTCCAATAATGTTAAATAATCTGCAAGAGGGCTGTACACCTCGTTTCCAGAATAATAAGCCTCGTTGCTTTAGTTTTGCTTCCAATCTGGTAATTCCGTGCTTCTTGGCCAGAGTAGAATAAAATGTTTCCTTTAATCTTGCATGCGGACAATTAAAAAAAACTATAAGATGGTTTCCGATAGTTTTATTACTACCAGGACTTGTTATTTAGCAAATAAATTTGATGTAAATTTTTATTCTGGCATTAGAAGCCTACCAAGTTAGGCAGTCTATAACAACCGTATTATCGTTATCTACAACCACATCACAATCTTTCTTGCACTCGCCTTGGAGACAGAAATTGAAATTGTTAATTAAATAGTGGCACATTCCTACCTTATCAATGATTCCTGCGAAATCTTGCGTAATGTCCAAATCCAAAAGATAGTAGTTTTCCTTCTTAAGTTGGGTTAATAAACCGGGTAATTCATGTAAAGGAGTCTTCGATTTAACATCGGCAAGCTAGATTTTGTAAGGAATACAAACCGGCTGGGTATATTTTTTAGTTACACTTTGCAAACCATGTTTTCCAATAATTTGCATAACACCTTTTGTCATTCGGTTCGAGCCATTAAAAATGATCGGAAGCTTAGCCTTAACTACAAGACTAGCCGAAACAAATTCACCAAATATTCTTCGGAGGAAACTATTAAACGAACCACAAATGTCTTTCTTTACAAGTGGTGTTTTTCCTTGTCCATTGCAATGCTCTATTCCGCAAATTTCAACAACCATTATGTTATCGCAAAATGAATCGGTAATAGATATGATTCTAAACCCTTGTCTTGTAACAACACCTCTCACATAATTAATATTACCAATATCCGAAACAAGATTATTATATCGTAAATTCTCCAATAACAGCCATTGTCCAAATCTTTCGTTTGTGGGTTTAATTTTTCTTCCATAAAGTTCGGAAACATTAAAAACTTTAGAGGGACCCATGTTAACGGTTCGAGCGACTGCTAAGAAATAAATTAAATCGTTCCTGCATCGCCGCTACATTAGAAGTCTGCAGCAATGTTCGGATAATCTCGGTTATGCTTGGGAGGGTTGGAGTGGGGATGTTTCTTGCGTTTAGGTTAGATTAATAAACGCACGGTTTTTAGGCTAGGTCAATGCTCGCGCATTGGAGTGGGGATCGCTGAAAGAGCCTCTGCCGAAAGCCTCGCGTCGCAAAATTTTACCTATGAGGTCTATATAAGACGTGTACATCAGCTTTCGGAAAACCAAAGCAATCAACCTCGATCAAATCAAACAACAGTGCTTCGTCCCTTGTCCTAGCCCCTTGGCGGTAAATTTGAATTTATATTCTAATTCTAGATTTGAATCTACGACTATTCTAATAAGGGGCCTAACGATAACTTATAAGACAGTTATAACGCTCGAGAGCAAGTTGCTATACCTGTCTTACAAGTCAGAATCAGGCTCCTTATTAGAATACAAATTCAAATTTCACACCAAGAGGCTTATTGCAATGCACGAAGGCCCTCGAACAAGTTCCGATCACGGCAAGGAGCGAAGCCCTGAGAGCAAGTTGCGAAGCCCTACACCTGTCTTACAAGTTAGCATTAGGCCCCCTTATTAGAATACAAATTCAAATTTCCCGCCAAGAGTATCACGACAATGGACGAAGACTCACGAGCAAGTTCCGAAGACTTATGACAAAAGTGCCTTAATCGCCATGGTCGACCAACCAATCAGAAACCAGGGGGGTAGTCACCTGACCATCCCCAGACCCCTAAACACTGGGGTAGACTGTCAAGGCCTTAATTAGGATTGAAAATGCCGTCAAGGGCTGAAAATTCCATCAAAGGGTTAAAAAACACCCCAGAAAAGAAGCCGACCTCCAGCCGAAAGGTCACTAATTAGGGTAAAAATATCATCAAGGGGTTGAAAATACCATCACGGCCTCGCTGATTGCTCGAATCTGGAGCGTCGCGACGGCGGTCGTCGTTGGCCCTCAGGTGACCTCATTCTACTCACAACAATAACAACAAAAACAATGAGCTGTTCGTGGCTCATTAAAAAGGCTCTATGACGTACCTAATTTCCGCTAAATAAAATTTTATTATTAATGCTTTCTTCAATGTATCCTTCGGCTGTAGAAGAACTTTTCCAACCTCCATGACGGTTCAGTTGGATGATATCACCTCCTCCATTAACTAAAAGGGTAGCTGACGTGCGACGAAAACTGTGGCCTCTATATAATTTATAATCTGATAAATTCAAATACTGGGCGATTTCACAGGGTATTTTTCCAATTATATTCATTCCCACCACTTGTTTAGAGAATTTTCCGTTACAATATCGTAGAAATAGACGATATAGGGTGTCGTCATCTGATGATCTCAACGCAACATACCTTCTGTAAAATGATAAAAAATCAAGTTCTTTACTATTAGTAACAGTAAAGACACGATTTTTTCTTGTTTTTGAGTTAGGAATTTTTACTATTAATAGCGAATCTTTGTCTTCTATGGTCATTTTCACAAGTTCATCTCGTCTACATGCACCGAAAACTCCCATAATTAATACTACCTGTCAATAAAATAGCTTATTAATATTTACAGAGTAATGAATAGTGTTAAAAATATTTCATCTGGCGTTTCACAGAGGAATTTGAACAATTCTTCTTTGGTGAAAGTTCTTGATTTTTTTGGTTAGTATTCTACAGATTGGCGTTTTAGGTATGCGATTAACTTCGTATATTGGCTGATGTCAATATTGTTTCTTACAGATAACACAGATCGTAGCATTCAGTACACCGACCAAAGTGTAGCAGAGTTCATAGTTTTAGCTTTTTCACTAAAGTAAGCCATCATTACGTTTTCAGTGTACCTTCTAACTTTCCTTGAATTACACCATGTGATGAAGAGTTCGTACTGCTTTTCATACTTCTCCCGCGACTTTTCTGGCAATACGTTTAATGTCGCGACTTGCAATTTCAGGTGGTGTGCATGAAAAATCACTACAATCATTTTCTTCTTCCATTTTTGCTGCTTCACGCTCACATACGATTATTATTTAGGAAATTTTTCATTCAAATGAAAGATATCATTTACTCGTTGTCATTGGATACTCTGAGCAATGCATATTTGATTTATAGTTAATAATTGGGAGAGCGAGCGTTTTTTTTATTTAGTCGCTTATAAGCGACAAAGTGACATTCCTCGAAAAAGATGACGTTTGCGTTGTCAAAAATTCAAATACGAGCGCAAATGCCTATTTTGGATATCGATTGTAGAAAAATAGCTATTACAACTTACTGCATAGCCATGCCGCATGCATGGAAACGTGACTTTACCGTAGATTTGAAATGGTATTAAAATTTTGCGTGGTAGGAGACACGGCGATATTTTTAACCAAATAAAATTTTATTATTACCTTTACGTTGGTAACAGATAACATAAAGCATTATATAAATGGTTATGTTTGCATGTCTAAAGTAAAATTGGCTGTTTAGATAAATTCATTTAAGTTCTTTTTTTATGTTCGCTTAGTAAGGTTAAGTAGTACCCTTGTATAATTTTTCTCCAAATAATAATAAGGTAAAGAAATAAGGCCCCGTTTTGGAAAATCTACACGAAATTTTTGTGTTTTCAAAAAAATTAATATAAGTAAACCTTGTGAATAGTTCAAGATGTCAGCTGCAGTTAATAAAAATATAATAAAATTGGAACTCAAGGAAGAACCAATCGATTTATTCCTTGTCCAACAACAAGTCATTATAAATAATGATATAAAACAAGAAGTTAATTTAGATATTAATAATTTAAAAAGTGAATATGCAAATAATTCAATCATTAAAGAAGACTGTGATTCTTATTTGAGACAACTCGATTCTAATGTAATACACTCCTCACTATTGTATGGGTGCAATGAATGCGACTATTCTACAAAATGTAAGCGCTATTTAAAACATCACCTTGCCATACATACTTCACATTGTACATTCAAATGTCATCAATGTGACTATTCAACAAATTTGAAAAGATACATAAGAAGACATTTAATTATACATATTTCAAGTAATATTTACAAATGTAATCAATGTGATTATTCATCAAAAGTGAAGCGCAATTTAAAACAACATCAATTAATGCACACTTTAAATACTGACTACAAATGTGATGAATGTGGTTATTCAACAAAAGTAAAGGGCAATTTTAAACGACATCAGTTAAGACACACTTCAAGTACCAATTACAAATGTACTCAATGTGATTATTCATCAGTATTGAAACGAAATTTAAAACATCATCAATTAAAACACACTTCAAGTACTAATTATAATTGTAATCAATGTGATTATACATCAAAATTGAAGGATTATTTAAGAAAACATCAATTAATTCACACTTCAAGTACCAATTACAAATGTGATCAATGTGATTATTCATCAAAATGGAGCCGCAATGTAAAAAGGCATAGATTAATACACACTGTAAGCACTGATTACATATGTGATCGATGTGACTATTCTACAAAACGAAAAAGTTATTTGTTACGTCATTTTGCCAAAAATAAACCAGTGTGTAGTAGGAGTTGTAGGGAGTAGAAGTTTATTTCCTTATTGTGCTAATACATAGCTGTGGTGTTGTTTATGGCTGTGATACATAGTATAAATATCTGGATAAAATTTTGATAATACAAAGCATTTTCAATTATATTTAATTAATTTTTGGACAGTTTATTTTGTATTAAGAAACTTTATGAAGAAAAGTTATGTAAAATTAACTTTTCTTTAAAAATATGTCTACACATTTTCTCATAAAATGAATTATTCTGATATTAAACTAACACTTAAATTCTACCTTAGGAATTTGTTTGCCCCTAAATTACGCCTCATATTAAAAAATTGCATAGAACATAATTAATCGATATGTTTAAGATCTATATGATAGATTTTTATGTCTTAGATAAATACCTACACTACAACTGTTTCAGAAATATTTGTTAAAAACCAAAAACTTCTAATAAACCTCCCTCTCCTCCGCTGAATTTCTTCTAAAACATACACACGATACGCGATTACACACAACGCTGTCTCTAGTTCGTAAGTGTACAAACACAGTGCAAGCAGGTGTCCGCTTACCGGTAACCAGCGCCGACTCGTGCTTATAGGCGCGAAAAATGAATGCATTGTTTTTAAATCGGCTAGTACCTACATAGTAAAAAGCAGGTAGAGGCGGGAACCAGCGTTCTCGCTTTAACCGCATTTAAAATTTAGTTTATTTCTGGTTGCACGTGTCACGCCAGTGTCTTTTTAGTTCTAACTTATGATGGATAAGGAGTTACTAATAGCTGCAGTTTTTGAAAAAACCCCTATTTGGGACAAAAGGATTAAGGTGCATAGCAATCGAAATGTTGTCGACAAATATTGGAGGGAAATAAGCGCCGTAATGAAATAAGATGGTGAATAGGCAATATTTATTTATAAACGTTGTGGTGATTGATCAAAACATAAATTTGTATTAACTTATTTAAAGGTAAGATAAAGGATGTTGTGAAAAATACGTGACAAAAATATCGCGAATACATTAAGACGTCTTCCAGTCATTTGTGTTTCAGTATTTGTCTCGCAATTTTCCACAGATACGTCGCTAAGGTGTCTTTGAAAACCTTCCTTATGAATGATTGTATTATGTAAAATGCAAATACATTTAATAATGTCATCTGCTGTCTCAATATTGGTTTCAATGCTTTTTGAAAGTATACGCCATTTTGCGGTGATTATTCCAAATGCACATTCAATGCATTTTCTAGCACGAGATAAGCGTTTATTAAAATATTCATGCTCAACACTTATGTCCGTACTTATAGTCGCTGCTCAACCTTGTACTTGAGCTATACTCAAACAAGCATTCTCGAAGTAATGAGAATGACTTGAGCGTGAGGCCGTCCTATACTCCAATCTTCGGCAATTCTCGGCGAAGTTTAAAATATTATCATATAATTTGGTAACTTTAATTCTTTACGGTTGTGATATAGGGAATTGTTCAATTATTTTGATCATGTTTATTTGCTTGTCATTTTAGTTTGTTTATTGTAGGTTATCTTTATTATAGTTTGCTGTTCATTGATAATTTAAAAAACCATAATCGTGGTGCGAATTAATATTTTATCATTGATAACCATAAAAGTGATTTAAAAGTAAGCAGGTATAAGAGTTTTTATTCTACGAAACCAAATTTTTACGGAATGGAGGAAAAATCTGTAGCTTATACAGAGAAGGAAAAGCTTCTGTTAATTTCAATTATAGACCAACATAAAATCGTTGAAAATAAAAAAACTGACGCTTCCACAATCCAAGCAAAAAATCAGGAATGGGAGAAAATCATGGTTGAATATAATTCTCAAGCTAACATTATTAACAACTCCAGAAATTCAACTCAACTAAAAAAATTGTGGAACAATCTAAAGCAAAGGTATATTTTCTAATAAAGTACATGCGGCTGCTCACAGGGGGTGGATCACCTCCAAAAGAATGTACAGAATATTTGATTTCAGACATACCTGTAACACCAAAAAATGAAAGGGTTGATGTAAACCTTGTACAAAAGGAATGCGATCTGCGTATTAAAAAAATGAAAGAGGCAATACTTCAACAGGAGGAAATTCACTGTATTCGTTTGCGCATTGAAAATGAAATGCTAAAAAAAGTATCTGCAGAGTGCAGAAAAGCCGAAGCAGAAGAAAAACTGGCAGTTTTAAAATTAGAACAATTTAAAAAAGAAAATTTATTGTAACTTATATGTTAGGTACATAATAAATAAAATTTTAATTTAATGTTATTTAGAAATGCTGATTTATAAATTGAGCTCGGAATAATAATCCGAGTTGATTATGTTCATTATGACCTTCATCTATATCATCTTCATTAATTTGATTTTCTATAAAATCATTTTCATTTTGCTGAACAGCTATATTGTGTAAAACTGCAACAGCACAAATAATTCTAACTGAAGTTTGTAACTTTGTCGATAAAACTCTTCTTAGACATGGAAATCTTCTCTTCCAAACACCAAACACCCTTTTAACTATATTCCTGGTGCGTATATGAGAGGAATTATATCGTCTCTCTCTTTCATTACCTAAAAACACTAGTATGTAATACCAGAGATTTAGCTAATGTTGTACGTGATTCAATTTAGTAGAAATTAATTTTTACAATTACCTGGATGTATAACGGGTGTCAACAAATAGGGCCTGCATGGGTAACCATTATCTCCTAAAAGCAGTCCGGATATGTGCCTTTGTTCAAATCGAACTCTTAATGCAGTTCGGTCAAAAATTACACTATCATGTGTTGACCCTGGGTGCCTTACTACAATATCTAAAATTTCCATTCGGGGTCCAGCTGCAACCTACAAAATTAATGAAGAGAGTGGCACTTATAAGTTATTGTAGCTACTGTGTTTGACTTACTTGTACATTTAAGGAGAAATATCCCTTCCTGTTTCGGAATACTTCTGCGTTATCACCTCCAGGAGATGCAATTGGTATATGAGTACAATCAATGCAGCAACCCGGGAAAATGAGATATATTAAAAATCGTGTTATATTCGCCCTTTGCTCATTTTCTGCATTTGGAAACTTGATATAATTATCTGTGTGTTCCGCAAGAACCTCTGACACTCAATTTTATTTTTGTTGAAACAGATTGTTGACTAACTCCTCTTAAATCGCCTGATACAGTCTTAAAATTTTAATTGTATGTTAATTATTTTTTATTATAATGTAGGTGCATAGAATAACAAACCTGGAAATTTCCTGTTGCATAAAACCTTAAACAAAGTAATAATTGGATTAGAGGAAGAAATGGCAATCCACGATTACTTATTTTACCCAAACGATTTTCTATTAGTGGTAAAATTGTGTTTATTACAACTTTTTTGAGAATCGATAACGTTTGTGAAAATCGACGTCTGTATATAATTCTACAAGATTTTGCACATCGCGTATATATCTTTTCGGAATTCGCATTTGATTATTAACCTCTTCTACATATATCAATAAACTCTAATAAATCTTGATAATCCATTCCAATCTACTTAACACTGTTGTTTCAGACAGTTGTCAAGTATGACTTAAGTTTAACCTGTGAATGCTTGGAGTATTCTCAACATCAAGTATGTGCCAAGCAATACTTGATGCTCAAGATTCGTTTATTAGTTGATTTGTAATGCTCAAGCATTACTCAAGATTGAGAACGGTTCAAGTACCGACTATAAGTACGGGCATTAGATTTTTTCCACCAAAAGGTTTTAAAAGATAAGGTGGCAGTGGATATGCCTTGTCACTGATTAGTACAAAAGGTGCTTTTGTTGTAGTTTGAGGAAAATAAGATGGTTCGGGAATACTGAGTTGCTTATTCTGTAACTGGAGGTATAGTTCCGATGCGTGAAATGTGCCACCGTCGCTCTGTTTACCATAACCACCAATTTCTGCAGCAATAAATTTGTAATTTGCGTCAGCTACCCCCTGTAAAATCACGGAAAAATAATGTTTATGGTTATAAAACATCGACCCTGAATTTTTTAGGCAAAGAATGCGAATATGTTTTCCGTCGAGGGCCCCAATGCAGTGTGGAAAATTCCAAATATTATTAAATTCTTCTGATATTCTTTCAAAAACTTCTTTTTTCGGAGATGGCATATAAACAGGTTGTACACGTTGCATATTATGGAAACTGTTTCTTTAATTATTTTTCCCACAGTACCAATACGAAACTTAAATGCAAAGTGTTTGAAAGATGATCCGGTTGCCAGATATCTGTAACAAAATCATTCTATATAGTAGTGCATAAAATCCCGCATAAATTCATTATTTTGAAAACGGTATAATTTTTGAACACGTTAATTTCGTTTTTTTGTTAAAAAAATTTTCATAATTTTATACAGGGTGTCCTAAAATTAGATGTGTTGAAATAAACTTTTTTTTATAGAACCTCCAATTCAAGTGCCTGAGTGATTTTTAAAAAATTCTACATGTTTTCAAAATAATGACTTTATGAACTCTCGGTATATCTAATATATTGTATGAAAAAATTACGGTAATTTTTTTTCAGAGGCGAAGGTGAGAAAGCAGTGGAAGTATTTGCGCGATCAATTTTCTGTTGAATTGGGAAAATATCCTCTACCAAGATCTGGAGATGCTGCAGAAGATGCGCCAACATCCAAATGGCCATATTTTACCCTCCTTCTTTTCCTAAAGGACATTGTCAAACCAAGGATTACAACGGGAAATTTGTCACGCATGCAGTCTTCCCAGATGACATTCCAATAGGAAACTCAGGAATCTGCTGAAGGTAACGAAACTAGCGGCAATGAAGAAACTTGTGCCACTAGTGAACAGGAAAGTGTCATAGAAAATAGCATGACATCACCATCTGCTTCAAGTCCAACAAACTCTTCGACTCCTGCTACGGAAAAAAGAAAACGGGGCGTTACTGACACCTATCAAGACTCAATCCTAGAAATAGAAAAACGGAAAGTAGAATATCTAGAAAATAAAGCGAAGAAAAACTGTTCTACCACGGAAGAAGATGAACATCTTTCATTTTTTAAAAGTTTGCTACCGCATGTGAGAAAAATAACCTGAAAACCAAGTACTATCTTTTCGTTGTCGCGTACAGGAATTAGTAGAGCAATATTCCTACCACTCTATTGTTTCTCGTCCATCTTCTACATCATCCCATTGTAGTGTGCCTCCTCGTTACCACATTGATCATAATGAACATTCTTTCCCCTCAAATCAACAATCAACAATGATTCAAGAGCATGATGACAGCATTATGCCTACGCTTACATGGAATTTAAATATTTTGTAATTAATATTTCTGTTATAATAAAGGCAGTCTTTTGTAACCCTAATTTCTAGCTATTCTGATAATTATTCCAGTCCCAATACCTACCAATAATAGTTTAAACACAATTACTTACCTTACAGTTATAACAGCCTTTCTTCTGGAAAAATAGGCTGCTTATGGAGATTGCACCAATTTTTGGTTAAACGATATTTCACTTTCTCTAAAATGTAATTAAAAGTCTTTCGAGTCATTCTAGTATATTGAAAGAATCTTTCATTCTCATTTTTTAAACTTTGAAACAAATGATAATATTCTCCATACACGTTTCTTTCACGATTAAGAATATGTATACCAACTCTTTTTCTTTTTAATTTAGTATGCACAGAATTTAAAGCAATCAAATCATCATCATCCGAAGATGAGATATTTGCTAGAAGTTTGAGACACAACTGACAGGTGGCAGATTTGGAGTTTAAAAAAAGTTATCGCTTTTGCGCGTATTCACTATGTGCTATCTCGGCGCGAGAATACAGCGCAGATCGGCGCTGCCTACCAGTAAGCGAAAAACTTGCTTGCACTGTGTTTGTACACTAAGACACAGTGACAGAAAAATACACTATTATGAACAGATATATACAACTGTTTCAGAAATATTTGATAAAAACCAAACACTGATCTTAATAACTCCCTCAATGCTGATTTTTTTCCAAAACACGCACACACGAACATACATACACGCGCGCGCGCACACACGTTTTGATGTTTGTGCATAACAACCAATTATGGATTTAGTGACGTGCTCAAATTCGTACGAAAATTGGACTCTGTGTTAGCCAATAAAACCATTTTTTTCGTACACACCATAGTAAATGGATTACATTATTTTATGCAAGATCCGATTGTGACGTCAGAGGCCACAGTAGATATGCGCATAGGAGTGAAGCCATAATTAATTTCAATATGATTAGTGTGTACATCTTAGGCATAGTTAATGTAGTTACAATTTATCACGTTCAGTGGCGTCTATAGTGAAAGTCACACTGAGAATGCAGTGTGGAGTCTTATGGAGCACACCGTTGCCACTTGTCGTTATGCTGTGATCAGTTAAACCTCAAGTCCGGTCTCAGGCAAATTTCGCTGCTCTCACAGATTCGCTAAAAAATTGTTGGAAGTTTGATGATGTTTATACCTACGCCTTTATTTAAATGTTTTCAATAATTAATAATAATAAACAATAAATTTCAAAATTACAAAAGAATTATTTCAGTTAATTTAAGAAAAAATAAACAGAGAATTAATTGTACATTTATAAACAAATAAAATATTTACACCTGCACGTCGTCGACACAGTCATCATCGAGGTCTGAAATCTCATTCTCAGAACTGTCACTAAAATTTACACTTATTATGAGTTCATCCCTTCATATATTCAAAACCAATTTCTTTAATCAATCTACCTAGGGTACTTAAAGAGAACGATGGCGAATTCTCATTCTCATTATATACAGCTTTCAAAGTTGGAGGAATGTTTTTAAAAAAAAGTCATTGTGCACAATTCGTCTTAATAAGCTCTTAAAACCCTCATCGTATGCATATTCGCGAGAATTTGACTGACTTACCCGCTTTTTTCTTGCTGCAGGAGATTTTAATTCACCATTGTTTTGCTCTTCCTCTTTCTTGATGGTAAAAATTGTTTTTTCACTGACCCCACTCATTTTGGAAGCAAAAAATTTAATGGTAAATTACATTGTTCGTCCAATTGCCATTTTTATTCCTAAAGGTAAACTAATAAGATGTAAGGAATGAAAACATTGATATTGATTTCAATAAAACATAAATGAATAGTTCTGCAAATAAATAATCAAAAACTAAACGTGCTGTAGCTTATAACAAAAAATACATTGTACCACGAATGGCGCGAATATGTAATAAAAAGACGACGTACACGTAAGGCGGCGGTTAATTACTAGAGTGATCTTGTATTCTTATGAACTGTGGCAGACTAGAACAAAATTAACTTTTCTACTCCTATATATGTAACACAAATAATTAAGCTCTCGAACGGGATGTTCATCAAGTTCAACAACGGACTGGGTAACAAATCTGATGTAATCCGCTTTCTCTCTACCATTGACGTAGATAGTATCCGTTGGATGTGGTAGTGTTTAACCCTTTTCCCATCTTATACATCGTTGGCTATGCATTAACCATTAAACTAAGAAGATCGTCATGTGACATATCACGAAATCGAGAGATGTTTAAGCATTAGTATGGCCAGCATACATAAGATTTTGCACGAACATTTGTGTGTTCGGAAGCTGTGTGCACGTTGGATTCCATATTTGTTGACAGATGCTCAAAAAAATGCTCGTGTCGATTGGTGCCGTAAAATGATTTCAAAATACAACTGTGGTGCATCCAAAGCGGTATACAACATCGTCACAGATGGCCAGTCGTGGATTTATGCGTATGAGCCAGAAAGAAAAGGCCAGTCCACAGTTTGGGTGTTTCAATGTGAAGCAAAGCCAACAAAAGTTGTTCGTTCTCGAAGCGTTAACAAGCACGAAAACCGGTCCTGTGGTAATTGTGGCTCTCGAAAATCAAAAGACCGTTAATTTAGCGTGGTATACGACCATTTGTTTGCCTGAAGTTTTCGGTAAATTGAGGGAAACCAACCCAAAATGAATCATTTTGTATCACAATGCCAGCTCACACACATCACATGCAACAAACGAGTATTTGGACACATAAAAGATCGAATTGATGGGCCATCCGCCTTACAGCCCTGACTTGGCACCCAATGACTTCTTCTTGTTCCCAGTAATTAAAGATAAACTGCGTGGACAACGATTTTCATCGCCCGGAGAAGCAGTTGAGGCCTTCAAAACGCATGTTTTAGAGCTACCATCTTCTGACTGGACAAAGTGCTTTGAAGGGTGGTTCAATCGCTTGCAAAAGTGTATAAATCTTAAAGGCGATTATTTTGAAAAGCAATAAAAATATTTTTCATCAAATTCATTTGTTTATTCTTTCTATTCTCAATACATAAATAGCAACCCTCGTATTCTCTGGTATGTTGGCAGATGTTTCGAATTCTACTCGAAGTACACTGCGTTCGAATTAATTCCTCTTTTTGATTCGACCAGTCTACCACTATCAATGGTAAATGTAAATGTGTACGACATTGCCACCACGTAACAACTACTAACAATCAAAACGGGTTGTCACATAAAAATCGTAAAACTAAGTGACCGCAATTGTATTTACTGACCGTCGTAAATTGATAAGGTGCAAGTAATGGTTGTTTATCTCATAGTATGACATTTGGAATTTAGCGAACATTTCCTACAACGTAGGAAAGCAATTGTTATCATAATTAACGTTCAAATTATCATACGGATAACGGCCCGAGTTAAGGAACACGCTAATATTCTTTAGTGCACATACATCGAATCTGCTCATACCTTGAGAAACATTATTCTCCCCTATAATAATGTATCCAGGTGTTTCTATACTTGTAGATATTTTGATTGCCCATGTATGTTTATCTGTTGTGGGAACGGCTGGATATATGTGTGTTTCCCAACTTCTAAATGCTACTGGGATATTTACATTTTTATCAATGTACTTCGTTAACGCCAATTCCTCCGCTAATGCTGGAATGATGTGTGGAACTTTTCAATATATCTTATCTATGTTAACTTTTAATGCTTCCCCTGCCGCAGTTGAAATTACTGCGTCGGTATCAACGTTACTGCGAACGACAGCCTTTTCGTTAACGTTATACGCATTGTATAACTGTAAAACCAAGACTTTGCAAGTATATTCTATTCTGCACCGTATTGCTTTGATCGACCAACTGAACCTCTCGTTACCACACTTCGATCTTTTTTAGTTTGACTTGTCCAGTTTACATGCACATGGATTATACCGCGTCACCATATGTTCTTTAAATGTAGGTAGTTCTATCGTTATGACTTCCCCGTTTGAATTGATGAGATATCTCTGTTTTGGTCTGCTATTTTAAGTGTTATGATTGAAATGGTAGATTTGTTTATATGTAAAAACAGATGACATGTTGAGGGGCTTCGGCTATTTTATATCCCGCTGGCACTTTTCGACCTTTGTAAACTGTTTTATTAAATTCAAGCATGGGTTCTATAAAATTTTCTACATTGAAGTTAATTTCATGTGTTGCTTTCGTGGTATTATTATTCGTTCGTAAATCGATAAATGCTCCAGAATCATTCACTGTATCATTAATATGTTTATTCACATCCGCGATTTCGTATGAACCTGGTGATATTGAAATTTTATCAATCAAATCAAACAAGAAGCTGAGCTAACAATGCTCAATAACCTCCAGGTGACGATTCTCCCACTGTACATACCTAGCTCCTATGGGTGACCATTTACTTTGCAGATAAGGCTAACCGACACTCAGAACTGGTACTCTCCGTAAACGTGAGGGCACCGGCGTGGGAAACCAGTCGATAACTTACAACTTGCAAAAATCAGCTTACAATTCAAAAATACTGGTTTCGTATAACTTACAGCTTGTTAAAACCAATCACAATTTAAAAATACTTGAGATAACCTTCAGCATTACTGTCAATATACGAGTATCAAATTAGCTTGTAACATTATTGCCGTGTTTTGCACACAGTGATAAAAATACGTTTTACAGTTAAATTAATTAAAGACAAAAACAATAACAAGTGTACACACAAATTCGAAAAATCAGACCAGTAAATTATTTTACATACAAGGAATGTTTTGTCGGAATACCTCTGACAAAGCGGCCCTAGATTTATAAACAAGGTTGAACGCACTATTTCGTTTTTGAAAATGGACAAATTCCTGGGGAAAAGTAAACAAGCCGACTTTCACTTCCAATTTTGCTAATACACATGTGATTTGGGGCTAACACCGATTTTATCATAACACCTTGCTAAATATAAAATTCTCTATTTAATTTTAACGTGTAAATGAGAATAGACAGATTGGGCCCTAGATCTATGAACAAGTTTAAACGCACTATTTCGTTTTCAAAAAGGCTAAATACCCCGGGGGTAAATAGACAAGCTAACTTTCATTTACAATTTTGATAATACACAAGCGTTTTGAAACTAACAACGATTTCATTTCGTAACGCAGGTATAGGATTCTGTTTTATTTTACCCACGTTCATCGTTATCATTAGACAACCATAATAACAATGATATCCCGTAAATTAACATGTACACCATTGTCGAGTTTTGCATACATTGATAAGTATACGCGTTACAGTTAAATCAATAAAAATAAAACAACAACAAATATAACCAAACTTGAAATCAGCCCTCTAACAGTTAAATAAAGTAAATAAAATAAGGGGTAAGGGTTAAAATAAAAAACGAGCACTTACCAGGGTTATTGTGGATAATCGCATTGGAAGAACGTCTTGACAGGTTAAACAGCTGCTTACAGTCACAACGCATTTAGGTGTCTTGCTTACAATTGAATAATAAGTACTTAGAGGCTTCTAGCAATCATTAATATAAAGTAATTATTTTCTGGTTTTACCAGTTATGTAATCACAATAATAACCTTTCACATCTAATGTATATGGAAAAAATAAGTCCTACATTAGTGAAATCTTTATGAAAGTTAAATGGATTCGAATTATATGATGCTCACGTTCTTAGTGCGTAACAAAAAATCCCTCCAGTTAGATTACACTTATTTTTAAAAGCAGACTTGATTGTTTGTGACGTCATCTAGTGATGTATTTTTAAACTAGTGCATGTTTTCTATAACGTAAGTTGATTCTGTCTTTACCTAGTAGTATATTTTTAAAAGCAAGTTTGCTTGTTTGCGACGCCACTATGTATTTTTAAACTAGCGTATATTTTCTGAAATAAAGGTTTATCATGCTCGCGTCTCCCCCGCCTCTCTCATTTAGATTAGTAAACGCACGGCTTTAAGTTAGGTCAATACCCATGTATTCGGTTAGGTTAATACACGTACAATTTTAGGTTAGGTACAATATACGATTTTAGGCGGAGCATTGCCCTAATGGGTTCAGGAGAGATCACAGCCCTGTCTTCTGATTGTTTGTGTACGCCCAGACCTCGCGTACTGATTGGTGAGACTAAGAATACATAACGCCCCTGTTTCTGAGTGTTGGCGTTCATGTTTGTTTTGTGGTCATTTTGGTTTTGGAGACCTATTTTGTTTTAGTGACTCATAATTAAAAACAGATTAATAACGGCTTAGGACGTTCAGGCTTGCTTATAAATTTAAGGGCCTTTTTGACAGAGGTGTTTCCACTAAGTATGTAATAGTATATTATGTAATAAGTGTTGTGAAAGGCATATTACGCAGGAATGGAAAAATTACGCACGAAGCCGCGCAGCGGCGAGTGCGTAATTCCATGAGTGCGTAATTGCTTTACAACACGCAAAACGTACTATACTTTACCTACGACCATATACAGTATGCCAAAAAAATATAGTAAATTATGCTTAAACGCGTCGATTTTGTATTTTAGTTGTTGTTTTTTGTTGTTCGTTTCATGTATACAAAGAGATCTAAAAACTAGTTATGATAGGGTACTTCATTTCTTCAAATGGGATACCCTGTATATTATTGCATCTTTAGATTTTTGAAAAATTTTATTTTTCAGCAATTTTACAAAATTATAGGGGATGTATGTCTCACAACTTTGATGATCATATAGGATATAAATCATTCTATCTACTACTAGATTGGTTTAATTAACATGAAAAACATAATAGAAACTTGTGTTATAAGGATCATAATAACAATCATTATGGTACTAGCCGTGAATATTATCAAACGAGGCGTTAGCCTAGTCTGATAACACCGCCTGTGCCATAATGGTTGTTTATACGTATTTTATACAAAATTTTATATTCCAGAGTTTTTGTTTAATGAGATTTTCTTGTTGCATTTGAATTTACATAATGACAAGTTTTAGTGACGACAAGTAGATTTCCGCCAAGTGTAAACGTATCTTATTTTAAATATTTTTGCCTACTATACCTAAACATTTTTTTCAGTATAGTACCAACGAGGTAAAAGTACTTAGTACTAGAGTCGCGGCAAACTCTTTTCCAATGTGGGGATAAACGTCAGCGCTTGACATTGTTGCCAAACGTATGAAATTCGACGTCAACATAATACTTAGGTTATATTGTTTACATTTATTTTGAAAATTAGTTTTTGATGGAAATACTCGTTCTCAACTAAGTAACAATACTTTTAACAGTTCTTAGATCATTTTGCGATGATTAAGCAATTGTAACGTTTTGAAGTAGTCATGTATAATTTCGAGGAGCTTATCGAAAATCTCAAAATGTGGAAAACGTCAAAATTAGAAGTTATGTGTAAACAGAAGAGCTGACAACATTGTAATTTATTCGGCAGTTCTAACAACCCAACAACGAGTATTTCACTAACATAGATATATCATTTGTAATTATCAGGGTTATTATGGAAGTTGGTATGTTAAGTTTGTCTTTCTCTAACAATTTCACCCCCACAACGGAAAAGATTTTGCCGTGACTATATAATGAATTCATTATAGTACTCAGTCCAATAAAGTGTGTCATTTTGACACTAAAAACGAAACCCTTAATAATGTCATTATGACACGCCGGAATATAATAATTATTTGTGGTTACTGTACAATTATTGATTATATTAGAAGTATCTGTCGATTCATATGACATTCTAATATTTTCATTTGTTAATATATTCAAACTATGCGTTTTGTTTACGAAAACAGTGCGATTTATTTACCGTGCGTAATGAGCTATTTACCGAAGCTGTGTGTCGTGTGTATTTGTCTATTTTCTACAGTGGTCGTAGGTAATAGTATATTACGTAATAAGTGTTGTAAAATGCATATTACGCACGAATGGAAAAATTATGCACGCAGCCGCGTAGCGGCGAGTGCATAATTCCGTGAGTGCGTAATTGCTCTACAACACGTATTACGTACTATACTTTACTTACGACCATAGACACTGTGCCAAAAAAGTCTGGACTACTTTTAATATTTTCATTTTTATCAGGTATTCATTTTTATCAGGTATTGTAGATGATGCTTAAACACGTCGATTTTTTATTTTAGTCGTTGTTTTTTGTTGTTCGTTTCATGTATACATAGAGATCTAAAAACTAGTAATCTTTATTTCTTTAAATGGGATACTCTGTATATTATTGCATCTTTAGATTTTTGATCAATTTTATTTCAAACAATTTTACAAAATTATGTCTCACAACTTTGATGATCACACACGATATAATTCGTTCTATTTACTACTACGTTGGTTTAATTAACATTAGAAACATTATAATAATTATTTATGGTTACTGTACAATTATCACGTATCTCGATTTGTCGATTCATATGACATTGTAATATTTTCATTTGTTAATATAGTCAAACTGTGCATTTTGTTTACGAAAACTGTGCGATTTGTTTACCGTGCGTAATGACGAATTTACTGAGGCTGTGTGTCGTGTGTTTTCGTCTATTTTCTACAGTGGTCGTAGGTAAAATATTTTAATTATCATTTCCGATAACACCAGCCCGTATTACAGAAACCATTCATGAGTTTTAGATCTCAAAATAGTATTACTTATAATAAATGATTAAAACCCTTTATCTTTTTTATTTGTAAATTTAATTATGACTCAGAATTAAAACCATAATAAGTGGGCTAAGCCTCGAAAGCTGGTATAGACGTCTTATACCTACCTGACAAGTTAGAACTAGGGCCTCTTATGTCTATGTAGTTTTAAAATATACCGCTAGGTGGAGTCACTTCTATTACATAAAACATTCATTAATCTATACACAAGTTGATGGCACCCACAAACAAATTCAAGTTTTGGGGCAAGGGGGCCACGACACCGTCAATATAGGTCCTTTTAATAATTTAACTGTTTTATTATTATCTTGTACCTGGCAATGGGCGAATACCTAGAACAAGCATCGGTGTGTTAAACCTGTCTTATGAGATAACGTGACCGCTACTAGAATACAATTTGAAATTTCCAGCCAAAGCAAACATGACCTCCAAAACAAGTTAGCCTACAAAATTTAAGAATTTAATGCTAACTTAATTAAAAAGTAAACGGTGGAACTAATTATGACCTCATAATTAAGAACAATAAAATGGCGGCCTGTCGGAAATCTATAGTTGACAAGGGGACGAAGGCCCTTGAACAAGTTCCGGGGTCCTATACAGGGACTTTAATTTGATAGACTTAATAGCGCCCTCATATAACTTGGAAGGAAGTATTTTCTTCACACGCGCGAAATTCAAATTTTTATTTTGAAATTTTATTATTTCAATACCTATTCAAAAGTATAATTTACATGTGTGAAACACATTAAAACGTGTACATATTTAATAAGCAAGTAGTAAAATTTTTTTTATGTAAAAGTGCAATTCTCTTTTTTTTCTGTACTGTCAAATTAACCGCGAAAGTGTCAAATGAACTTCAGGATGCAACTTTACATGGCTAGTCAACTTGCTTAATTAAGGTAGTTATATTTTTTAATAACATATTTTCAGCTTATTGAATCACAATGTAGTTACAGGAATTTTTTAAGGCACGATTATTTCAATATTACGATATGAGAATGATTTCACAATGTAAACCGCACAAAAAGTGACCGCAAGTTATAAATAATGTTAAACAAATTTACAGAAAGGACAATTAAAGCTTTCAAGCGCTACAATGGCAAACGTCATATACGCCCAAACATCCAATCAAAAAATTACTAAATTGCGTATCTTACAATTTAAGTATGTATTGTGCAGTTACAGTAATCTATTATTTTTTAGTTATTACTGCCCTCTAGTCAATTGGGAGGAAGTAAACTTATCGTAAAATTTCCTATTCGAGTGTCCACTCTCCCCATCATGTATTACACTAATTAATTATTTATTTCTGTTATTAGTTTACATGCGTACTTGTTAATTTAACTTTATTACAATTATTGCAACAAAACGACAGTGAACCATTTTGTGTCCTATGTGAATTTTAAAGCTCATAATACTCAAATTTATTAGACAAATATGTATAAACAACAAATACTTTTACAATACATAGTAAAATAAATAAGTAGTTTTGCGGCGCATGTAATGCTAATGGCATTTGCTTAAATTCTCATTAAAGAAAGCCTAATAGTTGACATTCCTTAGTATCATTAACAGATTAGCAAATATTCAAACATGTTTTTATTAGTTAGTTCGTTTTCAACTGTGATTTAAAAGCGAGTGTAGAAATATGAGTTCTACATTGGGAACAAGTGGCCAAGTAATAAGTGGTCAAACGCGTGAGGTGATATATAATGTGTAGTTATTTGAAAAACTTACACCCCACATATACCTTGAAACAATTAAAAGAAACCGTGTCTGAAGCAACAAAAGTGTCTGTTAGATCAGTGGCAAATATTATTAATGAGGGTGAAGGTCCAACAGAAGAGGGAAAACCAAGACTTTCAACTCCAGGCAAGAAACGCCCACGTCCGTCTCCTGTGACCGACTTGGAAGATTTCGAAAAGAGCCTTTTTCGCAATATAGTATATAATTTTCACAAGACCGAGGGTGCACGGGTGACAATTCCTGCTCTATGCGAGAAACTACACAATGAATTAGGTTGGCATGGTGGTGCTACATCTTTACGTGTTATATTAAAAAACCTGGGATTTCAATGGCATCGAACTGAGAATAATAGAAAACTTTTAATAAAGAAGAACGATATAAGGGCTCTAAGAATTACTTACTTACAAAAAATTCAATTCTACCGAGAATTAAATCGTCCAATTATCTACATGGACGAAACGTATGTTCATAGTGGACACACACAATCAACGTCATGGAGTGATGGCACAACTAACGGACTGCTGTCTGCAATTTCCAAAGGACCAAGAATGATAGTGGTACATGCAGGAGGTGAAATGGGTTTTTTACCAGGTTGTAGTCTGATATTTAAATCAGGAACTAGTAGCGGAGACTATCACGACGAGATGAATGGTAGCAACTACGAAAAATGGTTACGTGAGAAACTTTTACCAAACTTGCCTCCACAATCGGTTTTGGTTATTGATAATGCGCCGTACCATAATGTTCAGGTGGATCGTGTTCCAACAAGTAATTCGAAAAAGGCAGATATGGTGAAGTGGTTAATAGGGAAAAAGATACCGTTCACTCCTTTGATGTACAGACCACAACTTTATGAAATAATTAAGCTACACAAAAAGGAACATATAACGTACAAGTTTGATTGTATATTAAGTAATGAAGGACATACGGTTCTGCGACTACCTCCCTATCACCCGGACTTAAACCCGATTGAGTTGATTTGGGCTCAAGTGAAAAATAATGTCGCAAAGAGAAATACCACCTTTAACTTCAACCACGTTAGAAGATTGTTGGAAGAAGAATTAGCGGCTGTTACTCAAGAAAATTGGCAAAAGTGCTGTAAGAAGGTAATCGACCAGGAAAAAAAATATTTAGAGAACGAAATACTGATTGACGTACAAGTCGAAAAACTGGTGATATATTTAGAGGACGATTCAGAAACTGAAAGTGGCGGGTTTAGTGATGAATGATTGTGTGACTTATTTGTTAGTAGTATTTAATATTATTATAGTAGGTAATTATCACCGTTTGAGTAACTTTTCCCCAAAGTGTATGGAAATATAGAAATTGATTACCTAAGAAATATCATAATTTTTTTAAATCCTGAATAATACTCTTAAAATACAGCCTATTCTGTTTCTATAATTAAAAATCGAAGTTATACTTTTTTGATTTTCATTTCTAATTCAAATACAAAATTTATTACTTGTCAACATGGTTTTTTTTTATTTTATAAATGTTTAAACTATTACTGTTCATATGTAATTCAAATAAATAAAATATTTTAAAATTTCTTGTGGTTTGGTGACGAATAATTGAAAACGCGACACCGACGCCACTGGTAATGCTTTCAGTCGCTATTGCGTTAACGAGTGCGACCGAATGAACGAACATCCATGCAAGACACGAGGCATTCTTTAGCCGCGCGGACTGTACACATACACTAATCAAACAAAAGGACTTGCTTTATTTTTGTTATTAAATTGTTTTAAAAAAATATTTAAATTTATGCCATATAAATAAAGATACGTTATTCCGTATTAACAAAAAAAAATTTTTGGCATTGGTTTTCGTACCTACTTGGTAAATTCTGATCAAAGTGTGCTCTTAATTGAACCATAAACAAGTAAATAACGGGATATAAAATATTATCACTTGTAAGGCATTTTTAATGTCAATAAAGGTTACAATAACAGTATTGTATGTATTATAAATGATTCTGCAGCATTTTCACAAAGAGATTGTTTGAAACAAAATGATTAAGGCCATTCTTTCCCTCCTAATAGTTGGTGCACTTAGAGTAAGTCAGTGAATTATTTTTAATTTTCGAAGATAATTCCTTTATCCAACAGGCACAATCAAGATTTATCCATTCTACGTTAGAACCTGAACAGAGTTGTTTCTCTGAAACTAATCTTAAACAAGAAGATTTGCGTGGTTATATTCATGCATTATCAGATGAAGATGATTATGAAAAGGTAGGGCCTTATTTTGCTTGCGTTTGGAGGAAAAGAAAAATAATTGAAGTTGATGGTAGCATTAGTTCAAAAAATATTCTTCGATATTTCAAAGATATTTATAGGAGAACTGGCCTTAGCGATAAAAATAAAGAAATTTTAGAAAAAGAAGTTAAGTTTTGTGATAATTTAGAAGCTGAAAAGGAATCTCAATTAGCAATAATATTAAAAAATTGTATTGTTAAAATTAATCAGAAATTAATTTTTCATAACCATTAATGTAAATTGGGTAAAAATAATAATTTAAAAACTTTGAGTAAGTAAAACTTTATTATTGGCGTATGGTGTTGAATCTGCAAAATATTTATTGATAAGTTAAACTAAGGTGACCATTTATGAAAAAGGAAATACGGGATATGGACGCATCACCTGAAGAGTCTGAGGGGTACTAAATACTACTCAATAACGGGAAGGAGAGGGAGAAATTTCTTTTAAATTAGGTATGCAATATGAGTCCAGTCTAAGTGACAAATGAGTGGTTGTTTATGTTTTAATATAGGGTCATGGGAAATCGTATCTTATCTTTGCCGTGATAACAGAATTCATGGTGGTGTACTTATTATGATTAACTGTACTTTAAATCTTAGTTATTATCATATATCAACAATCAACGAACTATTAAAAGAAATTCATTAACAACCATTTATTGCAGTTCGTACAATGTAGCTATAGTGTCTTTGTATAGATCTCTACAGGGTGATTTTGGTATTTTTATGGAAGATATAGAAAAAATTCTCCAACTCCTAATATATTAATCACGATTCATAATCTGCCGCAATTTTTCTCTCATGGGTTGACCATCTTCTGTCAGCTACCAAAACAGCTGCTCGTAAAATAGGTTTTTTGTACAGATCTAAGCAGTACTTTACCTCTCGACAACTCCTGCTGTATAAGGCCCAAATTCGGCCTCATCTGGAATATAATTCTCACCTTTGGGTTAATGCTCCCCAATACGCTCTCGATATCGTTGATCGTATTCAAAAGAGAGCGATTAGGCTTATAAATGACCCGTCCTTAACTTCTCACATACAGTCCCTTGAGCATAGAAGGATGGTTTCAGTTCTTTCTTTGTATTATCGTTATTACAACGGCTATTGTGCTGGTGAATTACATTCTTTGATACCATCTCCGGCTATCTTTGCGAGATACACTCGGTTCGCTGATTCACATCATCAGTATGCAGTACAAATCTCCACTTGTCGTACCAAACGGGCGCAATCCACATTTTTCTACACGGCTTCTAAATTCTGGAATGATCTCCCTAGTTCCTATTTTCCTCTCACTTATGATATGAGAAAATTTAAGGTAGCTGTTCATAGGCATCTGTTGGCAATTCATTATCCCTCTATCCATCCTCCTAAGTGTTCCTGAGTGCTTTAGCACGATAGGCCTTATTTAGCCTGTTCAGGTCCACAATCATAAAAAAAAAAAAATTTTTAATACTAAGTTTAATACAAGTGAAATAAATATATGCACTATTATTAATACATTATTATCATACGGTTTTATTCAAACTAGCCCCTTCTTATTGTGTTCAAATACAGAGAGATGCATAGATGAACGTGTAAGTTAAGAAACGGATGCTGTCGTTTGTAACGTAGTCACTCAAACTTTTGCGTCGTTGCATGCGGGTAGGTTATCGCTCACTTTGTTATGACTTATTCGCATCTTACTCTTGCAAGTCCTTGTTTTAATGATTTTTTTTAGGTGTCTTTGATTCAGTCAGCTTATTTAGAATTGTTTACCTGCGAACTGACTTCTTTGTATAGGTAATTTATTGTAATTGTACGTATATATTTTTGTGCTTTTATTCACAATACAATTGTGTACGTGTAAACTCTTTCCCTATTTTTTTCTCCTTACCTATGTGTTTGTTGTATTTTATTTGTACTTCAAACTGCATTATTATTTTCTTATTTACTTTAGTGTTAACTTAAAGACCGGCATCATTGGTTGTATAAGAGCCACATGTTTGGTATTACAATTTTAATTCTGATTTGTTTGTGACATAATTGTGGGTGTGATTTCACTATTTGCTTTTTGTGTTTATGTGTAGTTAAACTGCTTTTTATTTTTTTCTGTTACTTAATTTTATAATTTTCTACGTACTTTAACCTTATTTGACGATTTTATTGTAGTAAAATAGCAAGCAAACTATACTTATGTCCTTCAAACAAGGGACTTCTCAAAAATATATTTTATGCAACTCATCACTATGATTGTTAATAATTATTTTCAACACTTCCTTCTAAGTATTACATAATCATAGTTTTTTTAAGTCATTAGAGTTTCTTGCCATTTCGAAAACGTATAAATAAACAAGGATCGCATGTACTATATTACATCCCTTCGGGTTTCATAAAATTTACAAATGTATTGTTCCAACAGCGTGGAGCCTGTTTCAAACCATATAAACTGTAGTGCAAACGACAAACACGACTCGAATTTTCATTAAAGCCTTCAGGGTGTGACATTTAAGTTTCTTCTTATAGACTACCATATAAAAAGCCGTGTCAAACTGACAATTCCAAATTGTAAAATGCGACAGTCGCTAATAATGCACGTACCGTGTCATATCTTGCAACTGGACTGAATGTCTCGTCATAGTCTATTCCGGGTTGTTGAACATACCCCTTTGGTACAAGATGGCTTTAAATTTCTTATTTCCATCTAAAGAATGTTTAACTCGGAAAATCCATCGATTCTGTATTAATTTAGCTCCTTCTAGAAGATTGACAAGTTCCCATGTCCCATTAACTACTTGTGGCGATGACTTATCCTCCATGGCAGCCAACCATTCTTTTGAATGCTCCAATTTATAGCTTCTTCATAACTTGTAGGGTAAATCGAAGAACCATTAAATTCGGCTAGTGATACGTATTCACCACTACGTAACTACGCTGGTTTCTTCCGAATCCGTTCGATATGACGTAAATTCTTACCGACAACCTCTGAAACCTTAATTCATGAATTTTGTTTTTATTCCTCCAAAACTGTAGATCCCTCTTCAGTTTTAGGTTCATCTATTCTTATTTCACCATTAACATTAAGTTTAAACGTAATACAAATCCTTTCTGGTTTAAAAAAAATGTCTCTAATGCATACAGTTTTATTTTTAGTTGATATCCAAACCTTGTCAGTTACGTAACCTACAACATGACCAAAACGCTTTTATCGTCCCATTCTTTGCGCAACTGCTTTGGTACATGAACGTAGCATACCATTCCGAACACTTTTAAATAATTCAGTTCAGATGGTGTACAATTGTTCCATAATTCTAATGGAGTCTTTCCATTTTCTGGAGTCCTTCCAGTACGATTAAGTAAATATACCGCTGTATAACTAGCTTCCGCCCATAAACATTTCGACAGCCCGCTAACATAGACCTTGCATGTTCCACAATAGTAAAATTTTTGCGTTCTGCAACCCCATTTTGTTGCGGCGTATATGGCGGAATTAACATGTAACGTTCTAACAACATATCCATTTAAAAATTGATTTAAGCAATTTGCAACTTTATTTTTGCGTTTTATGAAGAAAATCCTATGGTATTTACTGTAATCATGTTTAAAAATTGCAAAATATCGCGAACCGCCGATTGAACCAATAGACATAGGTCCATTAACATCCGCACGAATTTGATCACCAACAGTTTTTGGTCTTGAATCTTAGGTGATGTGACTTGCCCAATGCACATCCATCATAATACGATTCTATATTTATCTCAGCGCAATAATTCCTGCCTGCTTTAACACATATTTAAAATGTATCTTATTTTGATGCCCCAGTCGTTCATGCCATATCCGTAAATAATCTGATACTGTTGAGATATTTACCTGATTATGCACTATTATTAATACATTATCGTACGGTTTCATTCAAACATTTGAAGAGCCATCGAGGAAGAATAATTGTTATGATAATGTGTTTATAAATTTCGCAATGAATGATTTTAGTGCAATAGTTATTGACACAAGAGTGTCTGATCATTTTGGTCGATGTGTAACGCTGAATGTTGAACCAGAAGATACGACCAAAGTATTAACACGATAATTAGGCCAATCACACAAAAAGGGCTCAACTCACTGTCCTATATGTTCAATAACCTATCGTGGGATTTTTTAGGGAGTGTTAATTTAGACGTAAATGAAAAGTTTGAAATATTTCACTATAATTTTTATACTGCATTTATGATAGCTTTTCCTGAATGTAAATATAAAACTCGACATTGTGATAATTCCATCAACTGGTTTATTAATTATTTGCGTCGTTTAAGAGAAGAGCTACATTTTATTACAGATTTCTATAATAAATACAAAACGAATGAAATGAAAAAAAATTAGTGCAAAATATAAGATAATTCTTCAAGCACCAAATCCAAAGCGAGCCATATGCCAGGTGATAAATTTGCACAGGTAGACTGCGTAAAAAAATCACGTGACCGTGTACTATTCAATCGGAAAATATTAGTTTTTTAAGAAAAGTAACAGTTACGTTTTGTACATTTTTAGTTAATTACCTTTTAATTATGATGTTTATATTTTATAATTAGGACAATTTAAACAAAAAAACCATTTATTTAATTGTGAAAAGTGAAATATAGGGGTATGTTACTTGTTCATAAATTAACTCGGAAATGTTATAAAAAGGGTTATGGTACGAAGACGTTATGTTGGTAGATCATAGACTAAGTGTTTAAAAAGTGCTTAAGAAGTTAAAGTGCCTTAGAAACATATCTAAGAACATGAACAACACATGTGCAATGTGAAATTAACAATATCAATACAATAAAATATTACACAACTACTCTACACTTATTTCTTCGTTATCATAATCTGGTATAAAATCAGATTCATCCGATGAGTCTCCTCTCCTATGTATAATCGATTCCTCACAAACGACATCCATAATATGCTATTTATTAATGTATTCCTCTTCAATTTCTTTAACATGACGGCACACTTCTTGCTAGTTGTAAGGTCCTTTCTTACAATTTTTATATTTGCCGCGGCTAAACTGCAATCGGTCTTTAAATTTAAACTAAAGAGGGTGGGTTCGTCGGTATCTTTAATCTTAGCTCTACACTGTCCACATAAAATAATTAAAATAAAATGGTTTAAAAATATATTTTCCTATATTATCCAAAGCTAATATATATTCACACTTATTCTAAAACAACTAACATAAACTGTGACAATAATAAACAACTGGACGTCCTGATTGAGACGGCGGCGTCGGGGCGTCCTTCCTTCCACTCGCTCGATGCGACAGCTTATTCTTGTCGACGTCGCTTCTGGAAAATAGATTTTAATACACCCTAGTTACACTCAATAATGACCGTAATATTTAAATGATTAATAACGTGGTGTTTAATTAATTATTTATGCTGGATACGGCCCTGTCTATAAAAGAAAAGAATTTATAAACAAACTACTGGTTATTCAAAACGAGGGTTGCGCGAATCTAGGTCACTAGTGAAAATCGATATCCCGAGCTCATGATAGTACGCATGACGGTTGTACCGGTCTAATTGCGTGCGGCTCTTTACCTTTAGTAATTTCTGGAAGACGGACAGGCGCGTATGCTTCGTGAAGCAATTTACTTTCGCGATGTATTATGTTTGAAAATATGACTTATCTTCAGAGGTTTATTCTCGCATTAAATGTAGACTGGGCGGATTATACAAGTTTGGTTGTATAATTTATCTCTGCACGTTATCTGAGGGGATGTAATCTTATGGCGATGATTTCCTTTATGCAAATGAACGAAATCTCACGTAGATATAATTGAACGTTACTTACTGGCATACGCACAAAAACGCGTATTTATTAAAGGCGGTTTTTATACTTGCGGAATAAGCTGGTGGAAAACAATTAATTGATTGCTTTCTTGAAATCCAATTACTTAGCGCGTGGGTATCGGTGTACGGTTTTCGGCTACGACAGGTCTTTGACGGATACTCTACGTTTAATTCGTTTGTGATTACAGGCACTTCGGTCTTTGCCAGCGAGCTGGTGACTTCAGGTGTTTAGAATGTAAGTGAGCGTAAATGATGAAAGCTGCAGGTCTATACAGTCCTACTTAGCTCTCGTCGTCAGGTATATGTTAGCGTGGTGGGTGTATACTCCCGACTACCTCGTGGCTTTTGCCCGTAGCGGTCTGGGGGTTGGTGCGTGTTTGCGGTTGTAATCTCCCGACTACCTCGTGGCTTTTGCCCGTGGCGGTCTGGGGGTTTTAGTGTGTATTTGCGTTTGTAATCTCCCGACTACCTCGTGGCTTTTGCCCGTAGCAGTCTGGGGGTTGGTGCCTGTTTGCGGTTGTAATCTCCCGACTACCTCGTGGCTTTTGCCCGTAGCGGTCTGGGGGTTGGTGCGTGTTTGCGGTTGTAATCTCCCGACTACCTCGTGGCTTTTGCCCGTAGCGGTCTGGGGGTTGGTGCGTGGTGGGTGTATACCCCCGACTGCCTCGTGGCTTCGGCCCGTGGCGGTCTGGGGTTTTAGTGTGTGCTGGTGTTTATGAGTACTGAATTAGTCTACAAACTTACGTGTCGTTAATCACAAAGATCGAGGATAGCTATTGATTTACAAAAGATTCGCGGTGCGCGTTCGCAAATACAGGGAGCTAAACTCGCGGTGGCTATCACTAGGTCTGCGGCGATTTACTTTCAAACAACCGTCACGTGCAGGTTTTCTGGAATCGGAGTTAGTCGAACGGACTAACTAATACAGGAGCTGGTGAAACCAACTAAATAATTCTCGGCGGCGGGATGCGTTTACGCGGCGCGTTTTTAAATACCGATAGATAGAGATCTATAGATAGATATCTCTTCTTTTTAAGGTGCGCGGCGCGGTTTTTATAGAGGACCCTCGGTAGGCGGTGGTAGCTTCTGTTTGGGGGAATCCTATTTGTAATTGGCGGAGATTACTCTGACGTATAAAACGTTCGATGTTTTATGAAATCTACGTTGGAGTGGAAACAAATTAATTTTTGTTGTGCAATCAAACGAAATAATGAGAAATATTAAGTTAGGTACTGAGTAATACGGAATACTAAGAAATATTAGATTAAGTTTTGCAGGTGTTTGAATACTAAGAAAGCTTACATCATTTCTTTTACGAGGGCTGATTGTTAAATAATTAATTAATTAAAAAATTTTGAAGTAATGACTTGCGGTTCGTTACTCTCCAAATCCATCTATGGCCCATATTTTTTCTATTGGATTTAGCTCCGGGTGGTATGGAGGTAGTCGACATACAGAGTGACCATGTTTCGTAAATATAGCATCAATTGAATATTCTGTGTAGCTCGGTTTATTACAGTTTATTAAATCATACAGCTCCACTTTTGTTTGGGATTCATCATGTACGATCCCTCGTTCTTGTAACCAAGTTATCATTTCCATTTTTTACTGCTAAAAGTTGGATGTTTAACTGCTAACGTGTTGTGATAACTCGCATTATCCATAACAATAACTGACTTTTCGAGCAAATTCGGTAATAACTGGTGCTCAATCCATCGTTTATAATTAATAAAGTTCATATCGTTGTGATAATCACCTGTTTTTGAGCCCGATTTAAAAACTAAGAGGGCATTATTGATAAATCCCATTTCACCACCAGCATGTACTATTATAGGACGTTGACCTTTACCGATTGGACATTTTAAACCTTCGTTGGAATCATTTACACAGGAATGTGGCGTTGTATGCGATGCATGTATATATGTTTCATCTGTATACACAATGGGTCGCCCTGCTCTTCGATACTTTGTTATTGCTCGTATATAAGTACAACTTAAAGATCGTATATCGTATCGTTCCAATAAACATTTACGATTGTCAACGGTTTTCGTCCATTTGAAACCTATTTTATGTAATAATCTTCTTAATGACGTTTCCTTCCCAGAGAAACCAATGGATTCGTCATCTTTAATAATATTATAGATAGTATTGACGGTTGATCGTCGTTTCTCCGTGACATAAAAATTGTGTACAATGCGTCGAATGACTTGTTCCCCACAATTATCGACAGATGATCTTGGTGCGGTTTTCATTCTTTTATTAGAAGTTTTGAACAATTCTATTTCACCACGTTGAATTGTACTCCCTTCTCTAATAATTCTAACGACGGTACTTTTAGGTACTCCAGTTGCTTTCAGAACGATATCAAAAACTGACAGATGTTAATCGTACAATAATGACATACCTTCATTCATATTTTTATGAAACTGATAAACATTCCAAATAATTGCGCGGGCATCTTGCAATAAGACACGCCACTCCTTTGCTGGAATGTTTGATGTACTATCAGACGATATACTAGCATCACCCATTATAAACAACGAACTAAATCAATATATTATATTAATACACATTACTGTGGATTACAAATGCAACTTACTTGTAAATAAAAGGTGGTGAAATGGAAGGAGTTTTGAAAAAAACTGTTTACAATTGATAAAAACGTGCACGAAAAATGAGGTTAGAAAACAATAAACAACACTACATTTTGTGGACGGAACATATTATCTACTTCTGACTCATTATTCCATTTCTTTTTAATGCACTATTCGGTTTCTACGCAGGTGTCTTCGTATTTGGCGTTTGCTCTACCCCTCCTATTGTGTAACATTTTGGTTTCACTTATTGTGTTCGGGTAATTATGACCCGGGAGCCTATAGTTGTCGTTTTATTGTCGTTAAATTGATATAACAGTAAATAATAATAAGAAATAAGATGTAGTATTTATTATTTATTACATTTTATTACCTTATTTTATTTTTATTACATATTATTATAAATGTCATGTAAAGAACATCTGAAAAACGAAATAGTTAGGTGTATACATTTATTTGTTACAGTCTTGACAGTAGTAATATACATGAGCTTTACATAGGTATTTTGAGCAATTACAACATACCATATTAGTTTTATTATCATTTGAAGAGGGACAAAAATTACATCTTTTTCGCTTGGTTGTGGTTGATTGTTCCCTTACTTCGGCATTACTGGTTGAAGAACGTGACTTTATAACCATTTCAGCTGCAGGAGTACTTCGAGGGAAACGTTTTCTTTCTTGCAATAATGGAGTGATCAAGGAATTGCCCAGTTCTTCAAGAAATAGTCCTCGTTTTGTAAGTTTTTCAGCATTCCAGGTTGGAGTTACTTCGCACCACAGAACATAAGCGTTGTAAGCTGAAACGTCCATGATATTATAAAAGATAGTCATTGGCCATATTTTAGTTTGTCGCCTGCATGTGTATGTTATTATTAACTTGTCTAACGTTGTCAGGTTGCGTTGACGCACCCTGTATGTAGGATGTTATAATGACGTGTATGACGTGTTTTGAGTGCGAGTGTATTGAGTTTGAACGGAAAAAAAAATTTTTTGTGTTTGTGTATATAATGTGTGTGGGTGTATGATACGCCACTGGAAATTTAGGAGAAATATAATTCAGTATGTAGATACGTGTATTTGAATATTAGAGAGACTTTAGTGTTGGAATAATTAGATTTTGATGAATGTAAATGTGAAGAGAAATTTGTCGATGGGACGATAATGCTTTCCACTGTATCGCTACTGTTTTGCTGCTGATAAAGAATGGAATGTTTGAAGATAAGATGAGTAATCTTGGTCAGAAAATGTGAAGAATAAGTGTAGAATGTTTTAGAAAATATGTAGAGAAAGATTTGGTATGTTTTAGTGTTAATTATAGAAAGTTTTTGTAATGTTGTGCAATTGTTTTGAGAATATGTGTATGTATATGGGATTTGAGACCTTAGACGGTACTTATTTTTGCAAATGTTGCGGAAGCAGATCGAGCGCAGGTTGGAGATAAAGGTTAAAAGTTGTGTAATGGTCCAGAGTGGCTACTGAATGAATGTGATGACAAAAAATGATTTCTTCATGAAGTAATTGTAAAATTTGTAAGTAAGTACAAATATGGCGATGTATTGTAATTACACGCGTGCTTGTATAGAGGGAAGCATTTGTTGGAACTATGAAATTTTGAGTGAATACTATTGGAGAATATAACGCGGAAGGAAGACATGTTTAAAGATGGATGACTGAAGTTATAAATAGGAAAGTCAGAGATTGACGAGTGAGTCAAGCTTTTTCGTTTTTGGTTGTTGCCTGTGGTGAAGGTTGGCGGAAGACGCGCGCGAAGGTTGTGTGATAGAATGGGATGATGTTGGAGTATATTTGTGAATTTTAATGAGGCAGTAATTGTTTAAACAACTGCGTAACCCGAACCGGGGATGAATCGTAAAAGACATTCATAAATAAAACAATAATAAAATTGAGATTGAAGATAAAATTAGTTTGTGTTCAAGAAAATAATAAGTGCGTAAGCAGATTTATAAAAGATAACAGCTGTTATGTTAAAGTGTTAAGTGTAGCGCGTGTTCTTGTAACGAGATTCAGCTAAAAGTATTTATGAGACCACCTGTTAAGTGAACGAAGTGTTCGTTGTATATTAAGCCAATGTTTAAGTAACGTTATATGACATCGAAAGTTTATTTGTATAAGGGACTAGATTGGTGTAAAGGTTGCTAGAATTTTTCTTTTAAGAGACAACCAAAGGTTTACCGTTATTACATGTTTGTGGGAGTAATAACCTCGCATAGTGAACTATTCGCGAGTGCACAGAGGAATAAGTTTTGTTGAGCATTTGTAATGTGCTTCAGGCAATTGTAAGGGGTACAAATGGACTACAAATAATTGATTTACGAGATAAAGAAAAAAGAAAATCCAAGGATTTATGGACAATTTTTAAGTAAGAAATTAGATTTAAGAATTTTTAAGAACTCATTTAAGCCCGATTATCTTTTTGGTTAGTTTACTTGCGTATGGTTGTTTAAATTATTAAGTAGTTTTGAAAGGAAGAGATAATCGTTCTTGAATCTTATTGTATGGTTTGTTTTAGTAGTAAGAATGAAAAGTGGTATGTGGTGGTTTAACTTTCAACCACGCTGATGTAAATTTATGTAGATATTTGTGTTTTTGTTTTATTTTATGCAGGACAATATATACTTATCGTTAAATTTTTATTCTGTTGTTTATTTAGCCAGGTATGAAACACAGTTGTAACATTTACTTAATTGGTGATCTAGTTTTGACAATTTTAAAAGTAAGCTTTGCATATTTTAATTTTTTAAGATTAAGGAACAACCTGAAAGTTCATATTTGCCAGGTTGATTGCAAAATTTCATGTTGGTTTCATTAGCGCAATGCACAATTAACGGATCAGCTGTTAATTTAAATTTCATTAAGTATAATAAAAGTTTGAGTTTTGAAACCTTAAATGTTTACGAATGTCAAATACGATTCAGAAGTAAAGTAAATTTAAAAGATATCGTTCATGTTAAGAATTTTAAAAATTGATTACCGTTCATTGAATGAATTTGAGTGATAAATTTTATTTTGGAAGTTTTGGTATACGAGGTGTATTCAAAAAGTTTTTAATAACCTGGGTAGTACTAAATTTATTTGAGTTTGAGTTGAACTGTTTTGGACGAGTGTTTGTTTTAGAACCTTCGTATAGGAGTTTACCGAGTAAGCACAATCCTACTTTCCACAATCAAGTAGGGTTAATTAACATCCAGCTTAAGACAATTATTGTAGCAAAGTTTCGATTGTGGTGGCGCCTAGAGACATATTTTCCCGGACTGAGCTGTTTGAATGTAGGTGTAAGGTGTTTGAGCATATTAATCATTCATTTTACTTATTATTTCGACCACGCCCATCTCCCTGTTAGCTGGCTTGGCAACCCGCTTACATTAGTGAGCATGCACGACGCCTAGTGCGGTTTGGACGTGTAACAACGTGCCTACAGCACCTTTAGTTTTGTTATAAACTGAAATCGTAAACGGTTTTTATGACCTTGGTTACAACCTCCGTTAAGCCGGGCGCACATTGAGACGCAGGTGACGCCGCGCAGCGTAGGGCAGCGCAGCATAGTTTTTTGTAATCTATTAGTTGGAATTGTGTCAGGGTATTTTGAACACCCTGTATACGTATTGGTTAGGTCTTTCATCTATTTAGTTAGATTCCGAATCTTTTCTTTTCTTTCAATTTTAGTTTAAGAGCTTACTGTAGATAATGAAGATTTTGCTTGAATAGGTGACGCTGTATGTAAAGGAATCGTAGGAATGTGCAATTGTGCATTATCTTTACTCATTGTAGATAGGAGTTACGTATTTTTTTCGGGTGTAGTTACGTAGTTTCATTAATAAAAGTCAGTGAAGTTTTTGGGATTTTGAATACAATTTTCAGGTTAATGCCCGAATCATATTTGGGATTTTACTAAGATAAATTCGTTTGATTTTGTTACATAGTTTCATTACAAAGAAGTGTTGTTATCACGTTGGTGCCGTACTGTCACATCCGTGCAGAGGACCAATTTGAGAGTCGGAATGAAGGTTTTCATCCATATAAGTACTATGGGTGGGCGATTGGTTGTACTTTTCCAATAACATATCTGTGTCGTGTCGAAGGGAACTGCAGATGTAGCAGTTTCTTCACCTTCAGTCGAGCTACCATCCTATATCTAGGGGGGGGGGTGGAAATTTTAAAGTTCAAATGGTTGATTGGTTTGTTTAATTGCATTTGTATGGAGGGGAACGTTTTTTTAATATGGCGGAAAAGTGAGTTTGAAAGGAAAAGGACTCTGCCCTAAGCTTTTGACGCGTGGAATCGTGTGTGTGGAAAGTAGTTCGAACTAGCGGAATTTGGGCTTTTATAATTGTGTGAGCTCCTAGTGAAATTTCTTTAAGTAGTGTTGAAGACTTGCAAGATTAGTCGAATAAAACCAAGTTTGGGATATTTTTGTGAAGTAACATTTCAACCGGGCTCGTTCATTAATTCAATTTATTGGAGAATAGCGGCATCTTCGAGTGCGTTTATGATAGAAATTTGGGTTCATGTTTTTTTGTAGTGCGAACCCGAGGACTATTGAGTTTCGTGATTAACGAGATATAATTAGAGAACCCCTTTCCTAAAAGTTAAGTAAACGTAGTGAACGAACACCCAACCACACCAACTGATTAAGATTGTTTTGTTTGTAATTAAACTTACTAATTTAAGTTGTGTAAAACAATTGCTGAGTGTTTTCTTAGTCGAACCTTAACATCTTTGAGTTAAAAGAAATTATTAAAGTGATCTAATCTAGTTACGACTGCTTCATTAAATTACGAGACATTATTGGTGTCAATTCTGGAGAATTTTGTAAACTAATTTAGAATCAAGTTGAATACGCGGCAACGATCTACTGCGAGTCGGTATTGCCGTCATCAAGGAGTAACACCGAAGACCGTGGGCCCGCTCGAGCCTTACACGACGCTTTCGTGGAGCAAGGATCATCTCCTAGTTGCCTGTGTGACCTAGGTAATTCAATTTATATTCTGTTTGTTGGTCTTGCGACCTATGAGAATAAAATTTGGTTGTGTTTTATGTGGAATATTTTATGCAATCTGTGTTAACGAAGGAACCTGTTGAAAGTAATTATAGTTGAATTTATTGTGTCATTTTGTTAACGTTTGCGGACAGTTTCCTTTGTCGATTTAGAAGCTATTTAAGGTGTTTAGGATATTATTAATATTTTATGCATGGAGGTAAATAAAATCTTACCTTAATTTCTTTATGTAAGATTTGCGTACGAACGTAATACAGGTTTATAGAAATTTTTTTAGGATACTATTTAACTTAAGATAGTTTTGCTACTGGCCAGAATTCAATGAGGTAAAAGGTTAAGAGTAGACGATTATCATTTATCCAAATTGACATGCTGTTTGTTACGTGCACAAAGAGATAATCGTAGAAATTGTGGCTAAAGTGCTGTAACATAGATTAAGGAATTAGCCGGAAGCTCAGTCGGTCGGTTAAGCACTTGGATGCATGGGCGTTTTGGCAGAAGAGAAGATATACATATAATTTAAAAAGGGCACCACTTGATTTAATTTTATATCACCCCTCTATCAATAAAAGGGCTACGGCCACACAGGACAAAAGAGACAACTAAAATAAAATGATGAACTAAGTCCACACTGGCAAAGGACTGGCTAGGAAGTTGATCGTAGATCACAGGATTAACGAAACAACTTACGATCGTTTAACACCACTTATTTAATATACCCACTGTAAAATAGCATAAATTTTATAATAATAATTAAATTTTCATATCTAACAAAAAAAATTATGGAGCGTCCACTCGCAGACATAAATACAATTCTTTCAGGAAATATTCCCAATATATCAATCAATAATACATCAGATACAATATATCTACAAAATAAACCACCAGTAATCAACTTACCTTTCAACTAAATCTAGAAAAAAAAACTATGAATTATACTTAAAATTTACATAATCGGACACAATACGGTCCGGCATCTAGCGTTGACCCTAAAAAAAGAATACCCAAACATGTATATAATTATCCGAAATTGAATACTTGTACACAGATATTCCACGAAGAGCTCTCCGTCGGACTAATCTATCAGTTTCCAATCAAACGGACGCAAATAAACCCCAAATATAAAGCGAAAATTATCACTGGATGTCTACCCTGTTGTTTACCTTATGTAAGCAAAAAAAAATTATTCAATGTAGTTACTATGAGCATTACAGACAAAGTAAGCATGAAGCGTTTAGAAAATTCAGAAAGGCTAAGTTCATTACAGATTTGGCAATCACAATGCAAGAAGTTAATAAAGGCGCAACACAGATTGACACATTTATTAGTAAGCATATGGCTACAAAACAAAAATTAACATGAGTAAAAATTCAAACAGTTTTGTAATAAACAACTATTAAATTGTAATCAGTGAAAAGTAACAAATTTTATACAACCCCAATGATCATAAATAAATATGTAATTTAATTTACACAGTAATTGAAATAAATAACTTTTTATACAACCCCAGCAGTTAGCATGATTTATGACACACCTTGTACATTTCGACTCAAATGGTAGCGTTCCGTCAGCTAAACAGCTGATTGCTTGTACAGTAAACACAGATAGTTCTAATGGTTGCACAAACTACGGTTTGATATCAAAATAAAACTAGTACATAAGAAAACAGTTAGAAATTGATAGCTAAAATACAAATTCTATTGCAAAGTTAAATGTAAGTATATGAAAAACTTTGAAATAACCCAAATTATCTTTTACAGGTACAAATGTCTAATATTACTAAGGAAAGGTTTAACAGTAAAGCATAAGCATTAATTTTAGGAATAGAATAATTGCGGAAACACACTAATACAATGTAGCAAGCACCGGAATGTACTTGTTATAAGAATTTCAGTAATGTACAGGTAACGAGAGCCTCGTTATGTAGAAAAGCTAACAAAAGTCACTCACCGTAGGTAAAATTTTGTATGCGTGTAACAAAAATACTTATCCGAAACTAGTCGTAGGTATAACGTATATTTCTTCAGTTAATGCGGAAGATACTAGGAGAAGGAGTAATCGTAAACTGTTTCCATTCAGGTTCGAAGACCCATAACTAATATGTCACGCCTCGGATGAATGGTATCCAATTGTGCTGTCAGAAACGGTTTAACCATCTCTTATGGAAGCACGAAAGATGTTACTCTTGAGTAAATGTGTAAAGGACCAAAAAAAAAACCTCTTGAACGAAGCTAAGGTGTAGTAGAAACAAAAAAATTAAAGCCGAAACCAATTCGAAATCCCAACAGGATTTATTTATATGGAAAAGATTAAATCCAGCAACAGGCTGTGTTAAAATTTTACTTGAAAAATTCAATCAAATTTTTAAGGAAACCTTTTCCAAATTTTCATTTGCTTCTCACTGCGCATTAAATTTCTTTTCCAAAAATAGCGTTTTTTTTTCTTCTATCAAGGTACCAGAAAACAAAAAAACCTTGATTAATTTCTACCAATACTCGAATTTTAAAACGGTCACATGTTTGAAAAATTTCCTATTTAGAACGAATTTTATTGGCAATGTTGCCATGTTCCAATAACCTATAGGATGAGTCGTAACTAAAGACCATAAATTTATAAACTAAATTTACACGTATCATGTTTAAATTTTAATTGTTTTATTTTGAGTTAATAGATGTTTATCTTAGTTGCTATTTTGGAGTAATTATTTTAATATTAAACCTTGACAAAGGGCGATGATGTATTGCTCAAATAGGAAGCGTCGCCGAGTTTTAATGAGAGAAGTTGGGAGTTTTTTTTTTGTTTTGTTTTGTTACAAAGATTAAGTTAACGTAACGTAATTTACCAGTTTAGAAAAGCATTGTAACCGAATTGAAGTCAGTTTGGTATGTGTTATTTTGATTTGTTTAAGGAAGTTAATGTAGTGGAAACCTTAGTGATTTGTATTGAGTATTGAATTTGAATATTGCTGCACGGTGGTAAGTTTATCAGATTAAGGTGCAGATTTTGAAGCCTTTCAGGTGAAGCAGCTTTGCGGACACCTGAATCTACGAGCGTTACGATTTGGTAAGTGGGGTAAGTTGGGTATTCGGACCACTACGTACCGTCGTTTATTTCGCGTTTTAAGACACCCTGGGGTGTTCGTTTGGAATATCCTGGCGCCTACCGGAACCTATTGCGACATATACTCGATTTCGACCTTGGTAGATGGCGTATCCTACGGAGAAGAAACTGCTTTTCCCGATAGACCTTCACCCGCACGCCGAGCTAGCCGTGCAAAACTAGGTTTATCTGTCACCTTGTCCTAGTGTGCATTTTTACCGTAACAATTGTAGTAGCGCATATTGGTAGGCAGGGCAGGGTAGAGCAAAACTTTGCCTGTGTTGACCCGCGTCACGCAGTGTCCGCGACACAGTTTACTGCACACGTACCACACACGTTTGGAATATTTTCTATTTAAATTACGCTAGCCTAACAT
Organism: Vesta saturnalis; assembly: GCA_036346205.1. Classification (NCBI taxonomy): domain Eukaryota; kingdom Metazoa; phylum Arthropoda; class Insecta; order Coleoptera; family Lampyridae; genus Vesta; species Vesta saturnalis. Next base: position 1,171,894 of record JARFJB010001987.1, read on the forward strand.
AGTTTCCTCCATTTTAATGTTAATTCGGTATTTTATTTTTGCGATAGAAGAGTGTATAATTGAAGCCGTCCGACATTACAGTGTCTTATATGACACTAGTCATGTCGACTATATGAAAACAAAATTAAAAAATGAGATATGGGAAAAGATAGCAAGTGGAATTAAATTAAAAAATGGTAAGTACCTACCTAGTATTATATTCAAAATTAATTTAGATTACGTTCCTAGAATATTTATAATTACAATAGCAAATAAATACAAATAGTGTTCATAAAGTTGTATATATTATAATATAATTTGTCTACACATCAAATTATTTAGTATTTACCCCTAGAAACACTATCAGTTTGGCATGGTACGCTTTCTACTGTGTTAAAATAGTCCGTGAACTTTTGTCTTACCCAAAAAGCATTTGATCCACTTCTACTGTTGCTATTAACTAATGGCAGTAATTGATTTTTGGGTATTTCATTTTCATCATTATCGCCCTGCATATTACCGAGCTGGTAGCGTAGTGGTGACACAATCTGCTTATCACTCGGGAGGTAATGGGTTCGATTCCCGTTGCCGTCTACCTTGTATGAGGTTTTTTCAGGGGGTTTTCCTCATACACATGTATCGGCATGGTCACTGCGTATATGCACACCATGTGCGGCTGGTTAGGCGAATGCTGGGGTAGTATTTTCCCCCTCAGAACCCTAACTCTGTTCCTTCCGATCCTATCCTGACCACACCCATCCTTAATCCCACCATGCATATATACGTAATGTATGTATGTATGCTGGGAATCCATGACTGTGGCTGAAGGAATTCGGAAAGCTCGAGCAGCCCGCCCTCCCCATTGGGGAGGGAATGAAATACGTGGCCTTTTCCTTTTTCTTTTTCCTGCATATTATTTAAAGTTATTGTTTCATTTCTTAAATAATTGTGTAATACACATGCTGCTTTTACAACATTATCAACACTTTCAATTTTACTTTCAAATGGTCTTCTAAACACTCGGAATCTTGATGCTAATATGCCAACAGTCCACTCGACAGTTTGCCGTGCTCTTGAAAGTCTATAATTAAAAACTTTATTTTGAAAATTGTCCGTAACACTTCTCTTTGGATAAGGTCGCATAATATTTTCACATAGTGGAAATGCTTCATCTACTACAAAAGTGTATGGTAATATTTGATCATAATTCGTTAACGCTTCTGGTGATGGGAGTCTTAAAGTTTGTTTATTGAGTTTTTTTGCTAATGTACCACTCGAAAATATATTCGAAGTTGATGGAATTTTGGAGGCAAATGATTTGGAGACACAGACACCAATCTTGGAGAATGATTATATGCCAGATGAAGATAATGAATTGGACAACTACGACAAAGAACGAGAAGATTCTGTTGTAAAATTAAAAGATAGTCCTTCGTCAACTTTCAAAGAACCATGGAAAAAAATGATATAGGCAGCTTAATTCAACAGTCTATAGCCAATCGCGAACAACGGGCAAAAGAAAGATCAATTGAACGCCAAAAGTTGGTAGACTTCAAACCTCCAAATGATCCACTTTACCATTTTTTATATCTATGTACCAAACGACTCATAAAATGCCACCGGCATCTCAACTTACTATAAAAAATAAAATATTTCAAGTTGTCTCGCAAGTAGAGTCTGATCTTTTGAATTTTCAACAAAATGCATATCAAGAACCTCGACAAACACAACGTAATATCTACACTCAACCTCAACCTTTTTTTACTACGTGGTCAATTGGAGAAAATTCGTCTACATCTCACGGAAGTTCAAAGTCCGAAACTGGTGAAAACCAACATACATTAAATCAATACTTATACTGAATAAGTTTTTTAAGTCATTTAATTAATTTTTTTCCTATTACTAATATTTTACACAATCTTGTTAAAACATTTTACAATTATAAAACGTTATGATTCAATTAATAGTACCTATATAGGGACTCTCAAAATTTTTTTCATTTTTTCTCCATTCGTTAGTTGTATATATTAGATCGATTATAATCAAAGTGTTAATATATATATATATATATATATATATATATATATATATATATATATGGTATAATGAATATAACGTGTTTATTTTTTGTTCTTTATTATAGCTTTCATTCTAAATATACATCCTGTTCATTGTTAAAATTTTAAAAAAGTTACCTTAAGAAGACTGCGAGTTTTTCTTCAGGATCAATAGGTTTTCGAGCATTACACCCAAATGAATAAATAGTATCTCGTATTAAATTAAGAACTTCATTGAATTGATTTCGGTTTAAGCGGAAGTAATTGGAAAATTGTTTGTCAGAAAATTCAGACGACAAATTGAATTCTCCATGACTTTTTCGTTTTTTTTATAAAATTACTGTTCCACAATTTTTTACGTGTACTTAACAAATATAATAAAAGAAGTTCATCAAATTCATCATCAGAATCTGATTCAGAACTTAAATTTATTAAATTTTCTGCTATCATTTCACTTATGACTGGGTGAATGGTGACACGGAACTGTGTAGTAATATGCGCTCACATAGGTGACACAGTTTTTCCTGCGCTGCGCTGCACTACGCTGGGCTGCGTCTCAATGTGCGTCGGCTTTATCGTGGTGCATGGTGCTCATGAGCGTAACATTTTTATTCGATTCCGGAATATAGTAAACTATCGACGTGTCCTTGGTAAAATAAAATTTTGAAGAAAGAACTTCTTTCCTATTGCAGACCGATGCAGCGGGCAAGTCAGGCTTATTTTTGCGAATAGTGCCAAGCATGATTATTTTTCTTTTCAATAGCGTCTGCCCCAGATCGTACGAGGTAAAAAAATTAACAAACGTTACGTTGTAACTTTTTAGACCATAAGTAAGATCTAACAGAACTCTTTTACCTTGACCTCTCTCTGGAGGTTCACCTTCTTTTTTCCCGAGGTAAACTTGCATGTTATATGCATAAGCAGGTTACAGAATCGCATAAAGTCCAAATCTTGACACAAGACCCGTATGTGAGCTACTTTATCAGTTTAGAGTCGTTGTGGTCGAGTTTTTTTATCGTCAAAGCGAATTATTCGTACAATTACATGAAATCGTTGTTCTGAATATTGGAC